>CM076581.1:1390042486-1390169746 GCA_034641835.2 Pinus albicaulis
TATACAGAGATCTAGATATGTAATTAACTCTTCACTTAAATCATTCCATCATTCATTTATCAGATGTTCAATAAACTGTAAACATGTGCAGTAATAACATAATAAGCCATCACACAAAGCATCACACATGAACACCAGGATTTTTAGGTGGAAACCCAAATCGGGAGAAAACCACCGCTGCAGTTGCTCAGCCTTCAATATATTATTATAGAGAAAACATCTTACAACATATGTGCTGGCGCAGACTTGACCAGCACGCAGGCACCCACCTGCGCTCGTTTACCAGCCTCTCCTGGAAGGGAGCTACGACCCCCTGACTCGTTTACCAGCCTCTCCTGGAAGGGAGCTACGACCCCCCGATCTCGTTTACCAGCCTCACCTGGAAGGGAGTTGCGACCCCCTGACTGAAGGCTACAACCCTAAGCACCACCTTGGACCACGTTTCATCAATTTTCACACTGGATCCAACCACTTCAATAGAACACAACTTGTAGGCCAAAATTCATCATATTTCCATACCGAACCCTTTCCATACTTTTAAGCTCAACCATACATCATCAGCAGATACATATCAACACAGATCAGATATCAGAAAAACAGCAGAACAGATCAGATATTTCATACCCCTTGCTTCAGCAAACCCTATTTTGCATACGCTCTTTCCCTTCACTGATGTTGCGTATATACGCGCTTCCGTCCACACAAACCAGCGTATACCTCAGTGTATATTTTATTGCGAATACGCGCTTTCTCTTCGCTGAAGCTGCGTATATACGCGCTTCCTCCGCGTCAAAGTAGCGTATAGATCTTCAATTATTACAGAGCAGCAGACTTCTTCAGATCAGATATTCAGTTCAGATTTACCCTTTCACTTCAGACAGATGTTCACCTAGATGTTCGCCTCATCACAGATCTAAGCCTTCCATTAGCAGATCTAGTAGATACATTTCAGATCTAGATCCCTTTCTTCAACATTGGTGCATCATCCATTCAGATTTATCTTCAAGTGTAACCCTTTCATTCAGATCTACTTCAGAGAGAAGTATTCATTCAAGCTCAGATATCTTGCACCCACACTCATGATTTGCACAATGAATTTCTTCTCCTTATATATGATTACCCTTTGTCAATACCATGAGCCCCTTTTTCAATACCATGGATCAAAAAAATACCATAAGCCCAAAACTATCTGGACGGGGTCAATTTAGGCGGATCATTACCCAATTCAATGGGTTAATACCATGGTGGTTACCCTTGGTTTTGCACTTTTTGAGCGCTTTTTCCCATACGCGACTTGGCACGTGCCTTTCCGCGTGTATACGCGATTTTCCTTAGGCCAATACACGTATACCAAGAGACATACTCTTTTTCATCATACTTTGAGTACATTCTGAAATCCTTTCTTCATAGTCTTCTGTACACACTGTAGAAACATCATATTTTCTTCATCAGGAACATATTCTCTCAAGCACAACTTCATCAAGTAAGTTGTCATCATCTTCATCAGGTGGGTTGCCTTTCAAGGAAAACACTTAGCATTATATTGTCAACACACATTATATCATATCAGATTTACATCATTTACTAAGTCCATCAAGTCAAGCATAACTTCATCAGTATTTGCCATCAAGGACAACACATACTTCATCACGTACGTTCATCTTCATTCGTGCTTGCCATCAAGGACAACACTCGCATCATATTTCCAACAATCTCCCCCTTTGGACTTGATGGCAACCATGATGGTGTTTGGTTACCACAGCAGATAGATACCATGTCACTCTCCCAAATATTTGACATCATTATCTTCTCTTCATTCAAACACCATGTCACTCTCCCCCTTTGACATCATGGGCAAAGGGCGGATCAAAAACCAACACTCTCCTCCTTTTCTCCTCATGTGGAAGAAACATTCTGCAGATCTGATATGTGCTGAAGTGGCCAAACTCCCCCTGAGTTCATGCTGAATCTTCAAACATATTTGTCAATGAAGTACATGACTCTATAAACTTTCTATCACCAAGGACTCATACTTACATCAATTATCCATCCACATGGATTTACATATGAGACTCAACTACCCAACCAAGTGGGTTTACAAATTTGACTTAGCTACCCAACCAAGTGGGTTTACAAAAATGACAAGTCCTTACATGACCGAATATTACAATTTTACAACATGGGTCTCCCCCAGACCTTTTCATACAAATACAAATATGACTTTTCATAACCAATATCAAAAAGTCCTCAAGAAAGAGAACATATTTCAGAACCATCATAATGCCAACACTGCATTATACTCAGCAAAGCTAATGCTCCCCCTGAATCTGTGCAACCAAGCAATCTTTCCAAAGACTAAGGCTCCCCCTTAGTTTGTGCATCCTGAAAACTTCCACCAACAAATCATCAAGGCATCTTCATCAAAACATTAGAAACAGTATTATGAGAACTGGAACACTATCAGAGATACCAAACAGTATCAGAGATACCAAACAGCACTGCAGCTGTGCTGAAGAGAGCTGAACCAAGCAAAAATTGTCAGCAATCATGCATACGCGGTTTTCTGTGCATTAACTCGCGTACATACGCGACTGTGTTTCATAAAACCCGCGTATCCCAAGTCATCTTCTAAAAATTATGTAGATTTGTTCTTTTGACTGGCATAAAACACTCCCAGCTTCTGTCTTAGATACTCGAACGCTTCCCTGGGCAGAGGTTTAGTAAAGATATCAGCAGCTTGTTCTTTGGAGGTAACATACTCCAACTTCACTCTTTGCTCAAGCACTTGTTCACGTAGGAAATGATATTTGATGGGAATGTGCTTGGTTTTCGAATGCATAACAGGATTTTTTGAGATACTGATGGCACTTGTATTATCACACATAATGGAGATGGGAGTTGCACATTTGATTTGAAAATCTTGCAAGGTTTGCATCATCCATAGGATTTGAGTGCAACAAGATGCGGCAGCTACATACTCTGCTTCAGCTGTTGATAAGGCAATAGAATTTTGCTTCTTGCTGAACCAAGATACTAACCGGGGCCACATGTAAAACGCACCACCACTAGTGCTTTTCCGATCATCAACACTTCCAGCCCAATCTGCATCAGTGTAAGCATGAAGAGTAAGATCAGCATTCTTCGGATACCATAGACCAAAGTCTTGAGTTCCTTGTAGATATTTGAAGATTCTTTTCACAGCCTGAAGGTGAGACTCTTTTGGATTGGCTTGGAATCGTCCAACAATCCCAACTGCATGCATAATGTCTGGTCTAGTCCCAGTGAGATAAAGTAGACTCCCTATCATTGATCTGTAATCTGGTTGATTCACCGTGGGAGAATCATCATGAGAGCTGAGATTGCATCCGGTTATCATTGGAGTGCTTACAGGTTTGCATTCTTCCATGCCATACTTCTTCAGAATTTGCGTAAGATATTTTTCTTGTGATAGGAATATACCATTTGTAGATTGATGCACTTGCAAGCCAAGAAAGAAAGTTAGTTCCCCAAGCAAAGACATTTCAAATTCTTGCTGCATGACAGAAGCAAATTTCTGACTCATAGATTCTTCGTTACTCCAAAAAATGATATCATCAACATATACAACAACAATCAATAGTTTATCATTTTCAACTTTTGTGTATAAGTTGCTATCAGCAGACCCCTTTGAAAATCCTTGTTGATGAAGATATTTGTCAAGACGATAGTACCAAGCCCTTGGAGCTTGTTTGAGGCCATATAGAGCCTTTTTAAGTCTACAAACAAGATTTGCATCATTTCCCAAAATGAATCCTTCTGGTTGTTCTATATATACTTCTTCTTCTAGATCACCATTAAGAAAAGAAGATTTGACATCCATTTGATAAACTTTGATTTGTTGATAACTTGAAAAAGCAAGGAACATTCTGATGGCTTCAAGTCTAGCTACAGGAGCAAAAGTTTCTTCAAAGTCTATACCTTCTTGTTGAGTATACCCTTTACAAACCAGTCTAGCCTTGTTTCTTACAACATCCCCATTCTCATTTAACTTGTTCTTGAAAATCCATTTAGTTCCAATGACATTTTTATCATGAGGCCTTGGAACCAAATCCCAAGTGTTATTCTTCTCAATTTGAACAAGTTCTTCATCCATGGCTTGCCTCCAACATTCATATTTTCTAGCTTCATTGACATTGTGTGGTTCAATTGTGGATAGAAGAGCCAAATGATTAGAAGATCCCATAAGAGTTCTCCTTGTTCGTACACCAGATTCCTTGTCACCCAAAATTTGAGTTTCAGGATGATTCTTTTGAACATATCTGGATGGAGCTTTTTCAGATAGGTCATCTTCAGGTTCTTCATTGGATCCACTGTCTATATCATTTCTATCTGATGTAGAAGGCCATATGTCGCCATCATCTTCATTTGCGGTTTGTTTTTCTTCTTTAGGAGCTGCAGGAGACTCATCAATAACAACATCAATACATTCAACAACCTTTCGAAGCCTTTTATTGTAACATGTGAAAGCTTTGCTTGACGAAGAGTAACCAAGAAATATCCCTTCATCTCATCTAGGTTCAAACTTGCCAAGTTTTTCATCATTATTTTTGATAAAGCATTTACTTCCAAAAACCTTAAAATGCTTCACAGTGGGAGAATTGCCATACCAGAGTTCATAAGGAGTTTTGTCACTATTTACCCGAACATGAGCTTTATTGAGAATGTTAACTGATGTATGTGCTGCTTCACTCCAGAACATGTCAGGAACATCAGAATCAGAAAGCATAGCTCTAGCCATTTGAACAATTGTTCTGTTCATTCTTTCTGCTACACCATTTTGTTGCGGAGTGCCTGCTACAGAGAACTGTCGTTTAATGCCATGTTGTTCACAAAATTCAAAGAATTCATTTGATGAATATTCTCCTCCTTGATCAGATCTAAGACACTTGATTTTTAGATCTGATTCATTTTCTGCCAAAGCTTTGAAGTTCTGAAATTTTTCAAGTGCTTGATCTTTGTGTTTAATGAACCCGATCCAACACATTCTAGAGTAGTCATCAATAAATAAGATATAGTATTCTTCCCCACGTAATGAATTTTTCCTCATAGGTCCACATATATCAGTATGAATGAGTTCAAGAGGCTTACTTGATGATCCTTCTTTGGCATTAAATCTTACTCTGGTTTGCTTACCAAATTGACAAGATTTGCATATGGTACTTTCTGGAA
This sequence comes from Pinus albicaulis, assembly GCA_034641835.2. Taxonomy (NCBI): domain Eukaryota; kingdom Viridiplantae; phylum Streptophyta; class Pinopsida; order Pinales; family Pinaceae; genus Pinus; species Pinus albicaulis. The sequence continues at coordinate 1,390,047,695 of CM076581.1, forward strand.
GATTGACCTTGGGAAGATCACGAACAACTTGAAGTCTTCTTGCTTTGTTGATTTGAGAGAAACTCAGATGCCCCAGCCTTCTATGCCATAGCCAATTTTCTGAGGACTTGCTCAAGTAACATTGATCTATGCCATTTAGAATATACAGGTTGCTTGGATTTCTTTTTCCTTTTATAATGATTTTACCTGTGTCAAGATCACAAACCACACATTCTTTGGAACTGAAGACCACTTATGCTCCTTGATCACACATTTGACTAACACTTAACAGGTTATGCCTTAATCCATCCACATACATGACATCTTTAGCCTTCACTTTTTCTTTTAGAAATACTGACCCTTTTCCTTTAATTACAGCAGGAGTATCATTTCCAAATGTAACTTTCTTTTCCTTTTCTAGAGCATTATAAGTATGAAGTTTGCTTTTGTCACCTGTCATGTGTCTTGAGCACCCACTATCCATGTACCATTGATTTTCTTCACCTTCTGCAAATAATGCTATCCCACAATTTTCAACCGACGGTTCTTTCTTCTTCCACACTTTAGAGCTTGAGGGAACATGTTCTTTAGGCTGGATCTTGTTCCTGCATTCAGATTCTTCATGGCCAAAGTTATTGCAATAAGTACATTCAACTTCACTTTGAAGAGGAGAAAATTTTTTATAGGTATTCTTCTTTGGTTCAGTATCCAACCTTTTCTTTCTTGCTTCTCTTGTCATGATGGTTTTATATGCAACACATTGAATAGCTTTATGACCAAAATTGTGACACGTGAAACATTGCCCATTGAAGTATAAATTTCTGCGATCATGGAATCTTTTATTTGAATTTACCTGTTGGTTGTAGTGTCTTTGAAAGCTATCCCTGTTAGTGTTCCTTGAATTGATATGGTCCTGCTTTCCCTGTAGAAATCCTTTATTCTCTTGCTGAGTGGCTGAATGATGTAAACCACCTGTAACTGCTTTTAGATAGTTGGGTGCTGAAGTTTGAGAAGATTCTCCAGTATATCCAAGACCTGTCTTTATAAGAGGAGAACGTTGTACCTTGATGATCTCATCTAAGGTTTCAGATCCTTTAGCAAATCTAAGATTCAAGGTTTTTTCTTTCTCAACTTCTTTTCTTTGACTTACCACTTCACATTCTAGTTTTTCAATATGTTTCTTTGCTTCTTCCAGCTGCTTTTCAATAGTTTATCTGATTATCTTTTCTTCTTCTAAGCGAAGTTTGAGTTGATTATTTTCTTCAAGAAAATCATTCTCCTCTAGAGCATCCATAAAGGTATCCTTTTCTTCTTTTTGTTCAAATGCCATGAGAAGTCTAAGATCTTCTTCACATTCTTCCTCACTATTAGATGACTCATCACTATCGTCATTAGCATAGTAACTTTTCTTAGAGCCAGATCGGTTCTTATTCCTTCTTACTACTTCTTTTCTTTTATAAGGACACTTTGCAGCATAATGACCAACTTTACCACACTCAAAACATTTGAAGGGAAGCTTACCTTTGAATCTTCCAGTACCTAGTTGGAGCTTTCTCACGAAATTTGCTTCTTCTTCATCGGATACATAGTTGGATTCTTTGATAACCTCCTTTTCCTTTCCTTTTGTAGATGCCTTAAAAGCAGCTTCTCTTATTTGAGAAGGACCTCCTTGTCTCATTTCAAAAGCAGTCAGAGTACCATGTAATTGAACAACAGAAAGAGTTTGCAGATCTTGCCTCTCTTCAATAGCAGAAACTTTAGAGTCAAATTTTGAAGTCAAAGATCTCAAGACCTTTTCCACCAGAGTAGTATCAGCCATGGTTTCACCCAAATTTCTCATCCTATTTACAATATCATCTAGACGAAGAAAGAAACTGGCAACACTTTCATCACTATGCATCTTCAAATTTTCATATTCAATTCTAAGAGTTTGGAGTTTTGCACTTTTTACCTTTGTGTCTCCTTCATAGTTTAGAATGATTTTGTCCCATATTTCTTTTGCTGAATGTAGCTGCATCACTTTAGCAAATTCTGACTCATATATGCTTCCCAATAAGACATTCACTGCTTTGGCATTGATTTCATACTTCTTTCTTTCAGCTGCATCAGTAGGAATACTTGCCGGGTATTGATAACCTTCTTCCACGATTGCCCATACATCCGCACCAAGACTTTGCAGATATGCTTTTGTACGTACCTTCCAGAATATCAGATTGCTTCCATTGAATAGAGGTGGCTTTATAGACATTACTCCTTCTTGACTTCCCATTGCAACGGATCTCCTTTAAGCGATCAAGCTTCTGCACAAGGACCCGCTCTGATACCAATTGTTGGGAAAAATACTGAGAGGGGGGGTGAATCAGTATTTACAGCATAATCAAAAATTTTTACTTTTTCATTCCTTAAAACCCATACGCTACTTTTCTTCAGTAAACCTGCGTATATACGCGGATCCCCTTTGTGAAACTTGCGTATACACAGAGATATAGATATGTAATTAACTCTTCACTTAGATCATTCCATCATTCATTTATCAGATGTTCAATAAACTGTAAACATGTGCAGTAATAACAGAATAAGCCATCACACAAAGCATTACACATGAACACCAGGATTTTAGGTGGAAACCCAAATCGGGAGAAAACCACCGCTGCAGTTGCTCAGCCTTCAATATTTTTATTATAGAGAAAACATGTTACAACATATGTGCTGGTGCAGACTTGACCATCATGCAGGCACCCACCTGCGCTCGTTTACCAGCCTCTCCTGGAAGGGAGCTCCAACCCCCTGACTCGTTTACCAGCTTCTCCTGGAAGGGAGCTACGACCCCCTGATCTCGTTTACCAGCCTCACCTGGAAGGGAGCTGCAACCCCCTGACTGAAGGCTACAACCTTCAGCACCACCTTGGACCACGTTTCATCAATTTTCACACTGGATCCAACCACTTCAATAGAACACAACTTGCAGGCCAAAATTCATCATATTTCCAGACCGAACCCTTTCCATACTTTTAAGCACAAACATACATCATCAACAGATACATATCAACACAGATCAGATAGCAGAAACACAGCAGAACAGATCAGATATTTCATACCCCTTGCTTCAGCAAACCCTAGTTTGCATACGTGCTTTTACTTCACTGATGTCGCGTATATACGCGCTTCCGTCCACACAAACCAGCGTATACCTCAGTGTATATTTTATTGCGCATACGCGCTTTTACTTCAGAGAAGCCGCGTGTATACGCGCTTCCTCCGTGGCGAAGTAGCGTATAGATCTTCAATGATTACAGAGCAGCATACTTCATCAGATCAGATATTCAGTTCAGATCTACCCTTTTACTTCAAACAGATGTTCGCCTAGATGTTCGCCTCATCACAGATCTAGGCCTTCCATAAGCAGATCTAGTAGATACAAGTGCATTTCAGATCTAGATCCCCTTCTTCATCATTGGTGCATCATACATTCAGATTTATCTTCAAGTGTAACTCTTTCCATTCAGATCTACTTCAGAGAGAAGTATTCATTCAAGCTCAGACATCTTGCACCCACACTCATGATTTGCACAATGAATTTCTTCTCCTTATATATGATTATCCTTTGTCAATACCATGAGCCCCTTTTTCAATACCATGGATCAAAACAATACCATAAGCCCAAAACTATCTGGACGGGGTCAATTTAGGTGGATCATTACCCAATTCAATGGGTTAATACCATGGTGGTTACCCTTGGTTTTGCACTTTTTGAGCGCTTTTTCCCATACGCGACTTGGCACGTTCCTTTCCGCGTGTATACGCGATTTCCCTTAGGCCAATACGCGTATACCAAGAGACATACTCTTTTTCATCATACTTTGAGTACATTCTGAAATCATTTCTTCATAGTCTTCTGTACACACTGTAGAAACATCATATTTTCTTCATCAGGAACATATTCTCTCAAGCACAACTTCATCAAGTAAGTTGTCATCATCTTCATCAGGTGTGTTGCCTTTCAAGGACAACACTTAGCATTATATTGTCAACAAACATTATATCATATCAGATTTACATCATTTACTAAGTCCATCAAGTCAAGCATAACTTCATCAGGTGGTTTGCCATCAAGGACAACACATGTCAACAGTCGCATGTCTTCATCTTCATTCGTGGGTTGCCATCAAGGACAACATTCTGCATCATATTTCCAACAGACGTAAATGCCATATTGCTAGAAGATCCCACAAGAGTCCTTCTTTGCTTGTACAATTCCACTTTTCTCCCAAAATTTGAGATTTTGGATGATTCTTTGAACATATCTAGATGGAGCCTTTTAGATGCCTCTTCAAGTCTTCATCAGTGTTCTATTTGTATCATTACTATTTGATGTAGAAGGATATGTGTCATCATCATCTTCATCTGTTGTTTTCTTTTCTTCTTTTGGAGCTGCAGGAGACTCATCAATAACAACATCAATACATTCAAAAATCTTTCGAAGTCTTTTATTGTAACATTTATATGCCTTACTCCTAGAGGAGTAACCAAGAAATATTCCCTCATCAGCTCTGGGTTCAAACTTGCCAAGTTTTTCATCATTATTTTTGATAAAGCATTTTCTCCCAAAAATTCTAAAATGCTTTATAGTGGGAGGATTACCATACCAGAGTTCATATGGAGTTTTGTCACTATTTACACGAACATGTGCTTTGTTGAGAATGTTTGATGCTGTATGTGCTGCTTCTCCCCAAAATGTGTCAGGTGTTCTAGAATCATCAAGCATAGCTCTAGCCATTTGTTGAATTGTTCTGTTCATTCTCTCTGCAACACCATTCTGTTGTGGAGTGCCAGCTACAGAGAACTGTCTTTTTATGCCGTGTCGTTCACAGAATTCAAGAAATTATTTGGATGTATATTCTCCTCCTCGATCAGATCTAAGACACTTGATTTTTAATTCTAATTCATTCTCCACTAGTGCTTTGAAAATCTGAAATTTCTCAAATGCTTCATCTTTGTGTTTAAGCAGCCCAATCCAACACATTCTAGAGAAATCATCAATGAATAAGATATAGTATTCTTCACCACAAGGTGACTTTTTCTTCATAGGTCCACATATGTCAGTATGAATGAGTTCAAGAGGCTTACTTGATGATGCTTCCTTGGCATTAAATTGTACCCTGGTTTGCTTACCGAATTGGCAAGATTTGCATATGATATTTTCAGGTAGAGTAATATTGGGAAGATCACGAACAGCTTTAAGTCTACTTGATTTTTTGATTTGAGAGAAGCTCAGATGCCCCAACCTTCTATGCCATAGCCAATTTCCTGAAGATTTACTCAAATAACATTGTTCTTTGGGGTTCTTCAATATATACAGGTTGTTTGGAGTTCTTTTTACTTTTATAATTGCTTTACCTGTATCAAGATCATGTACCACACATTCTTTTGAACTAAAGACAACTTCAGTTCCTTGATCACACATTTGACTTACACTTAACAAGTTATGCTTTAATCCATCCACATACATGACTTCATTAGCTTTCACCTTATCCTTTAGGAAAACAGACCCTTTACCTTTAATTACCACAGGAGTATCATTTCCAAATGTAACATTATTCTCCTTTTCTAGAGCACTATATGCAAGAAGTTTGTCTTTATCACCTGTCATGTGTCTTGAGCATCCACTATCAATGTACCATTGGTTCTCTTCATCTTCTGCAAATAATGCTATGCCACAATTTTCAACCTGTAACTCCTTCTTTTTCCATACTTTGGATCTTGAAGGAACATGTTCTTTTGGCTGAACTTTGCTCCTACATTCAGATTCTTCATGGCCAAAGTTATTGCAATAAGTGCATTCAACTTCATTTTGAAGAGGATAAAATTTGTTATAAGTATTCTTCTTTGCTTCAATATCAGTCCTTTTCTTTCTTGCTTCTCTTGTCATAATAGTTTTATATGCTACACATTGAATAGCTTTATGACCAAAATTGTGACATGAGAAACATTGTCCATTGAAGAAGAAATTTCTGGGATCATAAGATCTTCTATATGAATTTATCTGTTGATTGGTGTTTCTTTGAAAGACATTCATGTTAGTGTTTCTTGAATTGAAATGATCATGCTTTACCTGTAAAGATTCTTTGTTCCCTTGGTGAGTGGTAGCATGTTGTAAACTAGTTGTAACTACTTTTAGATAATTTGGTGCTGATGCCTGAGAAGATTCTCCAATATATCCAAGACTTGTCTTTATGAGAGGAGAATGTTGTACCTTGATAATCTCATCTAAGGTTTCAGACCCTTTAGCAAATCTAAGATTCAGAGTCTTTAATTTCCCAAGTTCTTTTCTTAGATCTACTACTTCACATTCTAATTTCTCATTGTGTTTCTCTTTATCTTCAAGCTGATTTTTCAGAGTTTCTATGATTATTTTGCTCTCTTCTAAGAAAATTTTGAGTTTATTTTTTTCATTAAGAAAATCACTGTCTTCTCAAGCGTCCAAAAAAGTATCCTCCTCTTCTCTAGATCCTTTTTCAAATGCCATGAGAAGTCTCATATCTTGTTCACATTCTTCCTCACTATCAGATAACTCATCACTATCTTCATGAGTATAGTAACTCTTTTTAGAGCTAAAATGATTCTTATTGCTTCTTGCTACTTCCTTCCCCTTTTTATGTGTTTCTTTATAAGGACACTTGGTAGCATAATGACCAACTCTTCCACAATCAAAACATTTGAAAGGAATCTTACCTCTGAATCGTCCTGTTCCAAGTTGAAGTTTCTTTACGAAGTTTATCTCATCTTCTTCTGAGATATATCCTGATCCTTCTGTTAGTTGTACTTCCTTTCCTTTTGTAGAAGTTCTAAAGACTGCTTCTTTGACTTCAGATGGTCCTCCTCTTCTCATTTCATATGCAGTTAGTATGCCATGAAGTTGTACCACAGTAAGATTTTGAAGGTCCTGCTTTTCTTCAAGAGCTGAAACTTTTGACTCAAATTTTTCTGTTAGAGATCTTAAAATTTTCTCAACCAAAGTGGATTCGGTAATTGTTTCTCCCAGATTTCTCATGCGATTTACAATATCATCAAGACGTAGAAAGAAATTTGCAATGCTTTCTTCATTAATCATTTTAAGATTCTCATATTGGATTCTGAGAGTTTGAAGTTTAGCACTTTTTACCTTTGCATCACCTTCATAGCTTAGAATGATTTTGTCCCATATTTCCTTTGCTGTATTCAGCTGCATGACTTTGACAAATTCTGATTCATTTAGACTTCCTAATAGAGCTTTGCATTTGTTTCATAATTCTTTCTTTCCGTTGGATCTGTTGGTACTGAGGCTGGATATTGATATCCTCCTTCAAAAATAGCCCATACATCTGCTCCCAAAGACTGAAGATAGGATCTCATCCTTGTTTTCCAAAAGATTAAGTTGTTTCCGTTGAAGAGTGGAGGCCTGATAGATGTTGTTCCATCTTGATTGCTCATCTTGAATGATCTTCCTCCTAGCGGCTAAGCTTTATCAGAAGGACCTGCTCTGATACCAATTTTTGGGAAAAATACTGAGAGGGGGGAGGTGAATCAGTATTTAAGGCTGAACAATTTTTCTTTCCTTTCTCTTAAAAAACCATATGTTACAGTACTGCATTCAACATGTATGTCCAGATATCTTATTATGTCTTTACTTAGAGAATTGCATCAGATAAGCATTAAGCATGAACAGAAATAACAGAACAAACCATTAACCATGAACAACACATATGGACATCAGGATTTAAGGTGGAAACACAATTCGGGAGAAAACCACCACTGCTGTAATCTCACTCTTCAATATTTTATTATAGAGAAAACCTCTTACAATATATGCTGGTGCAGACTCATACCAGCATGCAGGCACCCACCTGCAGAAGGCTACAACCTTCTCTCGTTTACCATCCTTTCCTGGAAGGTAGCTTCAACCCCCTGAACGTAACACCAGTTTCTACTGGCACAAAACTTCTACTTCCAAAATGGAGGCTTCAACCCTCAGACTCACCGGATTCATATGTTTTCTTTAGCAGTCATGCACTAGCTCTTCATTGTTTCTTCGTCAGTCGTTCAAGACTAGAGGTTCATTCAGATTTTTTCAGTTAAGAACAGAGTTCTCCCATCCAGACATTCCTTCAAGAGCTTCATTCATTCATCACCCTTATGCATGCACATGTTAGTTGATCTGATCATCATATTTACAGGTGCACACAAGATTCAGATATATCATGGGTTTATTCATACAGATATCTCCAAAGGAGATTTTTTTTTTCTTGTCAACCCTTTCACGCACACACTTTCTTCATAATCTTCATTCCTTTATATAGTTTTCGTCCTTATTAAAAACTATGGGTCAAAACTAATGGTATTCCTGGACGGTATTACCCTTACGTACTTCTATGATTTCTTTTAATTTATTTATCAATTTAAATAAATTGATAAATAAATATGTTTATAAAGTTTTAACACTTCGGACTTTATAAAACATCCAATGCTTTCAAACAAATTAACCTTTGACCCCCAGGGCCCACAATTATAGTCAGAAGACCAATCAAATTCCGTTGCGTATGTCATCATTACATCACTACGGGGGTTCTTGTGGTACGGAAGAAAAATTTGGCTGGTGCCCCCCATACTTAATCTCCGCCGTTGATTTCCAGTCAACGCTTGATTGCTTTTTCAACTACGGGGGTACCCCTTATAAATTTTTAAATCTTTATACTGCCCCCGTAATATTATTTTTAATTAAAAATTCAATGAAATTTTAATCTGGGCTTTATATAAAAAATCCAATGCTTTCGAATAGTTTAATATTAATAAAACTTTGACCCCTGGCCCACATATGCGCCCCTCTATACCAAACTAAAATTCATGCAGGTCCATTGCCCGATCACCGTTGGCTCGCGAGCCTCCAAGATTGACGGATTTCGCTTGGGCAATTTGCACGGGAAATAACGCGCGATGGCACGTCGTACTGTGTTAATCTTCGCACACCTTTTTTAACCTTCGTGCATCTTCCACAAATAATGACCGTCCGATGACCCCCTTTCAGATCGACGACGCACAAGCAATTTCGCTGGCCGTCCTGGGTCGATTGTTAACGTGCGAAGGACTATCATTATCGTGCGCTTGGTGGTTTTGCAGAGACGCGTGTCAACATCTGTATGGAATCGTTGCCAATCCATGAAATACCACGTATCGATGAAAGGTGGTGCGAAATAACCCACGGTTTCGCTCCAACCTGCCATCACTATTCCTCTCGGTCACGGTTCCGTCTAAGCACATGGTTCCGTCAAACTTATTGTTTAAATGATTTAAGAACCCCGATTCAGTGTTTTCTTTATATAATCGATTTATTCATGCTCCAGGTTCTATTACACCGACAACGCCGAGACTCGTAGACCTTCCATACCTACACAGAGGCAGAGGCATATAATTCCACTGTCGATCGTATTGGTTCCTCGAACAACTTACAGAACCAAAGCACCATTAATCCCTCCATTATGCAGATTTACTTCACAGTGTTGTGACCTTAGCAACCTGATATCGTATACAACTTCACAAATCTCCTCCTTCCATAGAAGCGAGATGGTCTAAGCATCACTCTCATACTTTTCACAATTCAAGCTGTCTATACGGGCATAATCCCAACTGTCAATAACAAATGATTTCACCAATGTCCACAGAGACTCAAATATTCTGCTGAATATATAAGTCATGGAGAGTTCAGAACCAATCCCTCATCATCATATATGAATGAATAAGAGTTTCACTCATTCTTCTCAAATTTCCTCTGTTTCTTGACAACTCTGCTTCAATTCCCTGCTTATCTCTATAAATGCATTCTTCCTTTGTTCTTTGCTGCCGATTATTGTTTTCTGCAACTTTGCTGTTCTTCTTTGTTGCCCATGCCTTTCCCAATTCCTTTGCCATATCCTTTGCCATCAATGACAATATTCCAACATGTTGTGAAAAACATTAAGTTTTAATGTATTAAACCATAATTCAAATCATAGTTTAATTACATTAATTACAGGTTTAGTGGAAGCGGTTTCGTATTTAGCTTAGGTGGTTTTCGTGCGACTCGACGATGGTAAGCTGAATTTAGATTTTTGCACACGATCTAGTTATATTGAGACACGTTGACACGGGGTGGTTTGGGAAAACCACCCATATTGCACAACTTTTACAAAACTTCGGTCAAACACTTGAGTTGTGCGATATAAGATATCTGCTGTCAGATCGGGCTTTCAAAAGCGAATGGTCAATATTTAAAGGAAAGGTGCGGGGAAAATGCGGTGGGACCAGGTCTTTGGTTATTGATCGTTGATCTGGCAGATGAAAGATCAATGGTATATATTGAGCATGAAGAGTGTGGTGGGGATGGGGACTGGAGCTGTCGGGTTAATTATGAATCATTGGATGGTGAAAGGATGATTGGACGGTTATAAATCAACGCGATAGGATGTGAAAGGATATGGGGATAAAAATATCGCGTTTTTTGTGAACCGTTGGATTAAAAGGGTTGGAATGATCCGAGGGCTGAAATTAACTCCAATAATGTAAAGGGATTTGGGGAAGTTTATATACAAAAAAAACTTTATTCAATAAAAAAAGTGATCAGGAGGGGTGTTCAGGACTTTAACTAAGGTTAATATTGTGGTATGGAATATGTATAGGGAAAAGTGTAAAGGGTTGTAGTTTAACCTTAGGTTAAGGGAGTCGGGGAATAAACAAAGGGATGGGTTTTCAAGTTTAGTTTAAACAAAACTTCAATATTTCTGTTTTAAACACACAATAAAACACGTTTAAATGTTTTTCATATATTTTTATTATATAGTAAATTAAATCAAAATGATTTAACTACCACAGGGGGCGGGATTTTTATATAAAGATATATTTAGCCAAAGGGGTTATAAGGTGGGAATTTAGTTTAAACATGTGGGAATTAATAACTTTGGCTAATATTTTATTAATGGGTTTTTGGGGTTATTATATAAAAGGGAGTTATATAATATAGGAAAAGGTTTTTTCTATAGGGAGTTAATATATAAGTTAAAATTAATATGAAAAGGGAACAAGGTATACTCAAAATACATAAAAATAACCATGTAAAGTGATGTTTAAAAGGAAAATTTGCATCATACTAAGCTTATCACTTTAAATTATGATAAAATGTAAATTTGAGGGTTTAATGTTCTCATGTGATGAAGGAAATTAGTTAAATGGGAATTATAGTACCTTAAGTAAAAAAGAGGTTTTACTTAAGATTATTTAGGGGAATGAATGCATGAAATGGAGTAATGATGTGATTTTGAGGGATTAATATAGACATTTAACATTTTCCACTTATCAGCCATAGAGCCTTGGGTCCGGTCCGAACAGAAGTCAAGGAAATGCCTTGAGCCTTTCTGACTGATAGCTTAGAATGTTTAATGACTACGAGAAGGGGAAGTTAGTTATTTGCAGCCATTGGTGAACAATATATACATTGATGCTTCTCACTGTCTTCTACCTACCCATTTTAACATGCTAGCATTTTTTCTTCCATTTTTGATAAGGTGCATTTGAGCTAGCAACCTTTACAACAATTTTTTTTTTTTTGAAAGAAAATAAACTATCTATTTCTACACTTACTTCATCCAGGAATCCAGATTAAACTGTTGAATTCACTTATTCTCTACCTAACTACTGAATTGTCATGATTAAACTGTATGAAAATTCTTTATTCTCTATCTACAACATTTGAAATTGAAAAGTGACAAGTCAAGATTAAATTGTTCAACTCATCACATATTATGGAATTTATTGACATTCTGCCATAATCAACTACAAAAGGTAAAATTAGTGGCATTTATACTTGCACACTTTCATGTTTTATTGATCTTTTTTCTTTTGGGGTCTTTTATTTTTTCTAAGTCCTTTGATTTTTATTTTAGGACTTTTTACGCTTTTTTTGATTTTTTACAAAATATGTGAATACAACTTGCAGAAGGCAAAGTATGTACAAATTTACAAGATTACCAATAGTCAAGTCAAAATTATGAATCATATATTTATAGGTCACTAACATCGGCTTCACTTGGGAATGGCATTTCCTGGTGAAATGTCAAGAACTATGAGATCAGTAGCGTTCATCTTTAACTTTGGTGATCCTGTAATTGTCTTCTGATTTCTGCAAAATGAAATCTGATCTGAAACTAAAACAACACACAACAATTTTCAAACCAACTTATAGATCTTAAACATAGTTAGGACCTTATCCTTGGCTTTAAATCTTAATGAAAATCTAGCTGAAAATTAAAAAATAAGAAATATGCTCAAAATTCTGAGCTTATTGGCACTCATCTACCTATTCTAATCTACCGTTAATCTTGTTGAATCAGGTAATACAAAAATGCCAATGAAACCAATCAAGTAGCTGTAAAAATAAATGGATAACTTGAGTTCTTGTGATCAAAATTGGAAGTATATTGTGATCATGTGCATTTATAATAAATGATATGATGTGTAAAGGCCACTTTTGATGTATTTTATCCATATAGAGAAAACATGTTTTCATATTTGGGCTAAAAAGATTCTCCATATAATCTAATATAGGATCAATAAAAGCTTGATGTATGTTATTTACTTCTAGGCCTTCAATGACTAATTGTTCAGTTAGATTATGAATATTAGACCATGAAACTATTTCTTTAGTATTGTGTTTGAAAGAATAATCATCTTCAATATGCAAGTCAAAAGGTATTACAATTTATTCTTGCTCTGGAGAAGGAATATTTTCAAAGAATTCTTTAGGACTTCACAAATTGTATGACTGAATTTGAGAATGCAAAAGTTTGATTTCAATTTCATAATTTTCAAAAATTATATCTAGAAGCCATTTTTTAACTTGAGGAGAACATTTTCTTCATTTAAAAATAAGAAAGAGAACTTTTATAAAATCCTCATCAAATTGAAAATCTAATATCTCATCCTTGAAACTAGCTAGTGTTTATTCTATGAAGTTATCTTGAAAATCAGGCATAATGAAAGGCCATTGTATTTGTACAACCAAGTTAGATCCTTATATAAAATACAATACATATTGAAAGAATTTATTAATGAGAAATAAAATAATTTCTTGGATTAAGATCTAGATTGAAAGCCTGATCTTTCCATATTGTTCTTCCAGGTTCATTCCTCCAGTGGAGTCTTGATTGTGAAAATGGTGTGGAGTCGCTAGGTGGATGATTTTAACCTTTGTATGTCTGATCACTGTCCACCATCATAGATCAAATCCGAACCTATAAAATATTTCTGAAGAAAAGGTTATTTTCCCCAGTAGAGTTGTCATTATATTACCCACAACCTTTAAATTCAATCTTAAATTAGAAAAGATATGTTTAAAAATCTTCCTCCAATATTAATCTTAAAACTGGAGAGTGGTTAAGTCCCCAGTATGGTCGCCAGTATGTTATCACCCTAGTAATTCTCAGGTTGTGGGATGAGGATTTTTGTAGTTAAGAAAACTAGGGGTAACCAAGTACCTCTTTTAGAATTCAGGATCTAGCCTTCCTGAGTTCCAGAGAGGGATCTCTCCTTATGATTTAGCTTTTTTTAGGTAATAGATATTAAGCTAGAAATGATTGTGCAGTTGGGTTTTTTTTTTTGAAAGTTTGGTGGGAATAAGGGATTACAAAGGAAACCATAGAAAGATCTACCTAACCATTGGGCAATGGAGTCAAATTGATAGCTAACAAGACTTGAAAACCAAAGTCAACAGATGCAAATATGCTAAGGGAAATTTAGATAACTTTCAGAGGGTTTGAAAGGCTAATTTGATGAAGTGATATGATTATGGACTAAGGGAAATTAAGAATCCATAAATCATAGAAAGGAAGCGGGAAAGGTGAGGTCAAAAGAAACTAAAGAGCATTTAAGAATTCTCTAGTCTGGAAATCAAGAGAAAACATAAATAATGACAACTAGTAAATACAGAGAGCTTTTTAACACTAATTTTGTAATAATTTTCCTATTTTATCATTAAATAAGGAAAACACATATGATATATGAATGAAACTTAAATAAATACACAATGAAAACATGAAAAGATTGTACTCATCTATTTATCTCATGAATCCTTAACTATGATGTCTTTTGCTTCAGTCTCCAGCTTGCTACTTCAATTCAACTTATAAAAAGTCCCAATGTTTCAACAAAATAAGTCTATAGTAATCTTCAGATTTTATTCCCCACTGAATACTTCGAAAGATGAAGTATTTACAAAAATGAATTACTTACGCAATATCTAAAGTTTTGAGATAATATCTCAACCAAGATAGGAAATATTACATAAGAAGAGGGACAACAGAAAAATAGTATGCAGTCTGTCCTCTTCTAGAAGAAAATATAGAACTGATTATCCTAATCAATATTGATTTCATGATGTGCTGGGAGCATTGCTGACATTGGATGCATTATCTCGTGGAATATGGATTTTTGAACACTCCTTCTTTTCACTTTCAATCCTGATACTCTTTATCTTTGCTTTTCACTGTTTCACTGCTGTAATTGAAAATGACAAACAGTAGAATTTGTCTTTTACTGATACTCTTTGACCCTGATATACTTTGACATCTGATTTTTTAACCCTAAGCTAATAGTAAGGCATTTAAAGGACTTTTCTGGCCAAATTTAAACTCTAAGTGGGGTTTTGGATGATAAAAAGAGTTTCTTATGCACAGAGAATGGTTTCGATCAAGTTTAGCAGTGAAAATGATCCAGGAATGGCTAAAACCTGCTAAAAATGAAAGGATGGATTCTGGAGAAAATTTGACAAGGTTTCCTCTATATTCTGAAGGTTTCTAAACTTCTCAGATGACTATTTAAACTGTTTTAATGAAATGAAAGTCTAATATATGAATTCTCCTTTGGATTTGAAGTGTTTTGGAGGTCGAATAATGAAAATACCTGTAAAAGGTATAATCAGTAGTTGATGAAGTTTCTGAACTGCGAAAATCTTAATTTTAGGTTAAATTTGGCTATCAGAGGTCGTGGAATTCTTTGTGAGTGAACTTCAGAGAACAATGGTTATTTAAATGGCAATTGGTTCACAGGAGACTCAAAAAATGGTGTCAGGAGGCTTTTTAATGGGCTCACAATGTTTTGTATGGTATATATGTGAAATGTAATGAAAATAAGGCTTC
This sequence comes from Pinus albicaulis, assembly GCA_034641835.2. Classification (NCBI taxonomy): domain Eukaryota; kingdom Viridiplantae; phylum Streptophyta; class Pinopsida; order Pinales; family Pinaceae; genus Pinus; species Pinus albicaulis. The sequence continues at coordinate 1,390,062,871 of CM076581.1, forward strand.
GCGGAGGTTTCTTAATGTTTTCCTAGAGAATAGACGAAATGTGGTGAAAAAAATTAAGTTTTAATGTATTAAACCATAAGTCAAATCATACTTTAATTACATTAATTGCAGGTTTAGCGGAAGCAGTTTCGAATTTAGCTTAGGTGGTTTTCGCGCGGCTTGACAGCGGTAAGCTGAATTTAAATTTTTGATCATGATCCAGTTATATTGAGACATCTTGACACGTGGTGGTTTGGGAAAACCACCCATATCGCGCAAGTTTTACAAAATTTCGGTCGGGCACTTAAGATAAGATATCCACCATCAGATCGGGCTTTCAAAAGTGAATGGTCAAGATTTAAAGGAAAGGTGTGGGGAAAATGCGGTGGGACAATGTTTTTGGTTATTGATCTATGATCCGGTAGATGAAAGATCAATGGTATATATTGAGGGCGATGAGCATGGTGGGGACAGGGACTAGAGCTATCGGGTTAATTATGAATCGTTGGATGGTGAAAGGATGATCGGACGATTATAAAGCATCCCGATAGGATGTGAAGTGATATGGGGCTAAAAATATCGTGTTTGTTGAGAACCTTCAGATTAAAAGGGTTGGAATGATCTGAGGGCTGAAATTAACTCCGATAATGTAAAGGGATTTGGGGAAGTTTATATACAAAACAGACTTTATTCAATGAAAAAAGTGATTGGGAGGGGTATTCAGGACTTTAACTTAGGTTAATATTGTTGTATGGAATATGTATAGGGAAAAGTGTAAAGGGTTGTAGTTTAACCTTAGGTTAAGGGAGTCGGGGAATAAACAAAGGGATGGGTTTTCAAGTTTAGTTTAAACAAAACTTCAATATTTCTGTTTTAAACACACAATAGAACATGTTTAAAGGTTTTTCATATATTTTTATTATATAGTAAATTAAATCAAAATTATTTAACTACCATAGGGGGCGGGATTTTTATGTAAAGATATATTTAGCTAAAGGGGTTATAAGGTGGGAATTTAATTTAAACATGTGGGATTTTAATAACTTTGGCTAAAATTTTATTAATGGGTTTTTGGGGTTATTATATAAAAGGGAGTTATATAATATAGGAAAAGGTTTTTTCTATAGGGAGTTAATATATAAGTTAAAATTAATATGAAAGGGGGAAAAGGTATACTCAAAATACATAAAAATAACCAAGTAAAGTGATGTTTAAAAGACAAATTTGCATCATACTAACCTTATCACTTTAACTTATGATAAAATGTAAATTTGAGGGTTTAATGTTCTCATGTGATGAAGGAAATTAGTTAAATGGGAATTATAGTACCTTAACTAGAAAAGAGGTTTTACTTAAGATTATTTAGGGGAATGAATGCATGAAATGGAGTAATGATGTGATTTTGAGGGATTCATATAGACATTTAACATTTTCCACTTATCAGCCATATATCCTTGGGTCCGGTCCCAACAAAAGTCAAGGAAATGCCTTGAGCCTTTCTAACTGATAGCTTAGAATGTTTAATGACTATGAGAAGGGGAAGTTAGTTATTTGGAGCCATTGGTGAACAATATTTACATTGATGCTTCTCACTGTCTTCTACCTACCCATTTTAACATGCTAACATTTTTTCTTCCATTTTTGATAAGGTGCATTTGAGCTAGCAACCTTTCCAACATTTTTTTTTTTTTTGTGAAAGAAAATAAACAATCTAATTCTACACTTATTTCATCCAGGAATCCAGATTGAACTGTTGGATTCACTTATTCTCTACCTAACTACTGAATTTCCATGATTAAACTGTATGACAATTCTTTATTCTCTATCTACAACATTTGAGATTGAAAAGTGACAAGTCAAGATTAAATTGTTCAACTCATCACAAATTATGGCATTTATTGACATTCTACCATAATCAACTACAAAAGGTAAAAGTAGTGGCATTTATACTTGCACACTTTCTTGTTTTATTGATCTTTTTTCTTTTGGGGTATTTTATTTTTCTAAGTCCTTTGATTTTTCTTTTAGGACTTTTTAGCCTCTTTTTGATTTTTTGATTTTTTTATTTTTTACAAAATATGTGAATACAACTTGCAGAAGGAAAAGTATGTACCAATTTACAAGATTACCAATAGTCAAGTCAAAATTATGAATCCTATATTTATAGGTCACTAACACATCACACACATGAAATTTTCCGGTGCATTACACAAAGCTGATGGCACAACCAACCAGTCAACGAGTCCTTGTTTGGTGTTGGCTCCCGGAGATTTGCAGGATTAGCAAGAACAAATCTGCAAGGAACCACATCAAACCACTTTCGAGTGCATGGACCTAGCCTTCCTGGACTTAGAGAGGGCTCTATCTATGTAAGTATTTCTAAGTGATATGTCTTTATGCTTTTGTTTTCTGATTTTAGGCTAGTTATGAAGTTCTTAGGACTATTTGTTTGTTTGATTGGTTGATAGATCAATGGTGTGATTAATTCATGAAGTGTTTCAGCTGAATGGATAGACTATGAGAAACATTAATCTATTGGCTATGAAGTCAGAAAATGATTTAATTTTTCACCAACTCTGCAAGGGTTTTCATAGGGCAAGCTAACTATATCAAGTGGATCTCTTAGATTAGATGGAATATGAAATGACATTAAGTTGTGAAAATAGTAAATATAAAGGGAAATTAAGAATCCTTTAACTCTACTTCAAGAAGAAAATCCTTTTAGGTAACTGTTTGAGACAAACCAAAGGACAGGGCATACCATAGACTTCTTTGGCTAGACTTTCATAAGTAAACCTTTAAGACAACAATCTACTAATCCTAGAATTACTTTTATAAAAAGAAAACATTCAAGATAACAGTCAACATAATTAAATAGCAATTAAGAATTATTTAATCAAGTGAAAAGAAATTTTCAGAAGAAAACATTAAGATAAATAAAGCAGATAGAATTGGGATGCCAAGACAACATATCCTAATCTAAAATTTATGTTCTTTTATTAGATACATAATAGGTAGAATGGAAAACAAAAGGATAACATTGACAAAGAAATGATGACTTCACCATTAACATAGCTCAAGAATCCTGTGAACGTGCTTGTATTACTAATGTTCAAAATAGTTACATTACTTTAGTGCAATATATCTCTGCAACTTAGAGTTTTATCAAATCCAGCCTAGCAGCCATCAAGTATCAATCAACCAATCAATCCACTAACCAACCAACTAACTAACACTAAAAATGAATCATACATGCAGTATTTATCTACAAAATGAGGAGGTTATTCTAAGCTAGGGTCTCATATGTCTATTTATTACAGATTTAATGTGTTTTTGAACTTTAAGACCATGCAAGGCCCAAGGTAAAATATTTGTGACTAACTCACTGCAATAATAACTCCTAACTTAACTGTTTACCTAACTTTTGGAAATATTTGACTTTTAAGGCTTCTCAATAACTTTTATAATAAATGTTAAGTAGCTAAAAAAATATCTCTGATTGTTTTAATAACCGTTGATGTCTTTATTTAAATGAAACAGGTTTTAGGTGTCAATATGTGTCCCTGAAGAAGTAAATATTGTTTGTTGAGTCATTCGGATCTACCTTTGTGTTTAATCTTCGCTTGATTTTCCCTTTAAAGTCTGTTTAGGCCACTTAAAACTTGGATTTGTCTTCACTATGTACCTTACTATTTTCTCTTTTTAACTCTGAAATTATCTTCGATTTGTCTTTCAATTTTTGATTAACCCTTTTCATCCTTGCATTATCCTTCATTGACACTGTCTTTTGACTATCTTCTTCTTTTAACTATGCCTTTGTCTGCAATTTGATGTGCAGTTGAGAAATATTTGTTGTTGCAGTGCTTAAATAACCATCAATGGTCATGATTAATGGATGATTATGCTCGATATTATGCCTCCAGTCCTTCTAATGAAACAAGTTTCTCTGGATCGTAACCCAAAAATCTTACTTAAGCAATTTTGGACCCTTGGAATTCAATTCTCGCATTCATGCCATGATAGCTGCACAATAAAACCAACCAATTAGTTCAATAACATGCGTTGGTGTCTTTCATGTGTTTGTTTGGCATTTTCGGTCATTAGGAGCACTTGCAAAGGTTTTAATGGCAGATCAGTCACCATCACAGAGCCACAAGGCTTTGGAATATTCAAATTAGGCAACGGTTTTGATTAATGGAATGAAGGAAGAAAGGAAGTTTTTGCATGGGATGAGGAGTGGTTAGTGGTATTGGAGGAGGGCCTGTCATTCCATTTAGCGGGATAAGCGTGGCAGGAGGGTACGGGCGGTAAAAGCACTTATTTCACAAGGTTTTGGATTGTTTAACCCCCATGGAGGAATTGGTGCAATAACAAATCAGAGCCATCGGATATTGGGGGATATAGATCAACGATGGTTAGGGAGAAAGGAGTGGTAGGCAAGTCAGATGGTGGGGCCCGGGTTAATTAAATAGCGGAGGCACTTATTCTGAGGGTAGGGCCGAGGTTATATGGCCATGGAGTTAGGTGCATGTGGGTGGGGTCTTAATAATAAAGAGCTCGGGGCAAAATATAAGAGCATGATGCTTTAGAAATGGGGCTAGAAGATAAGGTTCCATAAGGGTTTTCAACAACGTGCGGGGACTAAAAAGCTTTTAAAGCGGGGGCTTTAAAACTTATTAATGGATGGGGTTAATTTTAATAGGAAACAAAGTCTTAATATAAAATAGGGGTCCTGAAGGTTTAATTTTATATTAAAACAATGTAAAAAAGGAGTTTTTACATTGTTTTAATAAAGAATGAGGAAAAGTGCTGAAGGTGAGGGGATTAATGGGTTTTTTGGAGATGAATGTGGGTGCTTTGAGTAAGGGAAAATGGTGAATATGAGAGGTTTAAGCCCATACGTGAGTTTTTTAAGAGTAGGAGGATGATTTTGAGAAGGCGTACTGAGAGATAATGAAAAAGGTTTTGTGAAGATAAGGAAGGAAATGAGATTTTTGAAGATAGTTGGTAGTCAAGAAATGCTATCTTTATCAGATTGTAGAAAATCCATAGTCACCTAGTGAAACTGTAGAATACAGGAGGATAAAATTGGCTCCAGTTGGGGAAGGAAACTCCTGTAGGAGGTGTCAAGAACCTTAGAGTTCAAATCTTTGTAATTTGTAGATCAATGCCTTGATTGTACTTGGCAGATTTCTCATTCTGTAATTTCTAATCTACTTCTGTTCTTTGAAACTTTAACCTTCAAAACTTGAAAATCATGCTTGCTGCAACTCCATTCTACCTACCCATCATACTTTCCTAGCATTTTTTCTTCACTTGGGTGCATTTAGATTGGAAAACCGGAGATATCATTTTTCTTTTTGAAAGAAAAAAATATCTATTTCTACCCTTATATCATCCAAAGGCTCAGATTAAACTGATGAGGTCTTTTATTCTCTACTTAGTTTACTTATCTACCAGGTTTAAACGGTTTGACAGATTTTCATTCTCTAATCTATCAATAGGAAATTGAAAGTATGACTAAATCAAGATTAAGCAGTTTTATTTTTCATGAGTTGTGGCGTTTTGGAAAAGCTACAAACATATTTTATTCTACCAAAAAATTAAAACTAAAAATTGAGGGCTATAATTTGGAATTTGTCATTCATCCCTCTCTTTTCTCTTCGGTTTATATTTTGACCTTGGGAACCAATATCTTTTCCTAATATAATCTACGGATAATCCAAGTTTAGACAGTTTGGAAAATCCTCATTTTCTAACGTATTTGTAGAAATTTAAAACTTGTTGAAACATGATTGGGTTGTATGATTGAACAAGAATTTTTTTCAAAAGAAGTGGTTTTTGGGCTTGCACACTTTTAGAAACATTCTTTTTGGTATGTGGCTTAACCTTTTCTTTTATCTACCCTCTTTTCTTCTTTTCTTTGTTTTTTGTGTTTATTTTCCTGATCTTTTTTTATCCAAATAGTGTTATAGAATGAACAAAGCTTTAAACTGAGGTTTTTAGAAAAAATAAAGCTTGAGCCTTGTGCCATTGACAGGGCCTCCAAACAATTCTGTTCCATCCATTTATTGCAGGAAAAATGCATTGTTACCTCTTGTTGAATGGATAATGTATGGAAATTTCCACAGATTGTAAAATTTTTAATGCTTGCCTTTTTCCTCTATTCTTGAATCCCATTTTAGCACTTTTCCTCCAATGTTGAAATCATTTTCCTTGGCTCTCTTATAAAAAATATTCTTGATGTTTTCCTGCACTTGCTATGTTCTGTTGTATACTTATTCTCTGGTTTGTTGTAGCTTGACAATATGGTTTAGTCTTATTTGCATATAATTTTATTCAGACTGTACTTCTTGGATGAGCTTCATCACTAGCACTCCCAAACGTGTTGGGAAAACTGCATCTGCTCAATACACTAGCTGATAGGGAGACATAACAATTGATTTTTTATTTGTTAATCTATTTTTCCATAGTGTGTGTACTAGTTTGTTGTGCCATAATTTCTTATTCTCTTCGAGCAACTCTTTAATTATTCTCACCAAATTTTCGTTTGAGGATTCATCCAACCCATTACCTTGAGGGTAATAAGCTATATAATGGCTCAATGTAATCTAATATTTATTCGAAAAATCCTCCATTTTCTTGGATCTAAAGGCGGTAGCATTGTGATTAATGATTTTTCTAGGGTAGCCAAATATAGAAAAAATGTGATTTTCAAGGAATTTGATAATTATTGAGGCTGTGGTAGTTCTATAAGGGATGGCTTCTATCCACTTTGTAAAATAGTCAGTTTCAGTAAGGATCCATTTGTGCTGGGCAGAGGAGGAAGGGTGGATTTCTCCAATGAAATCAAGGCCCCGTTGTTGAAAAGGGGCTTCAACAGAAATATGATTTAGAGGTAATGGCATCAGTTTTCTTTTGGCCTAAAATATTTGGCATTTCTGACAGGTAATTACCATTTTATGGATGTCTTAAAAGAGGTTGGGCAAATAGTAACCATCTCTAAGGATTTTTTTGACAGTGGTTTTCCAATAGAGGTGGCCTCCATATTCTCCTTCATGAAACTCATGCTTGGTCTTATCTGCATCATCCTCAGGCAAACATTTAAGAAATATACCACTATAATTTTTCCAATATAAAATTTTATCTAAAATGCAGAATTTTACAGCCTTTAACTTTAAGAATCTAGCCTTTGTTTTGGACAAACTATGGGGAACATTAATATTAAAAAGAACATATAATATATCAGCATACCAAGCTGAATTCAGAAATGATTCCTCAATGGGTGGAGTTTCCAGCTCCTCTTGTTTGTCTAATGCATTAATCATATTCATGTCCAGTGCTTGAAATTTTGTTTCAACCATGAGTTTAGCCTGTCCTTGCCCTTTGATTACCTTAGTGGGCCTGATTTCTAGATCATATTATAATATAACAAAAATTTGCTTACTTCATTTTCCATCAGTATCTTGTGTGAGTATGTCTTTTACCACTGAGTGAGGCACAAATGCAATGATGTGTGAGTGTAGAATGTGAGCTCTGAAATATTTTAATGCCTTGATCAAGGAAAGAGCTTGTTTTTCCATTATGTTATATTTCACAGGTTCATCTCTTAATGCCTTTCTAAAAAATGCTACGGGTTTCTCCTGTCCTTTTATGTTTTCCTGTAGTAGGATAGCAGCAACTCTATGTTCTGAACCAAGGAAAAAATGAAGAAATCTTTGGTAAAATCTTGGCTGATCAGAACTGGTGTTTCAGTAAGTGCTTGTTTTACTGGATCAAAAGATTGTTTTTTTTATATGGTCCATTTGACTCATGTTTCTCTTTTCAGCATGTTAGTAATGTTTCTTAGGAGTTCTACAAGGTTTGGTATGAATCTTCTTAAGAAATTTATCCTCCCAATGAAATATTGTAGCTCTTAGATATTTCTTGGATGGTTGATTTGCGATATTCCTTCAATGCTTTTTGGGTCAATCTTGATCCCTTCTTCAGATATGATGTGGCCTAAAATTTTTTCTTCTTGAAGGCCAAACAGAGTTTTCTTGGGATTCAAAGACAAACCATATTTTCTACATCTTTCAAAGACTTTTCTTAAGTGAGCTAGGTGTTCTTCATTAGTTTTTGAATAAAATATGATGTCATGAAGGTATATCACAATGAAGTAACCTATATCTTCTGAGAAAAAAATAACCATTGGTCTTTGAAAGGTGGCTCCAACATTCATTAACCCAAAAGGCATTTTAACATACATGAAGGTGCCCCAGGGTGTAGTGAAAGTTGTCTTGTGTTGGTGATCTGGGTGTACTAGCACCTCATTGTAACTTGAAAAGCCATCTAAAAATGATATTCTTTTAGAACCTACTACCCTTTGTAAAATGTGATCCATCTTTGGAAAAGGGTAGTTGTCTTTTAAGGAAGCTTTTCTTAAATTTCTGAAGTCTATGCATAGCCTAATTTCTAATGTTTTCTTCCTCACTGATACAATATTTGAAACCCATTTTGAGTATATAAGGGGGACTATTATTCCAGCGTTGTACATTTTCTTAATTTCTTTCTCAAGCAGAGGTAGTTTCACAAGGTTTATTCTGCACAATTTCTGTTTAAAGGGCTTCTTGTTTTCCTTGAGAGGGATCTTATGCTGGATTATCTTATTATCATATGACTTTAAATATTCATAGCTCTAGGAAAACACATCAGTGAATTCTTTCAAAAGCTCAAGATATTTCTATTTTATATGAGCTAGTAGTATTTTGGACAGTTTTATCATTTTGGGTTCTTGTTCACTGCCTATATTGCACTCTTCTATTTTAGTTTTAGTGGTTTCCATCTTTGGCTTCCTATAAACATCATTAAAGTCAAAAAATTTCTTCTAGAGGAACTAGTCCCTTTCGAAGATTATCATCTTTGGATTGCATCACTTCAAAGTATTCTTTTTTTGAATTTGTGCACAAATCTATTTTATGCGGGTGTTATTTTTCTAACAGATTTATATTAGCATTATCAGGAGGTTCTTCTTTGTAATTTTTTTTCTCAGTAGAGCAGTCCTCTTCATGATCTGAGTCTGAATTTGGCACTTCAAACCCATTTCTGGATTGTAGGAAATCTTCTAGATGTTAATCTCCTTTAGACTGCTGGATCGGGGACTGCTGGTCTATATTTGACTTGGACTGTGTATTTTCTGTTTTGATAAGGTTTTTGGCTTGTGTTGGCTGCAAATGCTACACCATTGGCAAGGATTTTTTGATTTCTAGGGACAAAGGTAAGATCATACTCTTTGATAGTTTGTGAGAGGTCAAGGGCATCATCCCTATATGCTTTCAATTTAGGATGCTTAGCTGTGTATTCTCCACTAATCTACCTAATAACTAACTCTGAATACCCATGAACAGTTATCCTCTTGGCTCCTAATTTCTTCAATAATTGTGGCCCTAGGAGCAGTGACTCATATTATGCTATGTTATTTGTACATTGAAAATTTAGTTTATATGAACGACCTTCTGCATGATTATTTTCTATGTTATGCACCCAAAAACCTACTTCTAAACACGTTTTTCCATGAGATCCATCAAAGCTCATACTCCAAAGAGGTTCAATTTCAGATTTAGCGTTATGGTCATTGTGACTACCACTATGTTTGTTATCATGTTATTATTTATGATCTCCACTATGTTTTCTGTTATATTTTGTTTGGGCTGGCTGTTTTGACTGTTCCTTATCCTTTTCCTCTTCTTGTTCAATTGTTTCTCATTTTATACTACCTGTTCATTAATTTTTTCATCATTGTACAAGATAAATGCATCAAGACCAGTGTGAATGGAATAAAGAGGGGAGTTACGTAGTTTCTCCTAACTTCTTACCATGTATTTCATGTGAGTTTCCCTATACAGTCTTCTTGGTTTACTAAAGACAGGTATGGTAGCATAGGTGATGTCGATTTGGAGGGAACCTTGGAGTTTGTCTCCCCATGATCTTGAAACGAGCATGCCATACTTAGGAGGAATATCAACCACTACAATATCCATTACTTGGCTCTTGGCTAGTATTTGTTCTAGATTTACATAGAGATCTCTCATTAGGCCTAGACATTTAACTCTGCTAGAATCAAAATAGTACAAATATTTGAATGGTCTAGTTATCTCAAGGCCTAGTCTTTTCATTACTACTTTTGGCACAAGGTTGTGTGAATCTCCTGAATATAACATGGCATTGTGGAGAATTTTATCATGGATGTTAAAACTGACATAAAATGGAGGAACATATCCCTCTTGAAATTTACCTTCTACTTCTGGTCCAAACAAAAGCTCAGGTTTGCCATCATTTAAATTTAGAGAATCAAAATTTTCTCCTATGTTTAAAGCTTTGAAAAGTTGGGATGTATATACATCTTGAGTGACTAATTCAGTAAGAGGAATAGTGATTTTAACCTTGGAAATCTCATTCTCTATACTGAAAGGTGTTTGAGTTTTTGAAAGGTTCAAATAAGTTTTTTCGGACACTTTTTTCACAGCAATTTCATCTTTCTATTTTTTATTAGGGAACTCAGTTAAATTTTTTTTCTTAGGGGAAATAACTGTGTTGCTAGTGCTGCTTTGGTCACTACTTTTTTTTCCACTAGGTTGGTTGTTTTTCTTCTAGTTTTATCAGAACTTTCAACCACTATGCTTGGATTTTCTACTGTCTTTTTAGAAATGTTTTCAGGGATCTTCCTAGCAGAAATTTCAGAGGTCTTTTTCATGGGAGTATCGTGATTTTTCTTGCTTCTGAGGTCATACTATCTATGCACTTCCATGATGGAATTTTCAAATCCTTGTTCTTAGTCTTCAAATTGTAGGCTTTATTCTTCATATTGTGTTTGGGAAAACATGCCTTGTTCTTTCTCAGTGAGGAAAACAATATCCTCATTATTTACTCCCACTAGATTTATGTGACTTTCCTCTGTTTCTTCAGCCAGCCCCTCATCCTCATCAACATTGTTTTCTTGGAAAGGAGTCCTGATTTGCTGATCAAGACCTTTTTGTCTTATTTGAGGGGGGTTTCTCCTAAATTTTTTGTTTTGGTTCTGATTTAGATTTGTGTTTGAGGAGCTATTTGGTTTTCTCTAGGGTAATCTCCCTCATTTATATTCATCTTGTCCATCATCCTTTCCATGGTTTTTACTAAGTTATCAATCTTTGTATTAGATGTGGAGGCTACAACTTCTTCCCTATATGTGACTCTTTTTTAATTCTTTATTCTAGCTCTTTTGGCAATCAGATTGGGTTGTACACTTACTGCTCCGCTCTGCATGTCTTCTAAGGTAATGGGTTCTCTTTCTCTTAATTGATAAGCCATTTCTGGGTCAAAACCATCAGGGAATTTCATTAGAGCTAGACCTTGTGGAGGTTTCATGTGTGTAGGGAGGGCATTGTATACACTATTGAACCTAGTGCGGTATTCTTGGACACCTTCTCCAACATTTCCCTTAATGTTTTCATACTCTGATAAGATTTGGAGAGGGTTCTTCTTGACTTCCCATTTCTTTAAGAATAATTGATGTAAAGCAGGGAGGTCATTTATACTATTAGGGGTTAAGCCTTTAAACCATTTTCTCACCTCTCCCCCTAAGCTTTGAGAAAAAATTATGAGTTTAAAAGTTTCATCGTCTATTTCTTTTCTGTCAAAGTAGTCATTCATTCTGTCCACATGTTGTTGAGAATTGATAGAACTAATTGCATCATATAAGGGAATCTTGGACTGGTAATCTTATGGTTGAACAAATGAAGCAGATGGTAGAACTAGTGGGGCATACCATGTTGCCATGATCTGTGGTTGTGGAAATAATGGAGGGTTAACAAGTGGAGGATTAACAAAAGGAGGTAGAGGGTTGAATGGAGGAAGGCGAACAGTGGGGGAAGAGGCTAGTACAACATAATTATACTGTAAGGTGGATGGGTCTAAAACTATCTAGGTTATCCAACTCTAAGATCTAGTCCCAAACAAGATTTTTTCTAGGGATGAGTCAGAGGAGATATTCTGCAAGTTTTTAAGGTTTTTTGGTAAGGAACTTGCTTTGTGGATAGGTCTGCCAACATCTGGACTTTTGGATCTAGGATACTTCCTAAGGATGCTTTCAAGATTCTCAACTATTGCAGGAGGACTTGGGTCAGGATGGGATCTGGTACAGATTCTTCTAGAAGCCAGAATTTAGACCCAAAAATCAGAAAGCTTCAAAGTTATAACAGTTTTTAAACGCCAACCAATCTGTAAAAGTGATACTTAATCCACAAAGTATTCTTGACTGGGTTTTGTTGGTGTTTAATGATAAATTGATTTTCCCAGTGGAGTCTATGGAAAACCAGTGGAGTCACTAGGTGGAGGATTTTTAATTGTTTTATGGCTGGCTGTTGTCCACCATCAGCAACTAGATACCATTCTTGGCTAACACTTGATTCATCTAAGTTAAAATGGGGTTTTCTGAGCTCTTTGAGATGATGTTTAAGCTGTTTTAATAACTTAGTATCTCCCTAGTATGGTTTCCACTTTGTTGGCTCTCCGTGATTTGCAAGATTGGCAAGAAAAACTCTATAGGGAACCACATCAAGCGACTTTGGAGTCCATGGACCTAGCCTTTCTAGACTCAGAGAGGACTCTCTCTATGTATGTGTTTCTAAGCGATATGTCTTTATGCTTTTGTTTTCTAATTTTAGGCTAGTTATGAAGTTCTTAGGAGTATTTGTTTGTTTGATTGGTTGATAGATCAATGGTGTGATTAATTGATGAAGTGTTTCAGTTGAATGGATAGACTATGAAAAACATTAATCCATTAGGCTATGGATTCATAAAAGTATTTAACTATTCACCAACTTTGTAAGGGTTTTCATAGGGAAAGCTAACGATATCATGTGGATCTCTTAGATTAGATGGAATATGAAATGATAGTAAGTTGTCAAAACAATAAAACTAAAGGGAAATTAAGAATCCTTTAACTCTACTTCAACAAAAAAATCCTTTTAGGTAACTATTTGAGACAAACGAAAGGACAGGACATAACATAGACTTCTTTGGCTAGAATTTAATAAGTAAACCTTTAAGACAACAAGCCATTAATCCTATAATTATTTTCAGACAAGGAAAACATTCAAGATAAAAGTCAATATAACTAAAGAGAAACTAATAATTCTTTAATCATTTGAAAATAACTTTGTAGAAGAAAAAATTAAGATAAAGAAATCAGATAGAATTAGGATTCCAAGACAGCATATCCTAAACTAAAATTTATGTTCTTCTATCAAAGAAATAATGGAAAGAATTCGAAATAGAAGGAAAACATTGAAAAATAAAGGATGAATTCACCATTAACATAGCTCAAGAATCCTGTGAACGTGCTTTTATTACTGAAGTTCAAAAGAGTTACATTACTTCAGTACAATACATCTATGCCACTTAAAGTTTTTTCGAATCCATCCTAGCAGCCATCAACTATCAATCAGCCAATCCACCAACCAAAAAACTAACCAACACTAAAAACGAATCATACATGCAGTATTTATCTGCAAAATGAGGAGGTGATTCTAAGCTAGGGTTTTAAATGTGTATTTATTACAGAGTTAATGTGTTTTTGACCTTTGAGACCATGCAAGGCCCAAGGAAAATTATATGTGACTGAATCACTGCAATAATAACACCTAACTTAACTTTTTAGCTAAATTTTGGAAATATTTGACTTTTAAGGCTTCTCAAAAACTTTTACAATAACTGCTAAGTAGCTGAAAAAATATCTCTGATTATTTTAATAACCGTTGATGTATTTATTTAAATGAAACAGGCTGTAGGTGTCAATATGTGTCCCTGAAGAATTAAATGTTGTTTTTTGAGTCATTTGGACCTGCCACTATGTTTAATATTCACTTGATTTTCCCTTTAAACTCAGTTTTGGAAATTTAAAACTTGGATCTCTCTTCACTATGCACCTCACTATTTCCTCTTTTTAAATCTGACTTTATCTCTAATTTGTCTCTTAATTTATGATTAAACCTTTTAATCCTTGGATTATCCTTCACTGACACAGTATTTGACTATCTTCTTCTTTTCACTATGCCTCTGTCTGCAATTTTCTAGACAATGGAACAATCTCTTTTTGTTGGAATTCTTAAATAACCATTACTGGTCATGATCCGTAGATTATTATGCTTCATCTTATGCCTTCAGTCCTTCTAATGAAACAATTTTCTCTGGATCGTCACCCATAACTCTTATTTAAAAAAATTTGGACCCTTGGAATGCAATTCTCGCATTCCTTACATGATACCTACACAATAAAAATAACAAATCAGTTTAAAAACCTACGTTGGTGGATTTTTGTGTTTGTTTGGCGTTTTCGGGTGTTAGGAGCACTTGCAGAGGTGTTAATGGTAGATTGGGCTTCATCGCAGAGCCATAGGACTTTGGAATATTGAAATCGTGCAACGGTTTTGACTTATGGCGCAATGGAGGAAAGGCAATTTTCGCATGGGATAAGGAGTGCTTAGTGGTATTGGAGGAGGGCGCACAATTCCATTTAGCGGGTGACACGTGGAAAGAGGGTATGGGTAGTAAAACTGCTTATTTTGCAAGGTTTGGGGTTGTTTAACCCACACACAGCAATCGATGTGATATCGAATCAGGGTCATCAGATCTTGGGGGATATAGATCGATGATGGTCAGGGTGAAGGGAGCGGTGGGCAAGTTGGATGGTGGGAACCTGCTTAATTAAATAGCGGAGGCACTTATTTTGAGGGTAGGGCCGAGGTTATATGGCCATGGAGTTAGGTGCATGCGGGTGGGGGATTAATAAGAAAGAGCCTGTGACTGACTCACTACAAAAGATAGGGGCTGTGGCTGGTTGAGATGTGGAGAGCCCGGTTATAACTGTGTTGTACATAGGGAAGGCTCTCATCCCATGTGCATGGATCCTTTGAATTTTACATGTGTAGAATGTATATAATCATCCTATTGACGACCTCTGTCTGGCCATCAATTTGGGGATGGAAAGTTGTGGACTTGGTGAGCTTGGTGTCCAACATTGACCAGAGGCTGGACCAAAATGTGCTGAGGAACCTGCTGTCACGATCTAATATGATAGACAGTGGGATCCCAAAGTGCACCCACACTCGTTCAAACTAAGGAGTTTTACATGGGTAAGCACGCTGCTGTCCTATTCTTGCGAGGCCACCATAATGACCATCACTTCAATTTTAACCGACGATACAATAGAAAATCTTTCCATGCTTAGTAGAAGGAAGGCCTGACATGTAATCTATGGAGATGGATTCCTAAGGTCGACTAGGGGTAGGTAGCATAGTATAGAGCCCTTGCTTCTTGATGGTTGGTTTGGCAATGGCGCAAGCAGTGCAGGATCTGATGTACTTACCGACATCCTGTCAAAGGTTCGGCCAATAGAAATACTTAAGATGCTGCTGCTTTCCTGGGCCAAAATGCCAAATGACACTAGGCATGGTACGCTTGCTATCATCTTGCTAGCTCAAGGAACACAAAGATGTCCCAGTGACATAATAGTGCATCTGGGGGTAGAAAATTTGAACTTACATACCCCCAGAAGTGCCTTGTATACTGTAGGCAGATTATGGATTCTCTCTTGGCAGAGAAGCGACCACTCGAAGTCTCATGCACCCCACAAGAGTTGCGGGGAGCTCCAGGTGGTTATGGCCACGATCGATGGTCGATTGAGGAAATCTGCAACATTATTGGTGCTACCCTTCTTGTACTTGATGTTCAAATGAAATTGTTGCAGATATGTGGACCACTTCTAATGGAGATTGTTCTGCAACTTCCCTTGTGTCTGTATGAACTGCAGGTGTCAGTGGTTTGTGTGGATGATTGTCTCCTTCCCCAAAATGTAATGCTTCCATTGTCGAGAAGCCTACACAATGGAATACATTTCTTTGTCATAAGTGGGTACTTTCGAACTGTGTCAGACAATCTCTCACTATTATATGCCACTGGATGCCCCTGTTGAGAAAGAAATTCCCCAATAGCATATTCAGAGGCATCTGTCTCGATCTAAAATGGTTTTTGCAAGTCTAGTAATCTGAGCATTCTTGAAGAATAGAGGCGATGTTTCAATTCTACAAACGCCTTCTGTAGAGATTCCAACCAACAGAATTTTTCTTTCGCTCCTCCCTTGGTGACTTGAATCAAGGGCCAAGTGATATGAGAGAATCCCAACATGAACCTATGGTAGAAATTAGCAAGACCCAGAAAGCTGCGAAGCTCTGTTAGGGTGGTCGGGGCTGGCCAATCTCAAATGACTTGGATGTTGGCTGGATCCACATGCACCCCCCTTTCATAAATAATGTATCCCAGATATTGAACCTGGGTCATGCCAAAAGTGCACTTCTCCAAATTGGCACACAATTTGTGTTGCCGTGGTGTTTGGGGGACTTCTCAGATGTGGTGGAGGTGCTCTTCCCAAGTCTGGTTGAAGATAAGAATGTCATCCAAGTATACCACTACAAATGAGTCGGTGAATGGATGCAAGATGTCATCCATCAACCTCATGAAGGTTGCGGGAGCATTTGTCAATCCGAAAGGCATGACGAGCCATTCGAAAAGGCCTTCGTTGGCTTTGAAGGTAGTCTTCCACACATCAGAGGGTTCGATTGGTACCTGGTGATACCCAAAATTCAAGTCGATCTTGTTAAAATATTTTTCCCCTTTGAGTTGGTCCACAAGGTCATCAGTCCGTGGGATCGGGTACCTATTCCAGAAAGTGATCTTTTTGAGCACCCGATAATCAATATAGAGTCTCCAAGTCCCACCCTTCTTCTGTACCAACACTATCAGGCTCCCACAGGGTGATGAACTCGGCTATATGTGACCTTTCTGTAGCAACTCCTAAATCTTCCTCTTGATTTCATCATTCTCCAAAACAGAGCGTATATAGATCGGTCCATTGGGTAGCAGTGCACCTGGTGTTAGGTCAATGGGGTGCTTGACCTGACAGTGTAGAGGAACCCCTGTGGGTGAGGTGAAGATGTACCCATACTCCTCCACAATTTTGTCCATTTGTTGTTGTCATGTAGAGGAGCCATGTCTGGAGGTCGTGGCCACAGTATTTTTCTTTCCCTAGGGGCAGATCATCAGGAAAACAAATTTCCTGGTTTTGGAAATGAGCTTATTGCATTGATTTGCAGTAACCAAAGAGATAGTGGGAGATGGTGGTACCTCTGGTATCCTATACAATTTATTTGCCAAAGTAACAATAATAGTGCGAGGTCGGGACTCATACACAACATGTCACTTCCAGAAGTATGGTTGGCCTAATGATACATCAGAAACATCAATAGGAGCAATGTCACACAATAAATCATCCATGAAGGGCTTGATGCTATAGGGAAGGCAACACTGTTGGTTGACGCGGAGATCTCGTCCTTGGTGAAGCCACCCAATGATATATGGTTGAGGGTGCACTGTGGTCGGCAAGCCCAACTACTTCATGACATCTGCTGAAATGAGGTTCTTTTGGCTCCCATTATCGACAATGAACCACAGCGGGGAACCCTTTACCCACATCTAGGAGTGGAAGAGACGCTCTGCCTCCTCTAGATCTTCTGGTTCCTCCTTCTGGATCTTCGTAGTGGCAACAATGGCGTTGGGCTCCACATCAATAATATTCTTCCCTTTGTCATTCACCTTGTCAGGTTCTGATTCAGAGTCAGAGCATGCATCTGATTCATAATCCCTCATCTCTTCCACCAGCGACTTCTTGGCCTGACACTCACTTGTGTTGTGAGTGGAGCTCTTATGGAACTCACACCACTTTCTCGTGTCCTTCTTTGGCTTCGCGGTGCTATTCATTGCTTGTATCTTTGGTATGTTGTCTTGGGCCACCATGTCTTGGCTTTGTCCTTTGTTCTGCGGTTTGGGGGCACCTTTCCCTTACTTTTGATTCGCAGATCCAAAGTTTTGCTTCTTTTGTTTGAATTTTTGCTCAATGTTGGCAGCATACTGGTATGTCATACCAAGTGAAGAGATGTCGAGGAACTCCATTTCCTCCTAAATGCATCTGTGCAGACAACCATGATACTTTAGCACCAAATGTTTCTATGAATCTTTGATACCCAACTTTGTGCACAGGGTATGGAACATATTCGTTAGCTCATGCACATCTTGATCACTTTGTTGTCGCAGCATGTTCCATTGTATATACTTGTCCTCACAACTCCACATAGGATATTATTGTTCCTTGATTACATCTCGGAAATAATTCCAAGTGGGTATGGCTGAGAACAAAGAGGGTTTTGTCTCATCATTTTTCTCATAGTAGGTTTTTGACTAGTCCTTGACATGGGGGGTAGCTTTGAGGAGTGCAAAAATAATCTTCTCTTGGTCGAAAAACTCATGAACCAAGAAATATCCTTCTAATAGATTCAACCATCTATCTACGGCATTTGCATCTATTTGACCCTCAAATATGGGAATGTCAAAGCTTACTTGTACCTTAAAGGGAGTCGCGCCTCCAGAGTGGCTGCTGGATGCAGATGCGCCACCGATGGGTAGTCACTGAAGGATCTCAGCAAAGTTATCCATCATCGCGTTCCTTTTTTTTTCAAGGGCCTCCTTGAGCAATATTTTGGTAGGATATCTGGCTCCCTCATCTTTATTTTCGTCCCCCATGGGCATCCATCAGGGTTTGCGAGGCTGATATTGCAAAGGTTCCACCAGATCGAGCCCTAACTCCTTATACCTCGACCTCGTTGGGAACATGCAAAGAAGGATCGAGAAAAAGTAGACCTCTCTAATACAACTGATCTGGATTTATGCAGGAATGCAACATAATACAAAAATAACCATAAAAATATAAATATAGTGAAAATAAGGCTTCATTTCATTAATATCAAATCATAGAAATATGCTTACAAACATGATCGAAATAAAATAGCTAGGGTGCTAGTAGCGAATCTCTGATAAGAAATGTGACGACTACAGACCTCTGAACTGTATTACAATGAGGCTCGAGGAGCTATTTATTATGGAGAAACAATGGAGAATTATAAATGTAAAAAAACCTAACCCTAGGAGATGAAGCGCCAATACTATGGGACCCGTTTAGGTAAGTTGGTGTTTCAACTTCCCAGGGACCTAACTTCAGCATACTATCTGCATTTGGGGCTTCAAAATAGCTTCAGAAGTTCACAACTCGAAAAACTGCTAAAAATAGTAAGTTGTGAAAAAAACTAAAATAGACAATTGTGGGGCCCCAAGTGGAATAGGCGGGTGGCCACCAATATCCACCTAGATCAATTGGGGGCAGAATATGAGGTTCCATGAGGGTTTTCAACAATGTGCGAGGGGTAAAAGAAATTTAAAGCAGGGGCTTTAAAACTTATAAAGGGTCAGGGTTAATTTTAATCAAAAACAAAGTTTTAATATAAAACAAGGGTCCCAAAGGTTTAATTTTATATTAAAATAATGTAAAAAACAAGTTTTTACATTGTTTTAATAAAAAAGGAGGAAACGTGAAGGTGAGGGGATTAATGGGTTTTTTGGAGATGCAAGTGGGTGCTTTGAGTAAGGCAAAATGGTGAGTACGAGAGGTTTAAGACTAGACATGATATTTTTAATAGCAGGAGGATGATTTTGAGAAGGCATACTAAGAGATAGTGAAAAATGTTTTGTGAAGATAATGAAGGCAATGAGATTTCTGAAGAAAGTTGATAGTCAAGAAATGTTATCTTTAGCAGATTGTAGAAAATCCATAGTCACCTAGTGAAATTGTAGAATACAGGAGAATAACATTTGGTTTTGAATGCATTCTTCCATATGTCACTTTCTACAATTCTTACTTGATGATATCCACTTCTTAAATCTAACTTAGTGAAATACGTTGCTTCTTTCAACTGATCTAACAAATCATCTATCCTTGGGAGTGGGTATCGATTTTTTACTGTTATCTTGTTCAAAACACTGAAATTCACACACATGCGCCAAGTCCCATCTCTCTTTGGAATCAAGACTATAGGTGAACTATATGGCGAAATTCTCAGCCTTATTAGTCCCTTGTCCAACAAGTCCTTGATTTGACTCTTTATTTTAGCATTCTCCATTATCGACATGTGATACATGCCGATGTTTGGAAGAGGACAATCTTGTTGAAACTGAATCTCCTGTTGAATCTCCCTTTTAGGAGGTAAACTTGTTGGCTCCTAAAACATCTCATGATGTGCATCAACTACATCATATAAATCTGATTTCAACTTAGGATCACAATCTTCAAATGACTCATGACTAACATCAGCTTTAGGCTTAATCATTAGAAGAAATTTTTTTTTACTTGAATTCACCAGCCTTTTTACCTTTCTAGAATTTACCATTTCAATGTTAGTTTCGGATGTGGAATGGTCTCAAGTTTAAGTTTCTAGATCAATTCTTCAGATATTAAATTTTCTTGTGAACTGCTATCAAACAGTGTATCAATCTTGGTATGTTTGGATATAACCCTCACATGAAACAGTTCAATTCTCTCTTCTTCATTTGAAGCTTCTATGTGATAGCTTGAAGTACTAGTACTGGGTTTTGTTTCAGTTCCTATCCCCTTCATGTTCTTCAATCCCATGGCTATAATTTTAGTTTCATCACCTGAATATTCTCCTAATTCATGTTGAGTTGTAGATGCAGTTTTGTGGTTCCCTTTGTTATTGTTAAATTTGGGTATCTTTTCAGCATGTAGTTTCCAATAACTTTTCTCTGCATGGCCTTCTCTTCAAAAATGTTTAGAAACCACTTTCTCTCCCTCTTTCTTGACATATGCATTCTTTTTTCCTTTTCCTTTTGATGTCTTATCTTTGTTTTTCCCCTTAAAAGGCTTGTTTCTACCCTCTTCAAAAGTATTTTTCCCTCTATCTTCTAAATTTGTAGCTTGAACACATACCTCATCTAGGCTTGTAGGATTAAACATGAGGATAGTATGTCTAAGGTAGCTATGTAAGTCCCCTATGTACTTAAGCAAAGTATCTTGACTCTACAAATCTACCCCTAATAAGAGATATCTTCTCCTAAATGGATAAATTTTTTGTTTTATTGTAGTAATGAAATCAGTCCATGATAGAATAATATTACCATGTTTTTTGATCTCCTCCTTTGTCCTGGCTTCCCACCTAACAAGAGATTCATCTTCTGTCCTCAATGAAGCTAATTGATTTTGGTTTCATCATCATGAAGGTTCTTAATTCTCAAATAAACCTCCAATTTCCCAATCCAATTATCAAGCTTTTCTGCATTGACTTCACCATTAAACATTGGCAATTCAAACTTACTATCAAGTTTTAGAAAAGGACTTTGACCAGTGTTCTTTGAATTGTGCGAATGGTGTATTAAAGATGAGGTAGAGGATGATGATGATGAGGATGAGGATGAGGATGGTGAATTTCCACTGCCTCCATTTCCTCCATTTCCATTATTTGATTTATCTTCATCATTGTGACCTTTTGATGATCCCTGGCCTTCCTTGTGAAGTTTGGATCCTTCTCCTTATATTATTTCATTCCTTTCTTGATAAAGGAATCTCACTATTTCAGTCATGTGAAGGAATGCTTTCCTGAACACTCCTTCTTCCTCTTTAGGATCCACCTCTTCATGGGTTCCTTCTTCACCTGCAGGCATGCCTGATACTGCTTCTGCTTCTCTTGGAGGTGAACTACGTGGTGGAGAATGTGGCAATATTTCCCTCCTTTTCTGTGGCTCACTTTGAGACCTCTTTCTTCCACAAATTTTCCTTCTCCTCTCTTAAACTTGAGCCTAGTAAGAATGAAAACCCTTGCAAACAGTTAAAAAATCCTTGCACATAAAAACACCCAACTTGATCTGAAAGGAGAGTATTAGTTCTATTGTGCTAAGTGTCCTTTCAATTAATTAAACATGTACAATTTGTCTTAATGTGTTTTCTTAAGGAATGAGATATTTAACCATGAAATATTGATGAGTTAGTGAACTTTAAGCATGTAAATAAGCCTTAAAAACACTCAACAATAGTGAAAAAAAAGAGAAAAAAATTCACAGATAAGTTTTACACAATAGGCATGATGAAGCAGTTTACCCCTCCTGGGATACATCTACTAGTCCAACCCCTAATGGTGTGTCCCTCTTTTTCATTATGCTCAAAATTGTAAATTACATATGTTTTCAGGCCTTTAATTTATTTTTTCTCTACACCAATGGGTCCAGAATGCTCAAATTAGTCTAGGTAGATTCTTGTTTCACCGAAATTGGTCGAAAAGTTACCTCTCAATGCATTTTTCCCAATGATAGCTAGAAAAGATCCACTAAATCTGGAGACTATCAGTTTAGCTGCAAATAAATTAGAAATTTACCCCAAATTTGGGGGCGCACTCAAAATTAGGCGGATGGATAACTTAACATTAAATGGTGAGTGGAGGGGTGGTCACATGCCTCCCTCGCTGAAACCTCTATTAACATTTTGAAAACCCCCACCATTTGAGATTGGAACCGGGAATTACAGGTTCCATACCCACCACATAACCATCGCATTAAACTTACCATAACACTTTCACATGTGATCATGTTTGTAGCAATTCCTGCTGGATGAGGTTGGAACATGGGGTATGCAACGTTCCAAACTTTGAAACTGTCATATTTTATGTCAAACCACCATGTGAACACTTTTTTTCACCGGACAGTTAAATTACATAGCCGTCAGTTGATTTGAATAGACTCTCGGTCTTTGGTCCTTGGCCACATGCAGAGGGGGCTAGTCCCCTCCAACCCCCAGATCATCGAAACATTAAACTTAAAATAGACGCAGAAAAATATATGGGTAAGAATCACTTATGTAGGTGGGTTGGTAAATGGTATTGCGAGCAGATTGGAAGTCACGGGTTCGACCCCCGTTGATTCCACAAAAATTTTCACTAGCCTTGTGAGGACACGTGGCGGCCGGCAGGCTTGCCACATGTCACTCATTAATTCATCCTCATACAAACACATCCAACGGCCAAGATCTCTTCCATACCCTCATCATCCAATAGTCCACAGAGTGCCACCTGGTGCCACCATATTGGCTCTAAAGAAAATGGAATATTCCCAAAAAATTATGTTGACTTTACCTGCAAGCTGACTGGGCATCCAATCACCAAATTTTTGATGTTTGGGAAAACGAATAGAACACGATATCTTCCTCATACAACATCGGTCTTTTGAACCATTCGTAGTGCCTAAATTGTGATGACGTGACGTTTCTGGTCGCTCAAGTTCAGATCTGTTTTGAGCACTTTCATTTTTTAGCATATGACTTGATCTCTTGATCAAGGGAACAATGTTTCTTAGTGATTCTTAGATAATTATGACACACATATGCTCATGGCAAAAATGTATGTCCTAGTTTGGGATGGTCAGGCTTAGTACTGGAGTTTGTTTTTGGATTATTAGCCTTGTCATAATGTGATTAATGGATTCTATAAGTTACAAGAGGTTATGCGAAGTGACCAGAATTCGGGGCTTGAAAAGTGCTTTAAATTCTGGAGACTCTAGCACAACAATACCAAAAATAGTCCATGGACGCATGTATGTAGGCTTGTGCATGCTTCCAAATCCTCCAAGATGTAGGAATGTAGGTTTTTGCATGCATCAATAGGTCTAAGAGCTAAAAAGTGCAATGGGATGCAGGGGCAAGATGCCTAAATGGTTGGGTTATCTCCTTGGGGTGTTATTGTTGACTTACAATGTCTATGTGATGTGTTTCCATTGATTCCACTTCCTTAAGGTCACCTAGGAGGTTGAATCATATCATAGTAGCCTCTCATCACATGTTTATCTATGTTGGCTTGTTACTTTGGTAAATGTGTGAGGCAGGTGTTACAAAACAAATATGTTGCATGTAACATTTTAATTGAAATTTGGTCTGGTCGATCGCTCGCACTTGATGAAATCGAAAGGACACCAATGTGTTACTTGGAAAGCCCAATCACCTTGTGTTTGAATTCCAAGATGGTACAATAATTGTGGTAGCAGATATTGTAATTTACCAGTTTCATGTGTAAACTTTTCCACTTCATCTCATCTTTATTTGCATAGTATTTGTGTTCCTTTCACTTAGCCATGAAAGCTTATTTCTTACAGTTTGGTGTCTGGGGAGTAGAGAAGGTCTTGATAGAGCACGATGCTTGTTTCTTCTATGGAGAGGCATTGATTTTTGCCCCATTTGGATAATAGCAAGAGTTTGCAAATGACATCCTTCTTGGCTTCTTCTGGCATTAGAGAAATTTTGGGGTCTAAAATGGGCTCCTAAGAAAAATGTACAACCAAAATCAACTTTATAATCACCAATAGGATTCAAGATGATGATTTCAGCCATGGGGGATGATTCACTTTTTTTTAGGTAAAAAAGTAAAAATAATAAAAATAATAAAATAATAAAACTACTTTTTCAAATTGTATTTTCAACTTATCCCCCTAACGTTTTACTCAATTTTCAAGCGGGAGTACTTGCTGGATGAAAAATTCAATTCCTCATCCAAGGAGTACCCATGTTTTATACTTTTGATGGACCTTGCTACACCAAAAATAGAAATACATGAAAAAAAGTGATTGCAATCATGTTTTTCATGTATTTATCAATTCTCATGCAGTAGGGTCCATCGAAAGTATGCAACATGGGTACTCCTTAGATTATGATTCAAATAATTCATCCAACGAGTGTTCTCGCTCAAATTTTGAGTAAACCCATAGGGAGATAAGTTGAGAATATGAGTTGAAAAAATAGTTTTTTCTTTTTTCCCTCTAAAATTTGATGATGTAATCTAATATTATTTTATTATTTCCACTATTATATTATAATTTCCTTAAGAGGCCTATTTTAGACCTCAAAATTCCCCTAATGGCAATGATGAGGATCTCAGAATCAGGGTTTCAAACTAATTTTTTCACTGAAACATTCTTGTCCTCGTGATGTGTCTGTGAAGTTTTCCTTTTTCTAAATGTGATTTTATGTTCGCATGGCTACAAATGTTTCCATACACAATTTTAAATTTTAATTTGTAAATGCACACCTCACATTTTAATTTTAATTTGATACAATATGGAAAGTCCATTTTGGGATTCGATTTTTATTTTATTTTATTTACATAAAAGGAGACAATGGATTGGGAATGGAGGTTGATTGAATCTCACAAGTGATTGGACTAGATTGACCATGGCATAAGCACATTTTGTACCCAACCCACTATGTTAATCATCTAGATTTCAATTTTATTTGTTAACGAATATAAATTTGAAATTGTTAGTTTCTTTTTATTACTATGCGGTCTGTATATATTATTATGGATAAGTCCATATATGGTTCAAAGGTATCTTCCTCTAACCAATATTAAAATTTGGTTGCATTTGATTATGGTGATAGATTGAGGACTCTGAAAGTACATTATACCTTGGGGTTGTGCACATCTTACGAGCTATGAGATATGATCTATGATTCTCATTTTGGTGTTTATGCCACTCTTAAAAAACAAAATAGGCACTTTCGAGCATCCTCGCACTTTCCTTTACAGTTGGTTTCCCATAAATATTATTTTATTTTGAATGTTTTCTATTAGTATTAGTTAAATTGTAATATAATACCCCACAGGTCATGAAATCTGATTGA
Organism: Pinus albicaulis; assembly: GCA_034641835.2. Classification (NCBI taxonomy): domain Eukaryota; kingdom Viridiplantae; phylum Streptophyta; class Pinopsida; order Pinales; family Pinaceae; genus Pinus; species Pinus albicaulis. The sequence continues at coordinate 1,390,088,480 of CM076581.1, forward strand.
TAAGACTTTAGAATGAAACAGGCATTGAATGATTTTCATCTGTGTATAACGAGAAATATACATATACAAAAAAATGATATATCACTTAAAAAAAGCATATTACAATAAACTACATCATACTTAATTTGTAAATAATTCCGTGAACATGATATTATGTAAATAACTTTATAACATGAAATTCGAATATTTTATCTCTTGTTTCACTATTTTATTATATTTTGACAAGATGATTAGATAAGTGAGGATTTTTATTCGAACAAGATTCGTACATAAATGAAGTTTGGTAGGATTTTTATAGAATTTTTAATTAATTTCATGCTTAGATCATGATTTTTAAATTAATATAGAAATAAAAATTTACTCTAAGTAAACGTTAAATATTTTTTTCGACATTTAAAAATATTTTTTCAATAAAGGTTTTTTTTTGTTTTTTTTGTATTAGCTCATATTGAATCAATTGTGTGAACTAACATAGGCTATGTTAGTGTAAATTATTTCGACAAGTGTACCAAAAACTTAAGCCACAAGTGATTGATGACGCTAACAACACATATCATCATCTAAATCTTCAAATATGCAACAAAATTTTAGAAGAAACCTACAAAATAATATATATGTGGCAGCAAAAGACATTAAACAACAAATATTTGACTAATATAAAATGCCATAGAATAGAAAAAGTGATATCAAAGAATGAACAATATATAATAAATTTGTTAGACCTTGTGAAGGAGACTCATATGATGGCTTTATGTCCCCCTCAAATGGGATGGGTCCTTTTCTTGTCCTCTATGCTTCAGTATTCTAGATCTTCCTCTCTTTATCATTTCTGAAACCCAAAAAATCTGTTGAACACAGATGGAAGCTTGAATGAAAAAGAAGAAGAGAATAATGACAATGATAATGATCATGGTGAAGAATGGATAAAAAAACCCTCCTATTTATAAAAAATATTTAGTTATTCTCGAAAATGGAAAAAAATAAAATATTATTAACCATAATCTAGAGCTAACCACCCGGAATATGTTATTATATGTTTTGGAGGGAGAATATATTTAAATTGGTTAAATATCTTTATTTACAAATAATAAACAAAAAGTTATTTTTTTAATCATTCCTAAGTGATTTAGTCAAATTTTAGAAGGAATATTTAACTAAATGATGATTTAATTAATTATTCCTAGAGAAAAATCACATAAAGAGTGATTTAATTAACTATTTCTCATGACTGGGTCAAATGCAACAAGGAATAATAACTAGATAATGACTTAATTAATTATTCCTAGGGGAAAATCAAATAAATAATGATTTATTTAATTATTCCTCATGGGGTTTCATTTATTAATTAGAAATAACTTAATAAATATGGTTTATAAATTTATTTCCTGTAGTCAAAGCAATTTTACTATGGTAAAATTGGTCTTACATGGTTTATTTTGATCCACTTAGTTTGATATGGTTAAGTGATCATTTTTTGCTGATAACAGATTTCACCCCAATGTACGAGCGTTAGGGGAAACTCGTATCACCAGAATACATTGTAGGAACACAATCAGTAGACATTGAAGGGGAGAGAGAGAGAGAGAGAGAGAGAAATAATTGAAGCAACATGAGGAAGGAATTGAGGGGGTGAGACCTACTAACTATTATAAGTCCCCTTTTGTTTTGGAGTACATGACCTTAATGAGGTGGGGGAGGCATATCCATACCCGACGAGATAAATATGTAAAAAGAATAATGATGAGCCCAACAATGTGATATTGAGATAAAAATTGCATGATACATGATACATTAAATTATGGCATCGATGGGCCATAAAATAATATAATGGATCCCATATACATAATGCACCTCGAAAAAACCCCAAGACTGAATACAATAACATATGAGTACATGAGACATAATGCCCCTCCATATGACATGGGGAGGGGGGACAACAAGCAAAGAAGCCTCGCTGAACAGATTAGGGCTTTGAAGATCTGAATGTATCATCTAAATTATATATGCATGTTGTGGGCATGGCAAGCAACTGGAACTGAAACTATAAAATTTGCGGAACAACATCTAAGGATGGAGCACAATCTAAGATCATTTGGGAATGTGGGGAGAAACCTAAAGGGACACCCCCTCATGAGGTTTGAAACATCTCAAAGACACCCATAAATCATTGATTCAATCTATTGGATCACCAAACCAACAAGTACATTATTCTCAATCATGTGATAATGAGTTGGGGTCAGGTACATGAGAATCAATCAAGTGAAAGGGAATTAATGATTCGCTTTTCTTAACCTGGGGTACTAAACAATGATGAAATCTGGAACCAAGGTACACCGCCCTCTAGAATTTTCTTCTCGAAATAATGTGTTGAAGTCAGAATAATAAGGTCTACCATAGCTGAGGCAATATGGAATCCTAAAATAAGGCACGAGGGATCTAATATAGCCACTGATGGATTCACACCAGGGGTAATGATGGAAGGAGGGAAACTAAGACATAGACTGGCAAGTTCCCTTGTCAGAGCATAAAAATGCATGTGTGATTTGGGATTGACTCACTCAATTTAGGAGGGGATGATGAGGGACAGTATGGCTAGAGGCCAAAAATGCGCAACACGTGATGAATGCAACGCAAATATGAATGGAATACTATAAAAAGAGATAATGGGACTTGGGACAAAATCCATGAATGCGAGGTGACCCAACTTGGATGCTCTTAGAAAGGGTTACTAGATGATTCTACCAAACAAGATAGGCCTAGGGGGACCATAAAAATATGGGTAAAGAATGGTTACTTACGACAAAAATCGACACATGAGGAGACAAGTGCCAAGGAAAAGTGGTACCAAAGTACAAGCGACTGATGTTAGAAAATTATATATTATAGAGTAATGGAACACATAAAATATGTGGATGCACAAAAAAATACATAACATATAAAACAAGAGAGACACAGATATATGTGGTTCACCCAAATTGGGCTATGTCCATAGAAATGACGAATCCTTCCTTTCTATTATCCAAAAAAATGAAGAGACACAACCTACAACGGATCCACTGTAATATCATCTACTCTCTCACACAATCCCCCTTGCTATTTCTCACTTAGAGTATAGACACCATACAAAAAAAAAATAAAATACCCTCATACAACATAGGATTTGCCTTATAAGGCCCAAACCCATAAATTAAACATAAATTCTACTGTCATATCATATGCCTAATGAACAACGCAAATTGATTGTGAGAATACAATATTTTACTAGGTAATTTTACATCTATTTTTAGCTTCAAGGCTGGTTGCCCCCCCTGGACCCCCCTGACGACGATTAAATGATGGTCGGCGTTGCCACCACATTGAGAAAAGGGGTCCAACAGGATGATACATCTAAATAAATAATATAATTATCCTCCACACACAACGATCTCCCACTTGGAGACTGATTGTAGCAAGTCCACTACTTCTTCATTTGTTAGATAATTACTCCACTTTGGACCTGGTCATTTCTCATATTCATCATCATACATTAAGACCAATTGAAACTCAACATTATCTCAGTTTGTCCCTAATTATAATTTTTGTTAGCATATCTATAGGATTCTAGCTAGTGTGTATCTTTTCCAGCTTCAACTATCCATCTTCCAACATTGACCGTATGAAATGGTACTTGAGTTGTATCTGTTTAGTCCTAGAATGGAATTTTGAGTTCTTTGCAAGATGAATGGAACTTTGGTTGTCCCTCTATAACCTACCCATCTCATGATTATTACCAAATTCATCCATAGACCTTTGTAACCAAATCATTTCTTTTCTAGCCTCTATAGCAAAAACATTTTTTGCTACTCTTGTTGAAAGTGCAACAACACTTTTCATTTTTGAAACCCATCTAAAATATGTTCCACCTACAGTAAATACATACCCTGTAGTGCTCCTCAAGTTATCTCTATCACCTTCCATAACTGCATCAATATATCTCTATAGGGAAATGTTTGAAGCACCAAAGCATAATGATTGATTTGTGGTACCTCTCAAATATCTCAGAATCCATTTCACTGCCATCCAATGTTATTTTCCTGGATTTTTCATGTACTTGCCTAAAAATCCAACTGCATGTGAAATATTAGGCCTTGTGCAGACCATTGCATACATTAAGCTTCCAACTTCTGATGCATATGGAACTTTAAACATATAATCCATTTGTTATTGGGTCTTGGGGAGCATATCATTACTAATTTTGAAATGGCTAGCCAAACACATACTAACTGGTTTTGCATTCTTCATATTAAATCTTCTCAACACCTTTTGTATGTACTCATTCCGAGATAATGTTAATTTGCGATTTTTCCTGTCTCTAGTTATTCTCATACCAAGGATTTGTTTTGCATCTCCCAAATACTTCATTGAAAATGAGTTTGCCAAATTTATTTTGAGCACATTTATTTCCCGAACGTTAGACCCTGCAACAAGCATGTCATCTACACACGATAAAAATATAATATAGCTACTCTCATATCTTCTTTCATAGATAGGATTCCATATCTTCTCTCATAGATAGGAGTCCATATCTTCTTTCATAGATAGGATTCCATATCTTCTTTCATAGATAGGAGTCTATATCTTCTTTCATAGCTACTTACCACATCTTCCTAGTTTTGACCTGCATTGCTCCTTCATAACATTATAGTTCACCAGAATTAGTCAACAATAAATAATATATTGAAGGAGAGTATCATTCGAGGGGTATACTTATCTTGGTACATATTTTAACACCACTTTCAGGTGTTTGAAGTGCCTATTGTTGTTGTTGTGGATATTAATTATGATTATTTTTAGGAAAATTTACTTTTTCTGTGATCTCATCAAGAACTCTGTATTGTTTCTTTTCCTGCAACTAATTCTTATACAAGACCTTCTCATTTAATATTATTTATATGCTCCTAATGATTTTGTGATTTTCATAATCATATAAGCGATAACCAAAATCATCAGCACCATATATAATAAAGGTACATTTCTTTGATTTTTCCTCAAGCTTTGTTCTATTTTCTTTATTCATATGGAAAAAGGCCTCACAACCAAAAGGCTTTAAACTGGAGTAGTTTACCTTTTTACCTGTCCTTGCCTCCTCTAGAATACCACCATACAAGGAACTTAAAGGAAATTTGTTTATTAGATAAACAACAATATCTTCAAAATCTACCCAAAATTGTAAAGGTAATCTTACATCCAATTTCATGCACCTTGCACGTTCCATGATTGTCCTATTCATCCTTTCTAACACACCATTTTCTTGTGACATTCTTGGAACTGTCTTATGTATGCAAATTCCATGCTATGAATAATACATAGTAAACTATTTGCTGCAATATTCACCTCTAGTTTCTGATCTCAGACACTTCAACTTCTTTCCTGTCTCAATCTCAACCAAAGCTTTCCATTTCTTGAAAGTATCAAATACATACAATTTATTTTGAATATAATAAATCCAAGTTTTGTAGTTCATCATCAAAAAAAGTAACATAATAACGAGAGCCACCAAGAGATGATACCTGAGCAGGTCCCCATACATATGTATGCACAAGCTCTAATTTTTCGCTCGTCTTTTATTTCCTAACTTTAAGAAATCTAACTCTCTTATGTTGTCCATAAATTCCATTCTCACAGAAATCCAAATCAATATTCTTCAAACTGGACAACAAATTTCTTGAATGAATAATCTCCATCCTCTTCTCTCTCATGTGTCCAAGCCTATGATACCATAATTCTGCATCTTTGCCTTTGGAAGTTAAAGCATTAACATAGTTAGAAATACCATTTCATAAGTACAATGTACCAAAATTTCCTTCTTTTGCTATTACGAGGGCTCCTTTAGAGACCTTGCAGGTTTTATCGGTGAAAGTTGTCACTCAACCTTCATTGCCTGACTGCCATGTTTGAATCAGATTTTTCTTCAGATCCGGAACATACCTTACCTCCTTTAATAACCATTGGCTTCCATTATATTGTTTTACAAGAACCTTAGGTTGGAAATATTGAGAGGGGGGCTAAATCAGTATTCCTTTCAACTAGAGAATTATTTAATCTTCAATTATTATCACTGTTTGTACAATGATATTAGTAAACAAAAGGAACACAAATGCACACAGTTTTTAAGGTGGAAACCCTCCCCAAGAAAAAAGCCACCTGAATGTTTTTCTAATAATTATTTAGTGTTCAACTTGAATTGAAAATAAAGCTCCAACTCCCTAGAATCTAGAAAATCATTCTTCTGCATGTCCCACTAGATGGACGCTCCAATGCTCGAGATTCTTCAGTAGTCAACTGAACGGATGTGCCAACACCCAATGAGCTACAACTCAACCTAGCGCCACCCTACCACCCTAAAGTTTTCATAGGATTGAAGCTGTTGGTGACTTCATGCACCAGCCTACCACCATCCTACCACCCTATGGAAGAATAAAACAAGAATGGACTCCCGTACTAGGGAAAATGGTCCACTTTACAATGATATTGAATGATGTGTAAGAAAAAGACACACTAGAACATAACCCTAAATATGACACAACCACCTGATGATGATCCTAGACCTTCCGAAACTGCCTCTTCAACTCTTGGTAGATAGACACTTGTACAATTTTTACAATGATGCATTTACAATGACTCAATACAATGATACCTTTACAACAACTGTATGCAATGTTGCCGACTTGAATAATTCATGTGATGAAATTCTTGATACTGTTCTGCACCTTGGTTGTTGCTCTTATCATGCTAACCTCTACTGCACCTTGATTTTCTTTGCTGCTGTAGAAAGTCTGGTCCTTTGCAACCCTTGACAACACATGATCTAGCGTTTTCTTTCCTTCTAGGATCTCGATATTGAATCTAGTGTACCTCTATTATTTCAGCTCCCCAATATGTTATTTTCGGTTTTTTAGTAGTACTATGAGTCTTCCTTCCAATGCTATAGTTCTTATGAAATTTGCATTATTCAAGAGAGAGTTATTCCGAATCTCTCACAAAGACCTAATTATGGACTGTTTCAGTAGAGAAAACTTGTACGGCATGCCACGTGACACTGTTTCTTGATTCGGCTCTGAAATTGATACAAGGAAAACATTTTTTTTTCAATATATTTCTATATTTATAGAATTCCAATTCCATACTCAGAGAGAGAGTTATGATGATTTTCCCAAGGTCACTTCTTTCAGATGAAGTTCAGGAGCCTGAAAAAACACTAATTAGATATCTCCAAAAATATTTCATACCGTGATCTGAAATTTTTATAGGAGCTTCCTCAGAATTTCTTTTTTGCCTCATAATAATTTCAGCTTTTTAATCTTTGTATAAAAAATTTAGAGCACAAATCCCACGATTACCTCTTTCAGGTAGCGAAAATCCCTACATAAGGAGGATATGAGGATCATAATTTATATAAATGCTTAGGTTGAGAGGGGCTTCAACAAGTGAACATGGGAGGGACTTTAGGAGCTTAAAAATTATTAATTATTTACTTTTCAATGACCCATGCCACAACCCCATGGCGTTTTAGCCCACTAACTAGGGTTACAAAATTCAAACATGAATATCTCTCAAACTGTGAAGAACTACATGGCGTGGCATATATCAACGGAAACATCTCAACAAGTAGAAAACATAAAAATAATTCTTGACCCATAATATATTAATTTTGTAGGTCGAAAATCCCATGCAATAATGGGGTAGCCCTTGGTTCTGCTTGGGTTGACATCAATGATAACCGCTGATCAACAATCTCCCCCTTTGGCATTGATGGAAACACAAGTACTCCTGGTGCAATCATGACACCTCTTCCTACAACATTCTCTCCCCCTTTGACATCAATGGAAAATGGTAACTCCCCCTGACACACAACCATCCTGTGGGCTTGTACACACTTCCACTCCCCCTAACACATAACCATCTTGTGGACCTGTACAAATTTCCACTCCCCTTTATATTACGAATAAGGAAAATATAATGACAATTTGGGAGAATCCAAAGCTTCTGGTGAAGATATTCATATTCTTCACGAGGTAAAGGTTTAGTGAAGATATCATTGTTTTGTTCTTTTGTACCAACATACTCAACTTTGATATTATTTTTAGCGACTTTTTCTCTAACAAAATGATATTTGATCGAATTTTTTTTTGTTTTTGAATGCATGACAGGGTTCTTGGAGATGCTGATGCCACTGGTGTTGTCACAGAATATGGGAATAGGCTTACTAAATTGTACTTGAATATCTTGAAGTTTCATCCAAAGGACTTGAGTACAACATGATGTCGCTACAATGTATTATGGTTCTACTATAGATAACGAGATTGAGGTTTGATTTTTGCTCAACCATTATATGAGACAACCACCTAGATAGAATGTTGCTCCACTAGTACTCTTATGATCATGAATGCTTCCTGCCCAATCTACATTTGTAAAGGCTTGAATAATATGATTGTTACCCTTGGGATACCAAAAGCCATATTCTTCTGTGCCTTTTAGATATCGAAGAATTCCTTTGACAGCAATAATATGAGATCATTTTGGTGCTGCCTATAATCTTGCTACTTGTCCAATTGCTTGCATAACATCTGGTTGGGAGGCTGTTACATATAGAAGAATACCAATCATAGATCTGTAAAACCTCTGATCCACATCCTTAGATGAGTTGTCTATGCTCAATTTGCAATCTGTTACCATCAGAGTAAGGATGGGTTTGCAATATTCCATTTTGAATTTCCTGAGAATTTCCTTGATGTACTTGTCTTGACATATAAATATTCCTTTCTCTTGCTAAGATATTTGGAGCCCTAAGAAGTATGTAAGCTCACCAAGTAAAGACATCTCAAACTCAATTTCCATATTTGTAGAAAATTTCTTACTTAGTTTATCATCATTGCTACCAAATATTATATCATCCACATATACCTCAACGATTGTTAAATTATCTTTATCTATTTGTACATAAATATTGCTATCAACAATACCTTTCTTGAACCCTTACTGATGTAGATATCCATCAAGACGCGCATACCATGCTTTGGAAGCCTGCTTGAGACCATATACAACCTTATTTAACCTGCAAACATAGTCTTCTTTTTCTGATAGTAGAAAACCTTCAGGTTGTTCGATGTAAACTTCTTCTTCTAATTCGCAATTCAGAAATGCTGACTTAACATCCATTTGGTAGACTTTGATTTTTCTGGAACATGCATAGGCGATAAACATTCATATGGCCTCCATTCTAGCAACTGGTGCAAATGTTTCGTCGAAATCAATTCCTTCCACTTGTGCATAGCCTTTACAAACCAATCTTTCTTTGTTTCTGGTAACCTGTCCATCTTCATTCAATTTTTTCCTGAACGCCCATCTAGTCCCAATGACATTTTTATCTTTTGGTCATGAAACTAATTCGCAGGTGTTATTATTCTCAATTTGATCCAATTCTTCATTCATAGCTGCTACCCAATGTTCATTTTGGTTGGCTTCCTAAAAAATACTAGGTTCAAAGGTTTCTAGAAAAGCAATGTGAGCTTGTTGTGCTGAACGAAGCTGTAAACCTTCATTTATGTCACCAATGATTTGATTTGATGGATGGTTCTTTTGAATACATTCTTTTGTTCTATTTGGAGGAGCTTATTGTTGTTGTTCTAGTATATCTTGATGATCATTATTTAATTCTTCCTGGTTTATAGGTGCTTCTTGTTCTAGAATTTTCTTTGTGTCCTTTTCAGCCTCTGTCTGAAGTTTTAAAAATTCTAGATCCTCATCAGTATTTTTTAGAACACCATCTTTTTCAAATGTAACATTTATGCTCTCCACTATCTGTTTTCTTCTTAGATTATAGAATTTATAGGCCTTTATTTTGCGTGAGTAACAAAAAAATATACCTTCATCAACACGTGATTCAAACTTACCCAAATTTTTATCTTCTCTTTGCTATAACATTTTCTTCTGAAGATTCTAAAATATTTTACATTAGTTGGTTTTCCTTTCCATAATTCATATAGGGTCTTGTTGCAATTATTTCTGAGAAGACTTCTGTTGATAATGAAGACTGCTATTCCAATTGCTTGAAACCAGAATTTTTCATCCAATTTTGAGTCCCTCAACATTGTTCTACCCATTTGCTGTATGGTTTTGTTCTTTCTTTTAGCAACTCCATCTTGCTAAGGTGTTCGTGTTGTTGAAAATTGTCATTTTATTCCATTTTCGTCACAGTATTGTTGAAATAAGTTGGAAGTGAGTTCTCTGCCATTATCTGATCTTAGACACTTTATTTTCAAATCAGTTTCATTTTAGACCAACTCCTTGTAGATCTTAAAGAACTCAAATGCTTCAAAATTTTTCTTGAGGAAACTGACGGCTGCCATCCTGGTATAGTCATCTATCATTAACATGAAATATAATTCTCCATCTAAGCCTTTTATTCTCAGAGGACCACATAGATCAGTATGTATCAATTCCAATGTATGTGATGCAAAGTGTTCTTTTGTTTTAAATTGTACTTTTTTCTACTTGCCGTTCTGACAGACCTCACATAGTGTGTTGGAAGGTTTTGAGATTTTCAAAATTTCTCGCACTGCTTCCTTTTTTCTTATCCTAACAATTTTGCCAAATTTTATGTGACCCATTCGTTTGTGCCATAACCAGCTTTCATCTTCTTTAGCTAGTAGACATGCTTTAGTTTCTTCATCTAGAACATATATGTCATTTGGAGCTCGACTTGTTGTAGCCACAATTTTACCATACCCACCTTTCCTGATTTCACATTTTCTGGAGTTGAATAACATTGTGTGTCCTTGATCACACAATTGTCCAACGCTGAGCAGATTGTGATTCATTTTTTCAACCAATAGAACATTCTTGTCTATAACATCTTTGCTTTTAAGAGTGGCGGTACTTGATCCTAGAACATTTGAAGATCCATCCTTTCCAAAGCATATGGTTCCATCCTTCTTCTCTTTCAGAGATAAAATTTTCCTTCTATCTCTAGTCATATGCATTGGGAAACTGCTATCAGCATACCCACACATCTTTGTTGTTTCGGGCCTTGAGAGCGAGAGCACAATTATCAGTCTTCTTCTTCTTCCACGTTCATTCATTCTGTGGCTTCGAAGATTATCCTAGAGGAATTTCAATTCTGTAGTCTATGGCTTTGTGTCCAAAGTTCTGACATTTGTAACATTCCATATTATTTCTTAAATGTTAAAATATATTGATGTTTCATTGAGCCCTCGGAGGTTCATATTTGAATGATCTCCCAGAATTGTATTTGTTCCTAGGGTACGTGCGAAATTCTACAGCTTTATGACAAAATTTTCCACATGAATAACAATGGCCATGAAAAATATGTTGGTACCTGGATGGAAATCATCGTCAAGGAATCATCTTCCAAGGATTTTCTTGCAAATCTTGTCCAATGACGTCTACATGCATGTCAGATCTCATAGGTTCATTGTATTTTGTTGTAGAACACCCTTCTTCTTCTTCTTTGTAACTGACGCCAGTTCTGTCATTGTAAGATCGTTGATTGTTGACGAGTTCTTCCAATGCCCTTGAGTTGTTGGCATAGCTTTGGACAATTTTTCCCTTCTTCACTTCCTTATGCAGCGAGACTATTTTTGCTTCTAATGCTTCCCTTTCTTGGTTTCTTTCTTCAAACTTCTTTTGAAGTGACTCTTCAATAATTTTTTGTTCTTCAACTTCACTTTTGATACATTGAACTTGTTCTTCAAGGGTATTGGAATGAATATTCTCAGACTTGAGCTCTTTTATAAGCCTAATTTCCTCAGAAAAGTATTTTGTGGTCAACCCTTCTTCTTCGTTGTTTGATACCTCTTATTTATTGTGCTTGGCCATAAAAAATAATCTATCATTGTCTTCTTCTTCGTTGTCACCGTCATCATCGGATGATGAGCTATCTTCATTAGAGAGAAATTTCCTTTTGGATCCTTTATTTTTTTCTTTCTTGTTGAATTTCTTAAATCCTTTCTTTCGTTTTGAGTTTCCATCACTTTTGTTCAGACATTTTGCTACGAAATGCCCAACCTCACCACAAACAAAACATATCAATGGATGTTTAGGTTTTAATTTTCCCTTACCTTTTTTAGTTTTCTCATAAAGTAAGCATATTCTTCATCTGTAAGACCTTCTCCATCATCTCCCTTTTCTTCACACTTGCAGGTGCATGAATCTTCAATTGAAGATTGTTTGTCTTTATTGGTTTTCTTAGATGCAACAAATGCAGTTTCTATATGAAAAGTACCCTCTTCTTAATCAAGTCTCATTTCATATGTTATGATAAATCCATGTAATTCCTCTTTGCTGAGTTTTTCCACATTTGCATTGTATTCTAAGTGTTGGGGAAAAAGAATTTCCTGTCATTTAATTGTCAACCTGAGGGTTTCATAAACTTGTGAAGCATGTGTGCACTGTATGTGCTAGAAATTGTCCTCAGGTTTAGATCAATCTAACTACAAAATAACGAAAACCAATTCATCTAATATACGAAATCATATAATGAAAATTAAATTCAACTAACCTATGAAGTAAAATAACGAAAATAGAGAACAACAAATTCAAAAGAAAATATAGCGTGCACAATCAAACTTGCAGGAATTGAAATTTTAATCTAAGAAAGAATTTAAAAACATGTAAAAGAAAGCAACTAAGGTACATTCAATCACTCAAGCATCCAATATAAGAGTATGATATAATCACCCTCTCAAGATGATGTATAAGCCACTGATTATACTTTAGTATTTAAATCTAGGAAAGCAATTAAAGCATGCAAAGGGAAAAACTCAATAACTGCATAGGTTAGATATTCTAGCATTCAGAAATATGCTAAAATCACCTTCCTGAAATTATCTTTAAGAAAACCTAATTATACAATTGAATGAGGATCTAAATATAGAAAACAATGTAAAAGCATGTAAAAGCAAAGCTCAATGATTGCATAGGTTGAACATTCAATCACCCAAATTGGAAGTCTGACAAGTCACCTTCTTGACCTGATCTTTCCAATTATACAATTGAATGAGGATCTTAATCTAGAAAACAATGTGAAATCATGTAAAATAAAATCTCAATGATTGCATAGGTTGAACATTTAGCCACCCAATTTGGAAGTATCACCTTCTTAGCATGATCTTTTAGGAACATTCAATTATACAATGAATTGATAGTTTGATCTAAGAAAGTAAATAATAGAGCATGAAAGGAAAGTAAATAACTGTGAGCTCTATTGCCTCAAACTTAATCCAATTAGAAAATAGATAAATCTATCCTTTTGAAATGCTTTTAGAAAGCAAATATTACACACTCATTATAAAACTAATACTAGGAAAGAAAATAAACTTTAATCTATAAAAGCAAGTGAATCTCACACATTTTAGGTAGCTGATCTAAAAGTATGAGAGATGGAAAATTGAGATGCTCCATATGTAAGAAAAACCAAGTAAAAATGAAGGAAAATTCATGAGTAAGGTGGCACAATCTAATTGTATATTTAATGCTTCAGCATAACGACAATTTTACACATGAAAATATAGGAGAAAGCTTCCCCTATTTATACAAAAATATGAGAAGATATCTCATTAATGAGAGTCCATGAATCTCTCCCTATATCTCTAGAGTTATAATCCAAATAGGAAGTGAGAAGGCACATGTCCTCTTAGAGTTACAATACAAATAGGAAATGAGACACGTATCCTCTTGATCCCATGATCTTCTCCACTGAAATACGAATTTAGCCTTAGGAGGCCGCATAAAACCCTTATAGAAGCTTCTTGTTTACGTACACATGGCAAAAATCTCATTCCACTTGTTAAGTATAAATATCTGCATATTATTTTCTATTTTTTAACCACAAATTCACTTGAAAATACTAGGAATTAATAAATTTTGGAAAAACATAAATGTAACCCAATAATGACAATGGTAAGGTAAATGTAGTGAAATGGAGGTGGAGTGAAGGTGATAATATGGGAATATGAGTGAAAATGTAATGGAAGTAAATGACAATTTCAAGGCCCAACATACCCCCCAACTCAATATATTGCATGTCATGCAATCTACTACATTAATTCTTTTTGATCCTTTGAGCTTTGGCTTAACTTTGCATGATATCATTTGATAACTTCATACTTATGCAAAGTCTTTTAGTTGAATTGCAACATGGTTGGTTCTTGTGTTTCAGCCCTATCTTGTTGTTGCATTCGATTTTGATCTTTGAACTTTGCATAATGATAATTGGTTATTGTTTCAAAGTATATTTATATTGGATTGCATCATTGTTGGTTCTTGTGTGACAACCATGATTATTTTTGTATCCAATTATCTTTAAAGTACTTTTGAAAAGCCATTGTATGCTCATAATAATAATGTAATAGTTAATATCTTTTGAAATCATGTGGCCTTTTGAATGTGTTATGAATGTGGAAAAATATGAATATGAATGTACCCCCTCCCCCCTCTCAACTAATGGTATTGGTAAAGAAATGAGGAAAACAAGTTTTTTTTCCAAAAATTATCATTCTAGCATTTCAAGGAAATCTATGGTAAAAAGTTAGAAAATGACATACCTTAACTTACCCTTTGGAAATGGATGAGTTTCATGTGTGTGCTGAAGAGTCTGCCTATTGATGCTATTGGATCATGAAGTATGTAAAACAAAGGAATTTGATATGCTTCTTTTTTCTCTTTGTGTTGATGATAACATTGGGATATTTATTTATACTGATACAAATTGATTGTTGTTGTAGATTTCTGTAATGATGTAGTCTTCAATCGTTACAAAATCCAATGGTACAATTCTAGTCATGTGAATAAATGTGTTGATGTCGAGGATGAAGAGAAGTCATTGGATTACCGACCATTGATTAATGTCATTAACCAATACAAGGAAAAGTGACCATTAATGTCAATGAGTGTCGAGGTACCTAAGTACATCTTGTGAAGTGTGAATATATGGGGTGATGTCGAGCCACTTTCAAGATCTGGTGATCAAGGGACATTGATGTATTCCCATGATTTTCAGCAAGAGAACTTCTCATTAATGCATACAAGCCTCAATGTATTAATAAGGACTCTAGTCTTGGACTTAGTAAATGTGTTGTTTTCGATAGGAAAAGACTTGTTACAAGGGAGGCCTTAAGGAATCCTCCATCATTCAACGCGAGCATGAAAGAATAATTTTTTAAGGACTATAGATGAAATTTTTTGCAGTGGATCAAGGTTTATTTAACAGAATGAAAATGGAAATGAACTGAATAAACTTTGTAAAGGGGCTGAATGGTTTTATTGCTAGGTTAGTGAAAGCAAGGCAGGAAAATATAATGACTAGGGAAAAAAAATGAGCAGCGAGGGAAAATGAGAAGAGGATTTTATTGAATGACTAAGTAGAAATGCAACAACGAATGCAAAGGGAAATGAGGTGCATGTTTTTTTCACTAAGGAAGCAGGGATGCAATGGAGACACTAAAATCTGAAATGCTTGCAAGTGTTGGATCTAATTTGCATTAACATGTGCTCATGAATTGTTGTTTCTTTCTTTGTTGATGTTCATCTTTTTGTAAAATAAATGTGGTCTCTGAGAGAGACACTATTCGCTTATAGTCATATGTCCTTCCTCCTGGAACCTGCAAAATAAAACTAGTACTTCTTCTGCAATGGAATGCAAGATTATCAAAAGAGAGAGGTAATCAATCTCTCTGGTTATGATATTTACACAAAAAAACTGAGAATTGGTACTAATAAAATAAGTTCACGAAGGAAAACCAAAATAATTTTACTTGTTTCGAAATTAGTGCCTCAAGTTACCTATTGTGTCTTTTCAGAAATTTCTTCATTTTTTGATGTTTCAAACTTTCATGATAGTTTTATCATTATGTATACCTTTTCGAGATATTTCCAACAACGTTTGAATCATCAAAATCCAATGTTGGATGAGAAAGTTAAGCTAATTTAAAATTTGGGTGAAACAATGAAGTTTTTCAGCTGCAAAATTCATGTTTAGCTATAGAATGTGCATAGTTCCGTAGCTAAAGTCCTGAAAAGAAAGTTAAGTATACACGGCTATGAAAATAATCATTATTTCCATTTAAATAAATCAGTACCTCCTCTAGAAAAACGAACAATGCCATATTGATTTTATTGATGCAATAATTTTTATTTTTTATTTTTTAATTTTATTTAATTTTATTGTTTTATTAAGGAAAATAAAAACTAAAGATAAATTTAAGAAAAATTGAAGTTTACAATAATGAGCTGGTAATTTAAGCAATATACAAAATTGTAAATGTGGAGGCTTCAAAAATCCTTAAGAAATAATGACCATTTTTTTTAAATGTTTTTTTTAATTTATTTATTATTTTTTTAATTATATATGTTACATTTTTAAAAATTTAAAAATATATACATATATATATTTCTTTTTAAACAAAACAAATAATAAAGAAAATGAATTTGAAAACAAGGCTCATGAATGATGGCAATGATGAATGAATGTTTTTCTGCAAATGAATCCCACCTTCCTCACCAGTTCCATAGTGCAGTCCCTTAAAAATATAGAGGACTTTAAAACTTTTCAAAAATACTTCATAAACAGTTGGCTTGTCAGAATAAGGATCTCAATATGCAATGGCATAGCGGCATGAACAACCTCCTATCTTGATAGCCATACATTCGTGTTGTTGTTGAGGAAAGGTTTAGAAAACATAGCTACAACTCTTTTAAGTGTTATTATTTGAAAATGAATTGAACTAAGAGATGCAAATTGCCATATTTCGTAAAAAATCCCCAACCTAGGAATAAGATAATTGCAAATTTTTTTTTTATTCTTTTTCTTTCTCATTGTCATGCTCTAATAAACACATGTGGCTTCAAAAACAAATGGCAAGATCAAATAACTATGCACAGGATGAAGAAATCAAATTCGACTGTTCGATTTATCAAAATAACGTGGAATGTGGATTGAATGCCACAACAAAATTTGATTTATATTCAAATTATTCTTCCTGGAGATGAGGAAAACTAGATCATGGGCGAAATGAAACTAAAATTTGATTTGAATGTCGTTCTCAAACTTTTCACTGTGCAAAAACATTTTTTTTTCATGTAGTCTGCAAAACAGAGCTCCGAAGAACATTGATTTTCTCCCAAATGGTTGAAAATCCAAAAAATCGCTTGCGAGTCACCTAATTTCCCCCGTTCCTGAAAAAACCCATATTTTAGTTTTTTCTAATTCGCCTCGGTTTGCTTAGAAAATTTGTTTTAAAAATGGGTGTCAAAATAGATACGCATTTCCTAGCTTTTGCTCTAGCAACAGAATTAATTGTTGGTTGAATAGGTTCATCAATTTCGACATGCATTGAGCATTTCATTTCAATTCAAAATCAAACTCCAACTTCCTGAAAAGAGGATCTCCGCGCAGTTTTTCTTGATGAATAACATAATGATGTTATGGCTGCATTGTGCTTGTAGACTGTTCTGGTGCAAGGTTCCCATTTTTCTCTGCCCTAAAATCAGTGGCTGCATCTTTTGTATATGTATCTATTTCTATAGCTGCAATCTAGATGGGGTTTTGGCTACTGTGTTTTCTTGCAACGTTTCTGGCTTGATTGTTGGTTTTTGGCACAAACAAATGCATTCCAGTTTCATCGAAATTGATCTTGAGACTTATCCTCAGTAAGCCACATGATGTTATTATATATAGAGTCCCAATCATCAGAAATGGCTTCCACATATTGAAATGATGCAGTGGATAATTTAGTAAAGAACAAAAAATTCTGATTTTTGAATTTGCTAAATTCTATTTTCCTTGATCAAGCCCACCTAAAATTTCTTTGTTCTTTTGGAAAATTTAAATATGGAGATTAATTGAGAAATTGTTTTCAGATGTTACCTTCTGCCTCTTTGCAACTTTTAAAATCCATTTGTAATAATCGCTGCATGCACTTATTCTTTTTATTTGCATGTTTTTCCGAAGCGAACATGGATTGGGGTCTTATTTTTCAATTTCCTATTCAACTGGTTGGAACAAGTAATCAAATGATACTAATGGATTTGCCTCTATTTTAAATCCATGTTTTCTTGTTTCTTTCAACCCTTTGTTTTTTATTTTGTGTATTAAATTTTTTATGTTTTTATTATTTTTTTAGATTTTTTTTCTTTTTTGTATTTTTTTTTCTTTTTAATGTTTTGTTTTCCTAAAAAAAGTTACATATGTTACATTTTAAATTATTTTTAAATATATACATATATATTTCATTTAAACAAAACAATTTAAAATAAAATGAATTTGACAATTTTATTTAGGTTTATATATATATATATATATATATATATATATATATATATATATATATATATATATATATATATATATATATATATATATATATATTTTATTTATTTATTTTAAATTTTAAAGTTTATTGAAAAATAAAATAAAATTAAATCAAATGATGACAATAGAATTTAGCTGTAGAAATTTTTCTGTAGCTAATATTTTTTTTTAGATTTTATGATATACTAACAAAAAAAATAATCTTTTTCTAATCCTCCACGTCACACGAAGTGCAAAAGGAAAGTATACTCAAGATTTTTTATTTTGTTAGCATAGTCAAAACTTTATCAATCGATTCCTATGTAAATTTTGCAAAAATAAAATGAAAATGATCGATCTCATACCTTAAATTATCGCTTGTGATCTTCACTTGTGCTCCTTGTCCTCAATCATTTTCTTTATTGCAAATATTTCCTGCCAAGTGTTAGTAAATCGGTGGTTCTTATTGCACCACAAAACATCAAATTTATACTATAAATATAAAAAATTATTTTTATTTTTGATACCTATCTAAAAAACAATATTTTTTAAGTATATTCATGCTTCCAATGAAGCCATTTACGGATTAGAAATTTTGAAATTCTCATATCCAAACTTGAAAAATGTAGCAGATCATTTGTAAGATATGCAAAATCGACTTGACCTTTGGATTTTCCGCGAGGATCTCTTGAAGAATTGATGAATGTTGTGGCGCAATCGATTTTTGATGTGATTCCTCAATGTAGTCTTTGGGCTACATTCTAGATCCTCTGTCCATAAATGGTTACTAAAAACAAAACAAATAAAATACACTCTAGACTGAAAGCTAGTTCCTATGCATACTTCCCCAATAGCGATGCTAAAATGTTGGGGCAAAAGAATTGCCTGTCATTTAATTGTCAACTCGGGGGTTTTGTAACTTGTAAAACATGCGTGCACTATATGGCTAGAAATTGTCTTTCAATTTAGATCAATCTAACTACAAAATAGCGAAAACCAATTCATCTAATCTATGAAATCAAATAATTAAAATGAATTTCAACTAACCTAAGAATTAAAATAATGAAAAAGAAAGAAAACAAATTCAAAAGAAAATATACAGCACGCAATCACAGTTGCTCGAATTGAAATTTTAATCTAAGAAAGCATTTCAAAACATGTAAAGGAAAACAACTAAGGTACGTTCAATCACTCCACCATCCAATATGAGAGTATGATAGAATCACCCTCTTGAAATGATGTATAAGCCATTGATTATACTTTAGTCATTAAATCTAGGAAATCAATTAAAGCATGCAAAGGGAAAACTCAATAATTGCATAGGATAGATATTCGAGGATTTAGAAATACGATAAAATCACCTTCTTGAAATTATTTTCAAGGAAAACCAGTTATACAATTGAATGAGGATCCAAATATAGAAAACAATGTAAAAGCATGTAAATTCAAAGCTCAATGATTGCATAGGTTGAACATTAAATCACCCAATTTGGAAGTAGGACAAGTCACCTTCTTGGCCTAATCTTTCCAATTATACAATTGAATGAGCATATTAATCTAGAAAACATTGTAAAAATATGTAAAAGAAAAGCTCAATGATTTCATAGGTCGAGCATTCAATCACCCAATTTGGAATTATCACCTTCTTAGCATGATCTTTTAGGAACATTCAATTATACAATGAATTGATAGTTTGATTTAAGAAAGTAAATAATAGAACATGAAAGGAAACTAAATAATTGTGAGCTCTGTTACCTCAAACTTAATCCAATTGGAAAAAATATAAATCTGTCCTTTTGAAATGTTTTTAGAAATAAAATATTACACAGTCATTCTAAATCTAATACTAGGAAAGAAAATAAACTTGAATCTATAAAATCAAGTGAATCTCACACATTTTAGGTAGCTGATCTAAAAGTATGAGAAATGGAAAAACAAGATGCTCCATATGTAAGCAAAACCAAGTCAAAATGAAGGAGCAATCATGACTAAGGTGCCACAATCAAATTCTATATTCAAAGCTTGAGCATAAATCCAATTTTACACATGAAAATATAGGAGAAATCTTCCCCTACTTATACAAAAGGATGAGAAGCTATCTCATTAATGAGATTCCATGAATCTCTCCCTTTATTTCTAGAGATACAATCCAAATAGGAACTAATAAGGCACATGTACTCTTAGAGTTACAATACAAATAGGAAATGAGACACATATCCTCATGATCCCATGATCTTCTCCATTCAAATTAGAATTTGACCTTAGGAGGCCACATAAGCCCTTGTAGAAGCTTATTTTTTACCTACACATGGCAACAAACTCATTCCACTTGTTAAGTATAAGTATGTGCATATTATTTTCTAAATTTTAACCACAAATTCACTTGAAAATACTAGGAATTAATAAATTTTTGAAAAACATAAATGTAACCCAATAATGACAATAGTAAGGTAAATGTAGTGAAATGGAGGTGGAGTGAAGGTGATAATATGGGAATATGAGTGAAAATGTAATGAAAGTAAATGACAATTTCAAGGCCCAACACTAAGACCGATACCTTTGGCTTGAATCTCTGTGGTAACATTCTAAGAACCTTTTGTATAATAATATTATCATTAACTGTCTCTGTGTGTCCTTCCAGAGTATTGGTTATTTCATCAACATACTGGAAGTATGCAACAATGTTGCCATCTTCTTTCATTTTGATTTTTTCAAATTTTGCTCTATATATTTGAAGCTTTGCTTCTTTGACATTTCAGTCACCTGCATATATATTTTCAAGCTTGTCCCATACATTCTTGGTAGTTTTAGAACCCAATACCTTATGATAAGAAGATTCAATAAGTCCACTAATAATAATATTCTTTGCTTTTGCATCATTTACCGAATTCTTCTTACCTTGTTCATCCACGGTTGATGTAAATCCATTTTGAACAGTGTCCCATACTTTGTAATCTTGCGCCAAGAGATAGACCTCCATTATTCCTTTCTAGAGTGCATTATTATTTTTATTGAACAGAGGTACACCATTCTTGGTATGCTCCATGACCTCCTTCTAGTTGTTAAACTGCTATTGAAGGAACCAAGCTCTGAAACCATTTGTTGGAAATACTGAGAGGGGGGTGAATCAATATTCCTTTCAATTAGAACATTAGTTAAACTTCAATTATTATCAGTGTTTTGTATAATGATAGAAGTAAACAAAAAGAACACAAATGCACATATTTTTTAAGGTGGAAACCCTCTTCACGAAAAAAAACACCTGAATTATTTTCTAGTAATTCTTTAATATTCAACTCCAACTGAAAATAAAGCTCCAAATTCCTAGAATCTAGAAAATCATTATTCTCTAGCTCCCATTGGATGGACGCTCCAACGCCCGAGATTCTTCAGTAGTCAACTGAACGGATGTCCCAACACCAAGTGAGCTACAAATCACCATAGCGCCACCCTACCACCCTAGAGTTTTCACAGGTTTGAACCTGTTGGTGACTTCATGCACCAACCTAGCACCACCCTACCACCCTATAGAAGAATAAAACAAGAATGAACACCCATACCAGGGAAAATGGTCCACTTTACAATGATATAGAATGATGTAGAAGAAGTAGACACACTGGAACATAACCCCAACTATGACACAACCACCTAATGATGATCCTAGACCTGCTGACAGTGCCTCTTCAACTCTTAGCAGATAGACACTAGTACAATTTTTAAAATTATGCATTTACAATGATTTAGTACAATGATGCCTTTACAATGATTGTATGCAGTGTTGCCCACTTGAAGAATTCATGTGCTGAAATTCATTCTGTTGCTCTACACCTTGATTACTGCTCTTGTAATGCTACCCTCTGTTGCACCTTGCTTTGCTTTGTTGTACTGGAAAGTCTGGCCCTTTGTAGCCCTTGACAACACATGATCTATCGTTTTCTTGCCTTCTAGGATCTCGATATTGAAACTGGTGTATCATTGTTATTTTAGTTCCCCAAAATGTGATTTTCAGTTCTATAGTAGTACTCTGAGTCTCCTTTCCAATGCCATAGGTATGATCCAATTAGGATTCTTTGAGAGAGACTTATACCCAATCTCTCACAATGAACTAATTATGGACTATTTTAGTAGAGTGAACTTGTACGACATGCAAAACATCACTCTCTGTCCATTCAGCTCTGAACTGTATACAGAAAAATCTAAATTCAGCGTACTATATGCTAATTTTTACATAATTCCAATCTGATACTCAGAGAGAGAGTTATGGAAATTTTCCCAAGGTCACTTCTTTGAGATGAAGTTGAGGAGCCTGCAAAAACCCTGACTTCCACAGATCATACCTCCAAAAATATTGTGGACCTTGAACTAAAATTTTTACTGGAGCTTGCCCAAGATTTTGGCTTCGCTCATAAAATTTTAGCTTCTGAACCTTCATATAAAAAAAGTTAGAGTGCAAATTCCACAATGACCTCTTTCAGGTAGCGAAAATCCCTACATAAGGAGG
Source organism: Pinus albicaulis (assembly GCA_034641835.2). Classification (NCBI taxonomy): domain Eukaryota; kingdom Viridiplantae; phylum Streptophyta; class Pinopsida; order Pinales; family Pinaceae; genus Pinus; species Pinus albicaulis. The sequence continues at coordinate 1,390,111,327 of CM076581.1, forward strand.
ATATGAGGATCACAATGTATATAAATGCTTAGGTTGAGAGTGGTTTCAACAAGTGAATGTGGGAGGGATTTTAGGAGCTTAAAAGTATTAATTATTGAATTTTCAATGACCCATGGCACAACCCCATGGGGTTTTAGCCCACTAACTAGGGTTACAAAATTCAAACATGAATATCTCTCAAACCGTGAAGAATTACGCGACATGCCATATATCAACGGAAAAATCTCGACAAGTAGAAACCATCAAAATCATTGCTGACCCATAATATAGTAATTTGGTAGGTTAAAATTCTCATGTAAAAATGGGGTAGCCCCTGGTGCTGCTTGGGTTGACGTCAATGACAACCGCTGATAAAAAATTTACGAATTCCAATGATTTTATAGGGTTTATCATCACCCATATGAACCTGTCCAAAATATCGTTGAACATAGTCATGAAAATATTTCTTATCAGTTGTGGCATGGAATGAGGCCCCCAAATCTACCACCCAAGATTCAGTAAAATTTTATAAAGAAAGAATAAAAACATGTTTTAACACATCACCTATCACATTTGCTTCATCATTGTTGTATTTCTACGTGTCTCCTTCTTTTTCTTTCCAATATTTACAATCTTTCTTCAAGCGTCCTTTCTTTCTGCATTTCCAATACAGTATCCATGACGTAGACTTGGATCTTCCTTTCCTTGATTTACTATGATATCATGAGCTCTTTCTTCTTTCCACTTTTCTTCTCCTAATATCTACACTCAAAGCATTACTCAATGTCTCACCAGAGCTTTTCCATCACATTTCATCGCTAAAGATAGCACCGACAACATCATCAAACTTTAAAGTACCTGATCCAGAGACAAAGTTACTAGTGACCATAACTAAACCATTCTAGCTTTCTGGCAATGAGCACAGAAATAACAGAGCCCTCTCTTCATCATCAAATTTTACCCCTACAGAACTAAACTCACTAGTAACCATATTAAATTCATATAAATGGTGAACAATAGATCCACCTTCGGATATATTCATATTAAATAAACATTTCATAAGAAATACTTTATTTTAGGCTGAGGTTTTTTCATATATTTTCTTCAATGCCATAATTAACCCCTTTGTTGTTGTTTCCTTCTAAATATTGAAGGCTACCGATGCTACGAGACATAGCCATATTGTTCCAAGTGTCTTTCTATCGAGAATCTCCCATTCTTCATCTTTCATACTTGGCAACTTCTTTGTTTCAATGGTAGGTACAAATATTTTTGATACAGATAATCTTCCATCTGCATCTTCCATGACGGGTAGTTTTGGTCGTCAAATATCTCGACCATAAACCTACCATATTCCTCCATTTCTCCCACTCAAACCAAGAACCCTTCCTTTATACGAGTTTCTTAGCCAAATATACCTTCCGCTCTGATACTAGTTGTTAGAGAATTATACATTACAGATAAATGGAACACATAAAATATGTGGAAACACAAACATATAAATAACATACAAAACAAGAGAGACACAGATATATGTGGTTCACCCAACTTGGGCTACATCCTCAGAAACAACCAGTCCTTCCTTTCTATTATCTAGCAAAATGAATATACACAACCTATAATAGATCTGATGTAGTATCCTCTACTCTCTCACACAGTCCCCCTTGCTATTTATCGCTGAGAGCATACACACCATACTCATATGAAATACAATACCCTCATACAACAAAGGGGTTTCCTTCTAGGAAAATAAAACCCTAATTTAAACATAACTTCTACCATTAGATCATCTGCCTAATGAATGGCCTAGATTGACTACAAAATTACAATATTTTACATGGAAATTTTACATCTGTTTTTAGCTTCGAGGGCCGCAGCCCCGCCCTGGACCCCCTTGACGATGACCAAATGACGTCCATCGTTGCCGCCCAATTAAGATCAAGAGTCCAACAGCATGATACATATAAATAAAGAAGATAATCAAGCTCCACACCCAACATCTCATATGAAGAAATGTGGCTTGAATTGGCGGAAAAGTGAAACTTCATGGTAAAAATGGCTTCTAGGTGAAGTGTCGAATTACCAAAAATAGAGAGAGGATAATTATAGTACTCTGTGATAGATTTCAAACGGTGTTGATAGTTCATCAAAATGAGCTACGGTTCGGTTACAATGGGCGACAAGAAAACTAGGGTTTTTCTTATAAAAGGGAATTTGTCCTCCAATTTCAATTCGTTTTATAAGTGATCTATGGTGAATTTGGAGAGGCAGATAAGGCCCTAAATCTTGTGGATATCGTAGCAGATAAACCAACTGTCAGAATCAGGATTGGTCGATTGGAGGTAGGTAATCTAACCTTACTATGCATTTCAAATGGATTACTTTTTCCGATAAGGGTCTCACGTCTTCCTCGAATATTGTTGGCCTTCCTCACAGTTAGCTCACAATTTTTGAGGCCTATTCTGTACTCCCATGTCAGTTCAACATATGTTCTAGGTTTTACACATTATAGAGAGAGAAAGATCGAGAATACTGAAGCTTAGAGGAAAACCAAAGGACCCATCCCAATTGAGGGGGACCTATAGCCATCATATGAGTCTCCTTTATCAGGTGTAACAAATTTATCATATATTATTCATTCTTTAATATCGCTTTGTCTATGCTATGGTAAAATACATTAGTTAAATATTTGTTGTTTAATGTCTTTTGCTACCATAAAGCTATTATTTTGCAGGTTTCTTCGAACATTCTGTTGCAGATCTGAAGATTTAGACAACCATATTTGTTGTTAGGGCCATCATTCACTTGTGACTTAAGTAAGGTATTTTTGGTGCACTTGGCGAAATATTTTACACTAACATAGGCGATGTTAGTACACACAATTGATTCAATATTAACTAGTTAACCAACCATCGTACTAATAACAATATAATAGCATCATATTCCATTCTATTTACTATTTTCTAAAATTTTGAAGCTAATATCTGGTCCTTCATGTAGAATTAGAATCTATGGTTCGTTACCATACTGGAGGTGGAAGGGAGACCTCAGATGGTAGAAGATAATCATTTCATGTTAACTAACCTAACATGAATGTCGTAAGTGCTCTGACATACAATAGCATATGGAAGAATAATATCATATTATTGCCTTACTTTTTCGAATAATACATTCGTCAATTCATTCATTTTATGTCTTTCTTAGTTTTAGATATTTCATAAGAAACCAAATTCAATCTTCACATATCTACCTCGCATTATATTACTATATACTTTTTTATTTGATAAAAAAAATATTGTGTTTCAATTATTATTTTATTATGTTTTTTTTTAAATCACGATTAATTTTTTTAAATATAAATTAAAAAACATAAAATAATTATATTTTAAGAAATTTGATCACTCTTCTTCATACTTGGTAGATATATAGTTTAAATTGATTCATCTCAATTCTTTATAATTTTTTAGGGTTGAAACTTTTTGAAAATTCACATGAACACAGCTGAAACACGATAAAGAAAAAATAAAATACAATTTCCATTTTATGTCGCAATGAAAAAGTAATACATACAATTTTAAATGTCAAGCCAATATTTCGAGTGTCGATACTACCATGGCATCTGAGGAGAAGTGATAAGTACCACTCCCGATCTGGAGAGAGTCAAGTTTTAACTTACGAGAAAACGTAAAACGATATATCCCATTATTATTTAATGTACGAGGACAAATAAGTTCTTAATTTACTAGAATGATTAATATTTACAATGGTGAAGAATAAGTATGAACATAGTTTTATAGAAATAGATTTTGATTAATTTTAACCAAATTAAAAAAATTTAAGTTTATTTTTTTTCAAATCCAAATAAAATTAGAAAGTTTGCGTGTGAGAGGAAAATAATTTGAATAGTTTAAATTTCCTTTATCAAACTATCATCATAGAAAATTTGGTAATTTAAATGCTCCTTATTAAATGCGTAACCCTTACAGCCTAACTCTTACTGCATGTTATGTTGCAATCTCTAGTTTTACATTATGAACTGTTCAAACATATGTTTTGATGTGATGGTTTATGTGTTAATATGGTCAAATACTTAAAAAACACTAATCCAATTAAGTGGTTATTTTTGGGGATTTTAATGTATTTTTATCAATACTATTTAATATTAAGTAAAAATATAGAAAATTTCCATTTAAATTTGGTAATTTAAATGTTCCTTACTAAAATAATTTGAAAAAAATATATTTCCTTCATCAAACACGCAACCCACTTTCTGAAAATTTTAAAATATATTAAAGTTAGTGCATATTATTTTGCTCTTTTTGAAAGTAAAAATCTAATGATAATTTTTTAATAAATCATGATATTTGCAAATAATAACAATAATAATAAATAAAACATTTAATAATTTTAAATAATGTTAAAAATATATACGAAAAAATAATAAAATTTTAAATAAACAACAATATTTCATTAATTATAATATTCATAATCTTAAAGAACATTAATAAATTTTATATAATTTAATTATAAATAAATTGTAATTCAAAATATTTGATAATATTAAACATTAATTAAACCATGTTTATGTTCATATACTAATATTAGTTAATATATTAATATTACTATTAGTTTTAATAGTTAATACTTATAAATAAACAACCATATATTAGTTTTTGGGATTTATAATATTAGTCGGGTACGAGAGTTGAAAATAATAATAATAATAATCATAATAAAGAATATCATTTAACAATAATATTATTAAATATTTAAAAAAATAATAATAGTTAATAGTGTTATAAATACATAATAATATTTTATTGATTATAATATTAATAATTTTAAATGACATTAATAACATACATTTTTTTATGATTTTTTTATAAATGATTTATAATTCAAAATATTTCACAACATTAAACATTAATTTTATTATCTTTACGTGAATATGTTATTATTGATTATTAACATTGTGTCGTGAGTACTAATGTTAATTATTATAAATAAATGTTTTTGTAAAAGAGATAATTTATAAATAATTTATTAGTGTCCTCGGCTTGAGTTTACAACATCAATTTGTTGACTTTATTGATCTAACTGTTCATATTCCTGCAAAATAGTGTTGTTGATAGAGTTTATACCATTAACCCTAAGGTTTAATATAAATCTCTTGGGTTTATAATCAATCATCATTAACCATGGTACAACATCGCTTTTTGACAAATATTGTATCAATATGGAAATCAAGCATGGTTAATGGTAGTCAATTATGTTTATTTTAGGGTTCATAATATTTATCTTGGGTTTATATACCTTAGGTTTATAGTGTTAAACCCTTTGGGTTTAATATTACTCCTTTGGGTTCATAATCCCTTGGTATTTTAGTATTGTGACAACTTGGGTGAAAATGTGAAGTTGGGTTACACTTTTTTCCATTTTTTCCTATTCTTCAACTTTCTGCAAGCCAAAACAATTTTTCTGTTTAAAGTTTCATTTTGAAATAAAAATAAAAGTTGTTAGAAAATTTATTAGCTTTCTATTACTTATTTTTTGAAATTTCTTTATACATATTTGATATGTCAACTTAGCATTTATTTGGGTGTGTGTTTTTTAACAATCAAAGGATTCATAAAAATTAATGTTAATACACGGTCATGTATTCTTTGAAAACATTGTGTTTTTGAGAAATAAAATGTGTTACAACAATCTAAACAAAGTCTACTTCAGTTTTGTTATATTTATGAAACCAGTTGATGCATATCATAATTACTAGAGTTTTTTGAATTAATACAATATTAAAAAACTGCTATTTTGAATATGTTTCGGAACAGACAAAATTTCTCAACATATAAGTTATAAACTAAAAATATAAAAACTACCCATTATAGACGATAGACCAATGTAATTCACCATAATTTTTTCAAATTTTTTTAAAGTGTATTTTGGAAGATACAAAATATTGATTTCACTAAATCATAATGACCTTCAGAAATTGTTTGCAACTGTTTTATTACAAAATAATTAAAATTAGAAAATATTTATCAAATTCCATAAAAGTTATATTTCTCAAAGTAGATTGAATTCTACAAATGCTTGTCTTGTTTTCGATAATTAATTCAGAATGTTTCATGGAGTTTAATCAATCCAAATTTGAAGAAATGTTTTTAAAGCTTAGCTCTGCGTAATTGCATACGTGTTAGTTCGGCCGAACTTTAAAAAAAATTGGCCGAATTGTTTTTTTCCCCAACGACCCATCAAGTCTAACGACAGAAATGTTCAACCAAACTTTTAATTGACTTTCCGTTAGCCGGAAAATTCAACAAATCCCCTCCAAAAAAACATTTTGTTGAAATATAAATTTACGTAAACGCATTTATTATTTTTGCATAATTTCACACATTTCTTCATTTGGTATCATTTTGAAAAGGTCTGATTTTGCAAAGGATTTTTTCGGTTTAAGGGCTCTTTTTGGCATAACATTCAAAGAACATTTCTTGGAGGTACGTGATACATTTTTTGGATGTTTTTTAGGCTTCAGTTTTATTGAAGTTATTTTGTTTTTGATCTTACAAAGGAATTTTTTGGGTTTAAGGACTCTTTTTGGCATAACAATTAAGGGACATTTCTTGGAGGTATGTGATACATTTTTTGAATGTTTTTTGGGCTTAATTTTTTTTTTTTGAAGTTATTTTGTTTTTAGAGGTTTTGGGCTTAATTTTCATTTTCTTTTTTAGAAGTTTTGGGCTTAATTATTATTTTTTTATTTTGTAAAGGTATTTTGTTATTAGAAGTTTTGGGTTTAATTTTCCTTGTTTTTAGAGGTTTTGGGCTTAATTTTCAAAGGAAATTTTTTTGGATATATTTTTTTTAAGAGCTTTTTGGGCTTAATTTTTGAAAAACATTTTTTGCACTTAATTTTTAAATGACTATTTTTAGGCTTAATATTCAAAGGACAATTTTAGGAGGTTTTTTCTAAAGCGATATTTTATTAGAGGATTTTGGAGGTATTTTTTAAAGTGGCATTTTTTAAGAAGTTGGGCTTAATTTTCAACGAACAGTTTTTGGAGGTATTTTTGAAGTGACATAATTTTAAAGTGCATGTTTTGGGTTGAAGTAAATCTTTTATAATGTTTTTTTTAAATGAGGTTTTGTGTAACTTTTTGAATGAAATGTTATTGCAGGACTTGGAAGGAAATAGTTTGAGCTTCATTTCATTTTTTTAAAACATTCTTTTCTCAAAATTTTTAAATCAAGTGTTTTTGATTGAAGTATGTATTTTTTGCAAAATTTTTAAAATAAGTTTTTTTTTTTTAATTAAATACTTTGTGATGTTTTTCTTTAATTTATTTTTTTTCTAAATTTTCGAAGGAAATATTTTGAACTTCATGCTCTATTATCATGGGAAATCAAAGGAATTTCAGGAGAAAATATGATCGAAGAAGAAACCCTGAGGAACGTAGAGAACAGGGAAGAGAATATCAAAAAATAAACAGAGAAGAAATCTCAAATATTGAAAGGGAAAATCAACCTCAACTAGAAGTTAAAGAAGGTATGTAAATGTAAATATTATGAATTTGATATTTAAAATTTTCCTAATGTAGAATGTGAAGCTTAATTTTTATCTGATGAACTAATTTGAAAAATATTTTGCAATGTAAATAGAGAGGGATATTCCTCAAAATATTGATGATGAGATACAAAATTTTGAAAGAGAAAGTGAAAGAGATATTGAACCAATGATTGATGATGGTGAAAATGTTGAAAGAAATTCAAGTGAAGAAATTGAGTCACAAGCTATATATATATATATATATATATATATATATATATATATATATATATATATATATATATATATATATATATATATTTGTGTGTGTGTGTGTGTTGAACACATGCACATATTATTGAAATTATACATATTTATTAATTTAGTTATTTATTGAATATGTAAAATTATTATGTACTATTAATTTGAATATGTATGGATGAAATCAATGTCTATGATGAGATGTTAGAAAATGTTGGCACTTACACATTTGGAGGTAAAAGAGTTGACCATGTTATACGATATCATGTTAATCGCATTTTTGATACATACTTCATAAAGGAAAATATGGCATTTCAAGCAGAAATGTTGAGAGGCCTCCTATCATTAAGGAAATTAAAAGAAGTTATGACTTTATTGGGTATTTGAAAATAAAAAAAAGGTAAAAAAATGAAGGAAAATGTGATACAAAATATAAATAGTGCTATAAATTCAATTAGAAGATCCAGACAGAAAAATGTTTCAGTTGCACGTAGAAAAATACATATGGCAGCGGTTTCATCAAGTACTAAAGAGAATCTCTTGGTAAAATCTATGCCACAAGCATTAGGAACCTCACAAAAAACTTTGCACAAACATCAAAAATTTAGGTTGCAAATAGATGTAAATGATGAACTTGCTTGTTGGAGAGCTATTTGTAGGTAGCCATACATAGATAGACTTGGAGAAAATGTCAAAAAATAAATATATGAATATTCGAATAAAAATTCACGTGTCTCGCCAAATGCAGGGGATGTGATGCGAATAATAATAGTACGAAATAAATATGAAACACATGCAAAACATTTCTTGGACACTACTTAGATAGAGTTGTTTAATAAGTTCAAAGAAGAGAATTGTGAAATTGATGTCTTAATCAGTGATTTTGTGCAACAAAAACCATGGTATGTAAAATCTATTACCTTACATGACACTTCTTGTTGTCATTATCATGTGGAATTTTTCTTATATTATGACAAAATCCTTAATTTTGGTAGAAAATTTTGGAAAGATTGACCTCCTGCTTCCATTATCCATGTTTTGATAACTCAAATTCTATGTGGAAGAGAAAGTGATGAATTATTTTATGAAAAGAAATGTGTTCTTGTAAAAAATGCTATGATTATGGAAATTTGACTAAATTTCAAAGAAAATATCATACTGATATAAATGATCAATCATTTTCCAACATGAAAACGAAATGGAAGAGATATGAATATATCCATACATTGATTCAAGGTCCAAATAGTGCTAAAATAATTGAATTACAAGAAGAGAAATTTTTGTGATAGATTTTTTGAGAAAGTTTGAAGCGTAAATTAATAAATACACCAATCATTCCCATAGAGCTCGATGGTAGGACTTGCAATTCAAAAAACCCTGTGAATATTTTCCACCAAGGACCATTTTGTTAGTAATTGATTTTGCAAAAAACTACACATTTGTTTCACGAAAAGAAATACAGAGTGAATATTATTATTATGACCAAGTCTCCATGCTCATCCATATTCTATATAGACATGCTAAACAAAAAGTTGATCATATAGAAAGCACCAGTGAAAATTGGTATTTTATTAAAGAATATCACTTTTATATCAGTGACGATCGTACACATGATACATATTTTGTACAACACTATTTTGGAAAGATTTATGACTCCTTGAGAAGTCGTGGAATAAAATTCAATGAACATTGGATATGGTCAGATGGATGTGCAGGTCAATTCAGATCTTCACGATCATTCTTTGGGCTATGTTGTCTTGATATAAAAAACTGCATTAAACATTGTTCGAATTTCTTTGAGACTCGTCATGGAAAAGGAGAACATGACGATGCAGGGAGAATACATAAAATGAGTACTTCGAAGATATCAAATGGACCCCTCTGCAAACTGACTTGTGGACGCTAAAGAAGTTTTTCAATGGTGCATTGCTGCACTAAGCCGTGAGAGTAACTGATCAAGGGATGTGCGAAGGTACATTCAATTTAATTTTTATTGGACATCCAATTTTGAATAGTGTAAATTTATCACAATTATTATCTTCGTTGGTATTTCGATATCATATTTACATTCTTATTTGAGTTTTCCATATAGGTTTTTTTGGCATATTGGGTGAAATATGTATATATATCGATTGGAAATGACATTCAAACAATAGAAGGGACTCGCAAATTGCATTCAATTAAAACAAATTTGTACACAAATGCGTTCACATTGGATAACAGAAAATATTCTTGTTTTTGTCATATTTGCATAGACAACACAAAACCCATTGATGTTTGTGAGAACAAAATGTATGTAAAAGATTGGAAACACACAGAGATAAATACAAAGGAGAAAATGTCCGTTGCAATGTTTGAAGAAATGCAATCAGAGGAGACTATAATATCATCTAATGATGATCGAGTTTCTGATGTTGTTAGAGAAGGTAACATTTGAATTTATTTCAAATGATAGAGATCTGGAAATAGATACTAAAATTATTTTAAAGTTAATTTTTCATGCTAATTATGATCTAAATTTAAATACATATAAGTTTGTTTTATTATGCAGGAGATGTTTTTGATGTAATAGCACCTACTATCAATGATGAAATTATGAAGTATTATTTGATGCATTGCACTGAATTGAAAATGAAATCATTATAAAACTATAGTGATCACGGGTTTCAATATGACAGAGGGTCTATTATACTGAAAGGTTATTTTTTTAGAAAAGCTAATGAAAGTGGGGATTTTGGTTACATTGAAGACTATGGAACTGATGTCATAATCACTTGGTGTGTGCAGCATGCATAAAGTTGATAGAGGTTCAATCAAATAAAAAGATGAAAATTAAGAAATGGAAAATGTCAAAATCCGATCATGAACGGATAATTGAAGATGGCATTCCATTCGAATTTTTTTGATTGAATTTCCCAACAATTTCTTCTCTTTCGATTCATGTTTTAGAACTTCCAAAACTCAACTAAATGTTGAACTGTGTTGTTATGTTATCTGTGCAAGTGTTTGCGCGCGTACATTGTTTTGGTATATGCACACTAGTATCAATTGAAAGTACTTTTTCTATGTGCATTGATGAAAAATGTTGCATGTACTGGATATATATGTTATAGAGTGATATTAAATGAAAGTAACGTTTCTATGTGCATTGATGAAAAATGTTGCACATACATGATATATATGTTCTAGAATGGAATGAACTGAAAGTAGCTTTTCTATATATGCATTGATGAAAAATGTTGCACGTACTAGATATATATGTTCTAGGATGCAATTAACTGAAAGTATATTTTCTATGTGCATTGATGAAAAATGTTGCCCGTATTGGATATATATATTTTCTAGAATGCAATTAACTGAAAGTAGCTTTACTATGTGCATTGATGAAAAATGTTTCACGTACTCGATCTATATGTTGTAGAATGAAATTAACTGAAAGTAGATTTTCTATTTTCATTGATGAAAAACGTTGCAAGTACTAGATATATATGTTCTAGAATGAAATTAACTTGAGGTAGCTTTTCTATGTGCATTGATGAAAAAATTTTCATGTACTAGATATATATGTTCTAAAATGCAATTAACTGAATGTGTCTTCTCTATTTGCATTGATGAAAATGTTGCAAGTACTAGATAATATATATGTTCTAGAACGAAATTAACTGAATGCAACTTTTCTATGTGCATTGATGAAAAATGTTGCACGTACCAGATATATATTTTCTATAATGAAATTAACTGAAAGTAGCTTTTCTATACATGCATTTACGAAAAATTTTGCACGTATTGGATATATATACATTATAGAATGCAATTTTAAAATTTTATGATTGTTTGACACATATAACAGGACCTAGAATCTTATAATTGTTTATATATATATATATATATATATATATATATATATATATTCAAACATGTACTTAAATCATTTCTACATGTACATATATTCATGTGATTTTTTTTTTTTTTGGAAAACAACAACTTGAATTTTAAAAATAAAACATTATATCGTGCAATCACATTTCAAATGTAGTTCAACCATCCAAAAACTTGAGTTTTAAAAACAAAACAAATTATAGTTCACAAAATTACTTCACTTGCCAAATGTATTTCAACCATCCAAAACTTGATTTTTAAAAACAAAACATTATATCACAACATTACTTCACATACCAAATTTGGTACAAATATCCAATAATAAAAAAACATTATATCATGCAATCACATGCCAAATGTAGTTCAACCATCCAAAACTTGTGTTTAAAAAAAAACAAATTATACTTCACAACATTAATTCACATGCCAAATGTAGTTCAAATATCCAATAAAAACAAAACATTATATCGTGCAATCACATGCCAAATGTAGTTCATCCATCCAAAACTTGAGGTTTAGAAACAAAACAAATTATAGTTCACAACATTACTTCACATGCCAAATGTAGTTCAACCATCCAAAACTTGAGTTTTAAAAACAAAACATTATATCATAGTTCATTACTTCACATGCCAAATGTAGTTAAACCATCTAAAACTTGAGTTTTAAAAGAAAAACATTATATCACAACATTACTTCACATCCCAAATGAAGTTCAACTATCCAATAAAAAAAAACATTATATCGTACAATCACATGCCAAAAGTAGTTCAACCATCCAAAACATGAGTTCTAAAAACAAAACAAATTATAGTTAACAACATTACTTCACATGCCAAATTTAGTTCAACCATCCAAAAATTGAGTTTTAAAAACAAAACATTATATCACAGTTCATTACTTCACATGCCAAATGTATTTCAACTATCTAATAAAAACAAAACTTTATATCGTTCAGTCGCATGCCAAATGTAGTTCAACCATCCAAAACTTGAGTTTAAAAATAAAACAAATTATACTTCACAACATTACTTCACATGGAAAATGCGGTTCAACCATCCAAAACTTGAGTTTTAAAAACAAACATTATATCACAACACTACTTCACATGCAAAATGTAGTTCAACCATCAAAAACTTGAGTTTAAAAAAAAAAAATTTATTTGACAACATTACTAAACATGCCAAATGTAGTTCAACTATCCAATAAAAACAAAAAATTAAATATCACAATCACATGCCAAATGTAGTTCAACCATCCAAAACTTGAGTTTTAAAAACAAAACAAATTAAATCAGAACATTACTTCACATGCCAAATGTAGTTCAACTATCCAATTTAATTATATCACATTCACATGTACCAAATGTAGTTCACATAAAATATGTCCAAAATTTGTATCTCACAAGTATCAAGTATCAAGTTTCAAGTTATATATGACTGCATCTAGATAAGGTTATATATATAAAAAAGTAAAATTAAGACTAAATCTATCGAAAATATAATGTTGTAGGTGCCTCTGAATCATCCATCAAATGCATATAGATGTAGTATCTCTCCCAGCAAAGTCACGATCCTCAAGCTATCTTGTGAAGCAGAAGCATGGGGAACTTGTACACAATGTGTACACACATTAAAATTTAATGTTTTAAAATTGAATAAGACTATATAGAACTTCATGTAAAAAAACAAAATGTAAAAAAAAATCATGCAATACCTCATGAGGTTCCGTCTCCATTTGTTTCTCGTCTACTAAAACTTCACCCATAGGAACATATTCAATAGTAAACTGTACAATATATATATATTTCAAATGAAAATGCATATATTAAACTTATTTTAAAAAATATTAAAAAAAAAATTAGACAACTTTTTCAAATTGTTGAAATGGTGTGGATGTTCCTATCTCCATCCTACACTCCATCGCTAGAGTCCATGGAGAAAATAAATCCTCTATAGGAACCTAAAATTCAAAAAGTTTAAAAGTATAAAATAACTCAAGATCTAGATCTCAATTTATAAAAAAGCATTTGAACTTCAATATATAACTTATAACTTAAAAACATATATTTAAGTGAAAAATTAAATACTTGTGCTCGCGGATTTGGCACATCTTCTAAGAGAGGCTCCAAAAACCTAAAATTCAAAAAATTTAAAATAACTCAAGATCTCTAGATCTCAATTTATAATAAAACTTTTGAACTTAAATTTATAACTTATAAATTAAAAACATATATGTTTAAGTGAAAAATTGGATACTTATGATGGTGGATTTGGCACATCTCCTAACAATGGCTTGGAAAAAAAATCTCCAAAAACCTAAAATTCAAAAAATTTAAAACAACTCAAGATCTAGATATCTCATTTTTTAATAGAAATTTTTGAGGTGGAATATATAACTTAAAAACATATTTCAAAGTGAAAAATTGTTCATACTTGTGATGGTGGCATCGACACATCTCCCAAGGAAGAAGAAGGTACCGTCATCCCAAAAGCATCGGATGGTATCGGAATATGTTAAAACATTTTATTATATATATACATGTACATGTATGCAAAATTATTTATTTTAAAACATCTCATCATGTTTCGATATATATAATAATAGATAAAAAAAAATTGTAGATGAACATGTTCACTTAAAAAACACTAACATCTTCCAACATACCTTGATGGTGAGAACCATCTTGATTCCATGATTGATGGTGAGACCCATCTTGATTGTTTGAATGTGAGGCTATGACCGTTATATTAACATTTTCTTCATTCATCAAGTTTGACAACTGCAAATGGTGTTAACATATAATGATGCATTTTTTTTAGATTAATGTATAAAAATAAATATATGTATATATTTATTTATTACAAATTGTACATGTGTTAAAATAGTCACCCTAACCATTAACATATATTGTTCCCATGCCCTCTTGCTCGTGAACAATTGGGGCTTGCCAGTGACAATTATTTGCATATGTTCTGAAATATTCAACACTCATGTTGTCAATATCTTCATCTATATAATAAAAAAAATTAATGTGTGCATTCTCAGATGCTCTTTGTCGATTCAAACAAGCATCAACTCCACCCAATCCACTATGAACATTGTCAATATTGGCATTCCTTACTTCTCAACTAATTTGAGAAGTGGCATCCATCTTTGACCACAAAGTTTCAACACGAAGAGGTCAACTAACCAATGGTGGCTCAGGGTGAGGCAACTCAACATCATGCCTAGCACCCCTATGGTCACACAATCGACCTTTCTCAGGACCAAAAAATTTAGAGGGAAGGTCACTGTATTTGGGTTTCATATGCAAAAAGAATTCTACATAAAATAGTTTTGCAAAATAAAGTAGAACCTCATCGTTCCATGGGAGTCTTCCATAGGCCACAAGTTGTCTATCATACAAATAGCGAGCTATATGAGGGTACTTGAAATATTGCACCTTCAACATCTTTATTTTCATCCCTTATTTTAAATTAAACATAGACTTGGTCATTTCTGTTGTAACTCTTTGTTTAACAACCTCCCATGTATCAGAACCTGTCACTATTTCCTTTCTTTTTCTCATCAACTTTACAAAAGTATCAGTGGTTGGCCCAAGCTTTAGGCACACATGTACTAGTTCACTTAAAGAGTGAGTAACTATTTCCAAGTGTTTTCGACTCTCAGCAGGGAGAGTAAAAGCCACAGGATCTCTCTTCATTTTTTCATGAAGATGTTCACAGCTTTGGAAGGTGCATTGCTGCATTTTTTATTCCCAAGGTATATCGAAAATGTCAGACAGATAGGTCGTGTTGATGTACAACCTTTTTCTTGAATGACGCGTTCCTCCCTACATCTTTTTTGAACAACATTTGGAGCAGCATTTTCAGCCTCTGCATCAATATATAAAATTTTGTATATTAAAAAAACACATGTAAACAAATTTGTACAAATTGAATGAAAATAATATTCAAATTGATGGCCACCTCGATATGGTTGGCTAGCATCTTGCCCACCCTCAGAATTTTGAGAACCAGAACGACCCTGTTGAGAACCAGAACGACAACCGATTGGTTGACAACCAACACGACCATCCGTTGATTGGCCTTTGGGGGAATACATATCACCACCTTCATGCAATTCGCTAGCACCTATTGATGGCCCTCAAAAGTAATGCATACCAACACCAACCTCACAAGACGAGAGGGAAGCTTCATAAAAAATGTGAATTTATAATCAATTCAAAAATAAATTCATACATATAAATACATGTACATATTCATTGATTAAATTACGTGAACCATGGGCATGGTCCATTGATGGAGTAGGCATCCTTGTCATCCTACCTCCTAAAAAATAAAAAAATGAAACTTATTATAAAACTAATTTAACTCCCAAAAGTGATAAAAAATCAATTCCATATGTACACACATGTATGTATATGTATGGATATTTAAGATTATATTTAAATACCATGAAGATCCCTTGATCCCTGATCCCCCTCTCTCATAGAGATATGGGATTCTATTGATATTTCTTGTTCATAATCCATGATATATATATATATATATATATATATATATATATATATATATATATATATATATATATGTAGATATATATTTACACTAGACATTTACAATTATTTTTTTAAATTACTATTTAAAATAAATTCAAAATAAATTTCAAAAAATTAATGTAATTTAGTGTACACAAATTATGTAAAACACAAATTTCAAAGCACTAATTGATGTGTGAAACACAATTCAAGTAAAAAATTTATAAAAATGTTAAGTTCACCAAATTGCACTTTACATGGTGGGAGCACCCTTGGTATATAATTGAAAACATGGTGGGAGCACACTTGGTATAAAATTGAAAAAAAAAACACATGGTCATTAAAATAGAAGCGTGAAACTCCATTTAAGCAAAAATTTGTTGAATTCCTCACATTTTAATTTTATAAAAATGTGAAGTTCACCACTTGCTGCAAATGTGAAGTTCACTAAGTTGTGCTTAACATGGTGGGAGCACAATTGGTATATAATTGAAAAAAACACATGGTCATTAAAAAAGACACATTTATAAGTACAAAAGACACACATATCCATGATATGTTACGATGTCCATTAATAAATATTGAAGGAGAGAGTCTCAACACTAATTCATCTTTCAGAGATGAATCTTGAATTTTTGAAAAAGAGCGTCTCAAAAATCATTCATCTTTGAGAGATGAATCCTACATTGGAATTGCCCTGTATTATTCTAATTCATATATTAATTCACCTCTGATAGATCAATCCTGAATTGGCATTTCCCCATGCAATAGATCAGTGGAAATCTTATTAACATTTGTATAATGTCTTATATTAGAAAATTGAAATTGGTTAACAATATTGTTTGCTTTTCCATGCAGTTGTTTTAGCCTCTCCTTCTTAACTCGGTACACCCGTTTCATCTAGTTGCACACAAATTCAGAATTTGTGAAAACTACAATTCCATTTGATCCATACTCCCTAGCTATTCCCAAGCCTTCTATCAATGTAATATAACATGCCTCGTTATTTGTTGTTCTTCACCGTATATTCATTTTCATTTGGAAGACCTTTCTAGTCGCAATATTGCAAAGTACATATGTAATCATTGCTTTCCCTGGATTGGGATAACAAGAAACATCTATGCATAATGTCCATTTTTCAACCATATTTAGTGGTTTTTTTTCATCCCTAAAAAAAAAATTCAATAAAATATATTAAATTAACATGTATTACAAATGCATGGGAGAAATGACACATGTGCATGAGATAAATGACATGTGCATGGTTTATCTTAAAGTTTGACTTAAATTTTATGATAGAATTCACACCTAGAAATGAGGTGCATTAAATATTGGATTGCCTATATTTTAACGGAGGTTTATGACACATATACATGGTTCATGCACAATTTGCCTTAAAGTTTTCCTTAAATTTTATGGCAGAAATCACATCTAGAAATGACATGCCTTAAGAAAGGACGAGATCGATAGGCTACCTATCCCTTTACAGACTCCTTTAGAACTTGTAGAATTTAAGTCTCAACAAAAAAACTAAAATCCTATGGAATTTTAGCCACTTTAGGTTCAATTTTTAGGCCTTAAATTTTCCCTTGAATTAATTAGGAAAAGCCTTGAATTTGGGGGATCATATCCTATGGAAATTCAACTACTTTAGGTTTAGCTTTTAAGACTTAAAGGTTTCCTTGAATTAAAGGGAGGAATCCTTGAGTTTGGGGGACCTTATCCTATGCAAGTTTGGCTATGTTACGTTCAATTTTTAGGCCTTAAAGTTTGCCTAAAATTAATGGGAGAAAGCCTTGAGAAATGAAAAATGCTTTAAAGTTAATGGGAGAAAGCCTTGAGAAATGACACATGCTTTAAAGTTTTCCTAAGAGTTTAAGGGATAAATGACACATGCATGGGAGAAATGACATAAGTACATGGTTTTCCTTAAATTGGTAGTGGTTTATGGATATTAAAATGAAGAACCTCATTTAGATCTGTTCCAAAAATTGACTATAGGGGAATTTACTAGATATGTCACCTTTCAGAAAAGATGAGATCCAAAGGTTACCTGGCCCTTTACAGACACTACCTTTCTAACATGTAGAATTTAAAACTCAATAGACAGACTAAAAACCTATGGAAGTTCAAACAAACTAAAATCCTATGGAAGTTAAAACAAACTATAATCCAATGGAAGTTCAAACAAACTAGGTTTAGTTTTTAGGCCTTAAATTTTTCCTTGAATTAATGGGAGAAAGACTTGGGTTTGGGGGATCTTCTCCTGTGGAAGTTCAGCTACCTTAAGTTTAGTTTTTAGTCCTTAATGTTTTCCTTGAATTAATGGGAGAAAGCCTTCAGAAATGACACATGCTTTAAAGTTAATGGGAGAAATCCAATGGCTTATGCTTTAAAGTTTTCCTAAGAGTTCATGGGAGAAATGACACATGTATGTGAGAAATGACACATGTACACGGTTGTCTTTAAAGTCGTAGTGGTTTATGGATATTAAAATGAATAACTTCTATTTAGATCTGGTAGTGGTCTATGGATATTAAAATGAAGAACTTATATTTAGATCTGTTCTAGAGATCGACTATAGGGGCATTTACTGGATATGTCACCTTATAGAAAAGATGACATCCAAGGGCTACTTGGCCCTTTCCTGAATCTACCTTTAGAACTTGTAGAAGTTAACACTCAACAGACGGACTAAAATTCTATGGAAGTTCAGCCACTTTATGTTCAGTGTTTAGGCCTTAATGAATTAATGGGAGAAAGCCTTGAGTTTGGGGTATCATATCCCATGGAAGTTTAGCTACTTTAGTTTCGTTTTTTAGGCCTTAAAGTTTGCCTTGAATTAATGGGAGAAAGCCTTGAGAAATGACACATGCTTTAATGTCAATGGGAAAAGGCCAATGACACATGCTTTAAAGTTTTCCTTAAGAGTTTATGTGAGAAATGACACATGTATGGGAGAAATTACACACGTACACAATTTTCCTTAAAGTGGTTGTGGTATATGGATATTAAAATGAAGAAGTTCTATTTAGGTTTGTTCTAGAGATTGACTATAGGGGCATTTACTGGATATGTCACCTTTTAGAAAAGATGAAATCCAGAGGCTAACTAGCCCTTTGCAGACTTTGCCTTTAGAACTTGTAGAAGTTAACACTCAATAGACATAATAAAATCATATGGAAGTTCAGCCACTTTAGGTTTAGTTTTTCGGCCTTAAAGTTTTCCTTAAAGTTTATGGGATAAATCACATCTAGAAATGACATGCACCTTAAATTTTTCCTTGCCTAGAGTTTAGGAGAGAAATAAAAAGTACATGGTTTGCCTTAAAGTTTTCCTTATAGTATATATGGGAGAAACGATATTTCCTTATAGTTTATGGGGAAATGAAAGAGAAATGACATAAAAATGAAACATGCCTTAAATTTTGCCCAAACCTTTATGGGAGAAATGACACATGTACATGGTATGCCTTAAAGTGGTAGTTGTTTGCACGTACTTAAACAAATAGTGGTAGTGGTTGATTAAGTTATGTCAAAAGTCACACGTTGATGAGTTTGTGGGAGAAATGACATGCACATGGTTTGCAAAAATATTTTATGCACTTACTAAAACATCTAGTGGTAGTTGTTGATGAAGTTATGTCAAAAGTCACAACTTCATGAGTTTGTGGGAGAAATGATATGTACATGGTTTGCAAAATTATTTTATGCACTTACTAAAGCAACTAGTGGTAGTGGTTGATGAAGTTATGTCAAAAGTCACAGCTTGATGAGTTTGTTGGAGAAATGACATGTACATGGTTTGCAAAATTATTGTATGTGTTGTCGCTCCTAGAGACAGCCTAGAGTTGTGATACACCAATGCCTAGGAAATCTTAAACATAGCAAAGAGAATATGGTATAACAAAGGGAGTTATCAGTAGAAGGCTCTCATGCTATCTCCTGTAAATAGGGAAGTATTTTAGAATGGGACCAAGACCCTCAGAAAATTGACACAGGGAAAGGAACACTGCAGAGGAAATATGCAAAACTCCAATATAGAAAGCAACAGAAAATTCAGAGACAACATGCTGTAAAGAGGGCCGATTCAAGTGATATGTCACAGAAATAAATTATCAGAAGGTGTTTGCTGTGAATGAAATATTGAGAGAATACTATTTTTCATTGAGCTGATATGCAGATACATAATATTACCATGTAATGGGCTTACAAATCTAAGAATCCATACATGACAATAGCGTTTTAAAAACACCCTCTCAAAGAAACTAATATAGTAGAAGTATGGTTAAGATGAATAATGTAATAGAATATCATGCCTGAGCCATATTTAAAGCGCTTGACTAATCCGAGCTTGGGTATCAACTAGGATAAATCCATACCAAAAATCATTGAGCAACTCACTTTCCAGAAACATGATACAAGAAACGTGGATGAAATGAAATGATCTATTAAACTAACACATATAAGAGAAAGTTACAAACTGTGAAATACCAAAGACCAGAATCCTCTTAACAGATGGAACTCCTCATCACTGAGACCCTATGGGCTCCAAGCTTTCATACAAGAGTTTAACAAAGTGTATGAAAAAATCCTTTCACCACATGATTTTCTGATAAAATATGGAACCCTGAATAATGTGTTCTTCAGGAGTTTTATAGGAGAAAAAGAAAACCTAGTAAAAGAAGTAGGTGATGAACATTTAATTTTCCTCATTAAGACAAAATGGCGGAAACATTCGTGCCCATACTGCTGAATGACTATGTTGGGTTGTATGTACTCGACTACCTGCTTTCTGAAATAAATGCACTGGATGAAAGTCTCCTTAGGAACACGGTAAAGGAGTAAAATATCATAAACATTCTGTCCTTTCCTAAAAGAAAATTCGGTTGAAATGAAACTTGGAGGGTATTGTTTCTTGTGCATTGTACCCTTTATGTGATCCAGGATATCTTTGATTAGGTACCTTTTCCATTTAAATATTGAATCTAAGCTCAAAATATTCAATTACAGTTATTGAACTCTTTGATCTCCCACTGATACTCTCTGCCACAACATTAATATCTCTGATTGCAAAATCTATGTTTTGAATGACTCTGGAGGGTTTGATAGATTTTACCCCTGCTTCTTTAATGAAAGTTTTGTCATAACAGCTTTCCAAGCCTTGCTCCATAAATTTTGCCTCTGCGAAATGGTCCTTTGATACATACTCGGCTTTTGTAATGGAGGCTGCAAGTAATGGCAATTTTCCATCACTGTAACCCTACAAAACCGAGAAACATGTTAAGAAATCCATGCTATGAGGATGGGGGATGTGGCGGGGTTAATGAAAATGGTCGTGCAAACTAGCGAAATGGTGGAACAATGCAGGGTGGAGGTAAAAAACGTAGTGAAACGATGGTGGGTAGACTGGTGATAGTTTTCAACGTAAACATTGGAATCTGACTCATGAACGAAACATATAAAGGGCGGAGGAAAATACGACAAACACGTGGAGTATTGACGGGTGGACGTACGACAGATTATGTGGAAAGGATGACGTGGTGGTACGAGGTCAATGGCAGGCATGCAAACGATCTAGATTTTCCGATCCGCGTGGAGATCTACGGCTAAAACAGCGCTGGAAGGTGATGGACTGTGGGCCAGGGGTACTGTTGACTTGGATTAACTCCTGTGCATCTTCGTGGAGCGACAAACATTGGATGGAGACCCCCAGATCAAGCGACTATAATGCATATCGCGCTGTGCATTCTGCTAAACAATAACGCGCGATGGAGGGTGGTTTTAGAGCCGTATGTGGAGACACGCGACGAAAAATGTATGGAATCACTCCAAATTGAGAAATATCGCCTGCCCATGAAAGGTGGTGCGATATAAACCAGTGGTTTTTGCACAGAGAGCGGGTGTGGGGACCATCGGGGAAAATGGGCTTCTGACCGTTGATTTTGCAGGTTTGGATGGAGGGTGGATTATGCGATCAGGTGTGAAAGCATGGGGCGATGGGATGCGATGCGATATGATCTAGGCCATCGGATCAGAGTGACATATCATCGGCGGAGATCACATCGGGAGATCACAATCGCAAGAAGTGGAGGGGTGGCACATTACAAATTTGCGATTGCGATTGGAGTGGGAGTGCAATTAGTGCTCAATCTTTAGATTGGGATAACAGATCGACGACGTAGGAGGCATTGCGGGAATTATAGACCAAAAGTGATCGCATCAGAAATTTTAAGGCATACAAAGGAATTTAACGCTCCGCTCTGTTTTTCAGATGCGATTGGCACCCAGGCCATAAGCGTTCGGTCTTGGGCGTCGGGCATATGGGGAAGTGGTTTATGGGGCTTTAGCTGAAAGGGGCTAGGCCTTATGCATTTTCGAATGTGGATTTTCGGCCTTTTATAATGTGATTTCGGGTATGAAATGGCCACGATAGGCAGAAAAAGGATTTTTAAGCCAAAAGAGGGAGTTTGAAAGATTTTCAAAGGAGATTTCTTATCAAGATTCAACAGGGGCCGACATGATCAACATTGGCTCGCCCTGGGGACGACACGTTCATCCCTGAGCGTGTCGAGAGCTTCGCAGACCACCTGATCATCTTTTTTTACAAAAATGAAAAATAACCCTATTCTACTTCTACCCTTATTACTCCGTGAGACCAGATTAAACTGTGCGTCTCACATTTTCTCTACCTGAACTACATCTTCTAGGATTAGACTGTCTAGAAGATTTCTTCTCTACAATCTAAAATAGAAATTGAAAAATAGCCAAGCCAGGATTATACTGTCTCGCTTGCTGGACTTTCTAGAAATTAAAATAACTAACTACATGCTCACAGACTGAGCTTTATTGAGTTTTTCCTACCTACCCTACTCTAACTAGAATATTTACAAGTCTAGCTTACAAACATTGTCTTCCAATGTAACTATTCCATCAAATGATCCCATGACTGGTCTCTCTTGCTCAACTCCTGGAGCAAGCTAGATAGGCAGGGTAGCTCACACTCTTTTTGTCCCACAACAGCAGCTACAAAAAATTTTCTTGTTATCTACAACATGCTGCTCAACAAGACCCTTGATCCTTCTTCAAATGTTTGCAGGAAATGAGCATAAGGATCATGAAAAGATACCTGGCTATGAATATCTGGTAGGCAGGCTTCAACCAGGATCTCTTCTTCTTCCACTGGATGGAGAAGAAGGCTCTCTTGGAGTAGAGTGTCTTCTTCATCTTTTGAATTGGAGGATTCATCATATATTGCAGTTGAGTCCTCTTGGAGCTCTAATATATTCTGCTCTGACGTGCTGAGCTTCGTGAAAAGATCCATGTATTCTTGAGCAGGGGCTTGTACCTTTGCTTCCTCTTTTTCAAGATAAGGCTCGTTATTTTCATATTTCTCAAGAACTTCTTCTTTTCTCTCCTCCTCATCTTCTGAAAGGAAGGACTGCTAACCACTGATCACATGACACTCACCACTAATGCTTTCATAACTTTCCCCATCAGTGTCATAGATATGCTGACTAGGTTCACTACTCCTCTAGAGTTGATGGCCTTGGCTTTCCTCCCATGGGTCTATTGATGATGGTGCCACAGGCTCAACTTTTCTCTGGAAACAATCATCATCAAATAGATCATAACTAGGAAAGTCATAATCGTAAGCAATGTCACCAATAAAACTTGTCAGATTATCAGCAGGTTTTTCTTCGTCCTGATCCACAGAGGAGTCTTCTGGATCTGTATCATCGAACTCATAAGATGAATGGGAAGAGTGTGTGTTCCATAGAAGATTTCTGAGGTGGGCTGCTGATTTAATATCTGATCAATCTCTTCTTCTGTCAAAGGAGAAGATTGTTTTGTGTTCCTTTGTGCAGAAGAGCAGTAGCTCTTTGTTTCTTGTACTTGCTGATTTGGAGGCAAGATGTCTTCTTGAACCTCTTCTAGAATATCCTCAGTTTTTCTTACAGGAAAATCTTGAGGATATTCTGATGTTTCTTGATCTCTCTCTGATTGAGACCAGTCCTCATGAACCTGATGATACTCGGTTAGACTACAAGGCTCATGAGTGGTTTCTTCCTCCACATAATATTCTCCATCTTCTATATGGTCTCTTGTTTCCTCCAAGAAACTTTTCCTATTTTCTTTTGCTATTAGGTCATGATACTCTCTGATCAGCGCAACACAAGATATAGGTAAGAAATCAGGCAGTCCCTGATTGCTTTCTTCCTCATCTGCCATAGGTTTTAAAGCGTCATACATGTCTTGCTCATTATCTAGGCCCTGAGTTTGTTCTTGTTCTGGAAGAGGCAGGGGCTACTCTAAATAATCATCATTTGCATTCATATTAGCCTTGTACATCTCCAGCACTCTATCAAACGTTTTCATTAATTCATATAATTGATCATACAAAGCATCTAGCTTTGTATCTGTATCCATGTTTGGATCCATGTTTCTACAAAGATTATCACTGGATCTTCTCAACCAGTTTAGAGTCTTCTGCCAGTGGAGTCATTTGGTAATTTGGGAGTTATGGAATGTGGAGTCACCAAGGTGAGGGATATACAACTCTCAACTCTCCAACCTTACCTACTTGAAGAGTGAATTAGGTTTTGTCGACGCCCATGGATTCTGATTTTCTTAACTTCGTCCCTGGCAACGGCACCAGAAAGATGTTGTCGCTCCTAGAGATAGCCTAGAGTTGTGATAAACCAGTGCCTAGGACATCATAAATATAGCAAAGAGCATATGGTATAACAAAGGGAGTTATCAGCAGAAGGCTCTCATGCTATCTCCTGTAAACAGGGAAGTATTTTAGAATGGGACCAAGACCCTCAAAAAGTTGACACAGGGAAAGGAACACTACAGAGGCAAGATGCAAAACTCCAATATAGAAAGCAATAGAGAATTTAGAGACAGCTTGCTGTAAAGAGGGTCGATTCAAGTGATATGTCACAGAAATCAATTATCAGAAGGTGTTTGTTGTGAATGAAATATTGAGAGAATACTAGTTTTCATTGAGCTAATATCCATGTACACAATATTACCATG
Source organism: Pinus albicaulis (assembly GCA_034641835.2). NCBI lineage: Eukaryota > Viridiplantae > Streptophyta > Pinopsida > Pinales > Pinaceae > Pinus > Pinus albicaulis. Next base: position 1,390,136,579 of record CM076581.1, read on the forward strand.
TAATGGGCTTACCAATCTAAGAATCCATACATGACAATAGCGTTTTAAAAACACCCTCTCAAAGAAACTAATGTAGAAGAAGTATGGTTAAGATGAATAATGGAACAGAATATCATGCCTGAGCCATATTTAAAGCGCTTGACTAATCCGAGCATGGGTATCAACTAGGATAAATCCATACCAAAAATCAGTGAGCCACTCGCATTCCAGAAACATGATACAAGAAAGGTGGATGAAATGAAATGATCTATTAAACTGACACATATAAGAGAAAGTTACAAACTGTGAAATACCAAACAACAGAGAAAAAGAAAACCTAGTAAACGAAGTAGGTGATGAACATTTAATTTTCCTCATTAAGACAAAATGGTGGAAACATTCGCGCCCATACTGTTGAATGACTATGTTGTGCTGTATGTACTCTGCTGCCTGCTTTCTGAAATAAATGCACTGGGTGAAAGTATCCTTAGGAACACGGTAAAGGAGTAAAATCTCATAGATATTCTGTCCTTTCCTGAAAGAAAATTATGCTGAAATCAAACCTAGAGGGTATTGTTTCTTGTGCATTGTACCCTTTATCTGATCTGGGATATCTTTGATTTGGTACCTTTTCCATTTAAATATTGAATCTGAGCTCAAAATCTTCAATTGCAGTTATTGAACTCTTTGATCTCCCACTGATACTCTCTACCGCAACATTAATATCTCCGATTGCAAAATCTATGTTTTGAATGACTCTAGAGGGTTTGATAGATTTTACCCCTGCTTCTTTAATGAAAGTTGTGTCGTGACAGCTTTCCAAGCCTTGCTCCATAAATTTTGCCTCTGCGAAATGGTCCTTTGATACGTACTCAGCTTTTGTAATGGAGGCTGCAAGTAATGGAAATTTTCCGTCACTGTAACCCTACAAAACTCAGAAAAATGTTAAGAAATCCATGCTATGAGTATGGGGGATGTGGCAGGCTTAATGAAAATGTTTGTGCAAACTGGCGAAATGCTGCAACAATGCAGGGTGGAGGTAAAAAATGCAGTGAAACGATGGTGGGTAGACTGGTGATAGTTTTCAACGTAAACATTGGAATCTGACTCATGAACGAAACATATAAAGGGCGGAGGAAAATACGACAAACACGTGGAGTATTGACAGGTGGACGTATGACAGATTATGTAGAAAGGATGACGTGGTGGTACGAGGTCAATGGTGTGCATGCAAACGATCTAGATTGTTCGATCTGCGCGGATATTGACGGCTAAAATAGCGCCGGAAGGCGATGGACTGTGGACCAGGGGTACTGTTGACTTGGATTAACCCCCGTGCATCTTCGTGGAGCGATAACCATTGGATGGAGACCCCTAGATCGGGGGACTATAATGCATATCGCGCTGTGCCTTCTGCCGAACAATAACACGCGATGGAGGGTGGTTTTAGAGCCGTACGCGGAGACACGCAGCGGACAATGTATGGAATCACTCCAAATTGAGAAATACCGCCCGCCCATGAAATGTGATGCGATATAAACCACTGGTTTTTGCACAGAGATTGGGTGTGGGGACCACCGGGGCAAATGGGCTTCTGACCGTTGATTTGCAGGTTTGGATGGATGGTGGATTATGCGATTGGGTAGTGAAAGTATGGGGTGACGGGATGCGATGTGATATGATCTGGGCCGTTGGATCGGAATGACATATCATCGGCGGAGATCACATCGGGAGATCGCAATTGCAAGAAGCGAAGGGGTGGCACATTACAAAGTTGCGATTGTGATCGGAGCGAGAGTGCGATTAGCGCTCAATCGTCATATTGGGATAACAGATCGATGACGTAGGAGGCATCGCGAGACTTATAGACCAAAAGCGATTGCATCAGAAATTTTAAGGCTTGCAAAGGAATTTAATGCTCCGCTCCGTTTTTCCGATGCGATTGGCGCCCAGGCCATAAGCGTTTGGTCTTAGGCATCAGGCATATGGGGAAGTGGTTTACAGGGCTTTGGCCAAAAGGGGCTAGGCCTTATGCATTTTCGAATGTGGATTTTCGGCCTTTTATAATGTGATTCGGGGTATGAAATGGCCATGATAGGCAGAAAAAGGATTTTTAAGCCAAAAGAGGGAGTTTGAAAGATTTTCAAAAGAGATTGCTTATGAAGATTCAACAAGGGCTGACATGATCAACAATATGCACTTAATAAAACAACTAGTGGTAGTGGTTGATGAAGTTATGTCAAAAGTCACGCCTTGATGAGTTTGTGGGAGAAATAACAAGAACATGGTTTGCCTGGTTTTCCTTAGATTTTAGTTTTCCTTGAATATTATGGGAGAAATCATTCCTAGAAACCTTTACTTTTACATCTATAAATAGGCGAAGAATATTAAAAAGGAATTTTCAACTTGAAACATTGCTTAGTTCTTTCCTAAGTGACCATACTCCTGCAACCAAGAATCATAAGGAGATATGCATCAAACACAGTCTAGAATTCACGTCAAAAAAAATTCTAGCTACTCCTTGAACCTATCCAGACCAAAACACAATAAAGAACCAATATTTGTCTTCTACAACTCAATTAGGGCTTCTTGAGTCCACGGCTATCTCAAAAATCATTCTCCATAACTGAGATGTTCTTGATGATATGTTTGAAAGAGATCCAAGGTCTGTAATTTATATTAGATCATGGAGGATGCAAGGGGTGCCTAAAGTGCCAATATGGCCCTTCATATAGGGAAGCTGACTTGATAAAGACCCACCTATGATTTATTTATGTTTCTTTGTAGAGAGGTTGGCTTGATGAACATGAGTGATTTCCCAATGTTAATTCGAGTCACATTATTTAATAAGAGATACAAAGTCGATTTAAACACATCAATAATAATAATTTTCCTTTATCCAATTTAAATTCACTTTTGGGGAAACATGTATTTTCCTTGGGGTAATTGGGCTTCTACTTGGGGTAATAGGATTTCTCTTGGGGAATTTCATCCCAAATTTGCCCCAAATTTCAACACTAAGGGGATGCAACTGGTTGGATAGGACTGACTAAGTTTTCTACCCAAGTTGATTGTAACCAAATAGGTGCAGAAAGGTCCAGGAAATGTGGATTGTATAACTGCTTTGGGGTAGACTTGAGTGATCAAATTTGACCAAATCGATCCTATTTTAGGAAGAATGGATATGGACTTAATTGTATAAATATAATCGAGCTATGATGATGAGATATTATTTGAATAACTTGTTCTTGGGATGTGTAATGTCACAATGGTGCTTCTAAACTCCAACTCTCTTTGTTTGGATATGTTATCTACTTCTACAACCCACTTGTGATTTCTAACAAACTAGTTAACCTAGAAAAACACTATAGAGGAAAGAAAATCGACAGATTATATAATTTGTTTATGAAATGTACCTCGTTGTGAAGGAATAAATAAGTGTTTCAATCTCTGTTTTTGAGGTTCTTTGAATTGCCTATGTGATTCAAATATTAGCCTTTGTTTGTTATTTCTCTTTAAGAAAATATGCTTTAGTAAAAAGTAGATCATGTTCTGTAGGGTAGCCTTATACAATGCTTTAATGTGAAGATAATAATTTACATACAAAACAATGGAATTGAATACTGTGCTTATATATTAGAGTTCTGTTATGAAATGTTTATCTTCCCTACCTGAAATTCTATTATCTTCCTTTCCCTATATATTTCACTGTACTCAAAGAATGGATTTCCTTAATGGCATGGTTTTTAGGATGTGGAGTTGTTTGTTTTTTTTACTTGGTATTCTCGAAGGGATATACATTTCAAATGAATTCTGAAGGTTGTTTTATTTGAATTCAATCATGTCATTTTGAAACAGAGAAAATGTAAGATTCACTATTTTGTAAAATTTCTTCAAGCAACAAAAATATTGAAAAATCATAGTTGTTGAGACATCCATTAAATAGATGATGGAATGAAAGAGAAAAAAACCTTTGATTCACACCCTTTTCCAAATAAATTGTTATGGACTTAATTTTATAAATATAATCAAGCTATGATGATGAGATTTTATGTGAATAACTTGTTCTTGTGATGTGTGATGTCACAAGGGTGCTTCTAAACTCCCTCTTTCTTTTTTTGGATATGTTATCTACTTCTGCAACCCACTTGTGATTTATAACAAACTACATAACGTGGAAAAACACTACTGAGGAAAGAAAATCCACATATTATATAATTTTTTTTATGAAATGTACTTGGTTGTGAAGTAATAAATAAGTGTTTCAATCTCTGTCTTTGACGTTGTTTGAATTGCCTATGTGATTCAAATATTAGCCTCTGTACGTTATTAATCTTTAAAAAAAAAAAAAATCTTCAGTAAAAAGTAAACGATGTTCTGTAGAGTAACCTTATACAATGCTTTAATCTGAAGATAGTACTTTACCTACAAAACAATGGAATTAAAGATTGTGATTATATATCATCGTTTTGTTATGACATCTTTACCTTCCCTACCTAAACTGTTATTATCTTCCTTTCCCTCTATATTTTATTGTACTGAAAGAATGGATTTTATGAATGGAATGGTTTTTGAGGATGTGGAGTTGTTTGTTAGTTTTACTTGGTATTCTCGAAGGGCTAGAAATTTTGAATCAATTATGACGGTTGTTTTATTTGAAGTCAATCATTTCATTTTGAAACAACGAAAACTTAAGCTGCTTTGTTTTGTAAAATTTCTTCAAGCAACAAACAAATTGAAAAATCACAATTGTTGAGACATCCATTAAATAGATGATGGAATGAAAGAGAAAAAACCTTTGATTCACACCCTTTTCCCACCATTAAATGAAGTATTCATTGGATGTTGGTAAAATTTATGCATCACCTTCACCTTCTATGAGGTTAGGCATCTACTTGTATGTTAATTTTGTATATATGTATATCTATAGAAAATAGCTCAACAATCAAGAGGCTGCTTAAATAAATGAGAAAGAAATCTCACTATAAGTGAACAAATTGAAATAGTTTTACTAAAATAAGCCTACTAAATATGAAATATTCAACCAGGCAAGCAATGACATAAGTACAAGCCTGGAGATGATCGAACATGAATATAAAAATATGAAGGTAAAAAAAATTTAAAATCCGAGAGCAAAACAATATTTGATTTTCAACTCATCCATGACATTAGTTCTCCAAGGAGATGCAAATTTATTAAATCTAGGTATAAAAGGTATCAAACATTCATGTTCAGGAAAATCTTGAAGGTGATTATGGAAATTTTGAAGACAGTTTAAGAAAACCTAAGGGTGACCCTGTCTCATGAAAACATGCATACAGGCAATATTAAAGAAGACTAACATGTTCTAACATAGCAGGGTGCTATAATATTGAATGTGTAAATTCTTTGACACATGTAAATTTGGAGATGAGGCCGTAATGAGAAGACAAGCAAGAGATCAACGAGGAAATCATGGAGGATGCGGATTACAAATTACCTACAAACAATTAAGCACAACAATAAAATTAAAACAACAGAACAACAATAAAAAAATCACAAAGAAAATAAACAGAAGAAAACCAACAAATTTCTCACCTCCTCACCCCTACGCAACAGCAAACAAAAAACACGGCATACAACAAACAAAAAAACCTCAGGAAACTCAACAGACAGAGTGGTGGCAATGCTAAAAAGCCTGAAACCTCTTCATGTTTGCGATGTGGCATATTTATCAACTAAAGTTCAGCCAAATTACTTTAAAAGATCAGCCGAACTATTATTCTAGTAGAACTATTAGTTCGACTCAACTTCTGTTGCCAGTTTTCCCATCTTCGACAAAAAATTTGTTTTCCCGCGTCATCAATATGTCGTCAATGTAAAAAGTAGAATTATTTTGGCTGAAATAATTTCGAAATTCAGCCGAACTGTTGGGAAAATGACCTTTCCGCCCCCTATTTTGACAAAAATGTAACCCACCTTCGCGGTTTTACCCTTTCTCAATATGAAAATCGACCATGCTTAAGCATGGTCAACCATGGTGAGCCATGGTCAATAATCATGGTCACATTGTGATGAATATTGTCTCTTGGTCGAACATCACATTATCAAAACTATGGTCAACCATGGTCATCCATGGTCTAATGTCACGTTGTGAAAAATATTATCTCACTATGAAAATAAACCATGGTCAACCACATTTGAGCGTCGTTTTGTGACAAATATTGTCTCAATATGAAAAATGTCAAATTTTGAGAGATCGTATTAATATGAAAATCAACCATAGTCAACTATGGTCATGGCATGCTTATTTTAGGGTTTATATACCTTCGGTTTATATTATTAAACCCTTGGGTTAAAGTCCCTTGCACTTTTAATAATAATCTCTTGTGTTTATAATATCAATCGCTTGGGTTTATTAATGTAAAGGTTCATGTTCCTAGGGTATAATATTATTCATAGTGTTTTTAATAATAATCCTAAGGTTTAATATAAATCACTTTGGTTTTTAATCATGGTCAACCATGATCAACCATGGTCCAATGTCACATTGTGAAAAAGATTGTCTCAATATGAAAATAAAGCATCGTTAACCATCATCAACCATGGTCATTCATGGTCAACCATGGTCCAACTTCACATTTTGAAAAATATTTTCTCAATATAAAAATCAACCATGGTGAACCATGTTCAATTATGTTCAGCCATGATCAAATGTTGTATTGTGGCAAGGATTGTCTCATTATGAAAGTAAACCATGGCTAACAATGGTCCAATGTCACATTATGACCGAGATTAAAATCAACAATGGTCAATCATGGTCTATTGTCGCATTGTGAAAAGGATTTTCTCAATATGAGACTCAATCGTGGTCAACCATGTTCCAACATGACATTCTGACAAAGATTGTCTCAATATGAAAATCAACAATGGTGAACCATGGTCAATCATGATCAACCATCATCACATTATTACAAATATTGTCCCTTGGTCCAACGTCATATTGTGACAACCATGGTCCAACATCACAGTTTGACAAAGATTGTCTGAATATGAAATGTACCATGCTCAACCATGGTCAGCCATTGTCCAAGGTTGCATTGTGAGAAAGGTTGTCTCAATATGAAAATCAATCATGGTTAACCATAGTCCAATGTCAGATTGTGAAAAATATTATGTCAATATGAATATCAATCGTGATCAACCATGGCCAATCATGTTTATTTTAGGGTTTATAATATTTATCTTAGGGTCTATATACCTTGGGTTTATTATATGTATCCCTTGGGTTTAATATTATTCTTGTGGGTTTATAATCGCTTGGGATATTAGTATTGTGACAAATATTGTCTCAATATGAAAATCATTCATGCTCAACTATGGTCAATCGTAAACATCCATGGTCAATAATAATGGTCACATTGTGACAAATATTGTCTCTTGGTCCAACATCACATTATGAGAACTTTGGTCAACCATGGTCATCCATGGTGCAATGTCGCATTGTGAAAAATATTGTCTTACTATGAAAACAAACCATGGTCAACCATGGTCACATGTGATGAAGATTGTCTCTTGGTCCAACGTTGTGAGAACCATGGTCCAACGTCGTATTATGACAAAGATTGTATCAGTATGAAAATGTACCATGGTCAACCATTTTTCAACGTTGCATTGTGATAAAGGTTGTCTCAATATGAAAATTAATCATGGTCAACCATAGTGCAACGTCGCATTGTGACGTATATTGTGTCAATATGAATATAAACCATGATCAACCATGGTCAAGCATGTTTATTTTATGGTTTAGAATATTTATCTTAGGGTATATATATGTCCGGTTTAATATTATTCCCTTGGGCTTTTACTATTAATCCCTTAGGTTTATTATGCCCTTTGATTTATAATATTTAGCTTAAGGCTTATATATCTTGGGTTTATAATATTAATCCATTTGGTTTAATATTATTTCCTTCTGTTTATAATACCTTGGGGTTTTACAATTAATCTCTTAAGTTTATAGTATCAATTTCTTGTGTTTGTGAATCTAACGGTTCATATTACTAGGGTATAATATTATTAATTAGGTTTATAATATTAATCTAAGTGTTTAATATAAGTACTTTGGGTTTATAATCTTGGTCAACCATGTGCAAAAATTGTCCAATGTCACATTGCGGTAAATATTGTCTCAATATGAACATCAATGATGTTCAACTATGGTCAACCATGATCAAATGCCACATTGTGACAACAATTGTATCAATATGAAAACCACCGAGGGTAAACCATGATTTTTTTATGGTTTACTGTATTTATCTTAGGGTTACCTTGGTCATTCATGGTCAATAATGGTCCAATATCACATTGTGACAAATATTTTCTCAATTTGAAAATCAACCATGTGCGACCATGGTAAAATGTCGCATTATGACAAAGATTGTCTCAATATGAAAATCAACCATTGTCTAGCATCACATTTTGAGCGAGATTAAAATAAATCATGGTGAACTATGGTCAACCAAGGTCCAATGTCGAATAATGACAAGGATTGTCAAAATATGAAACTCCATCGTGGTGAATCATGTTCCAACGTCACATTTTGACAAAGGCTGCCTCAATATGAAAGTAAACCATGGTGAACCATGGTCACCATGTGACAAAGATTGTCTTTTTCTCAAATGTCACATTGTGACAACCATGGTTATCCATGATCAACCATAGTCCAACATCGCATTGTGACAAATATTCTCTCAATATGAAAATATACCATGTTCAACCATTGTTAGCATTTGTCCAACATCGCACTGTGAGAAAGGTTCTCACAATATGAAAATCAATCATGGTCAACCATAGCCCAATGTTGCATTGGGACAAACATTGTGTCAATATGAATTTCAATCATGGTAAACCATGGTCAAGCATATTTATTTTAGGGTTTATAATATTTATCTTACGGTTTATATTCCATGAGTTTATAATATTTATCTCTTGGGTTTAATATTGTTCCCTTAGGTTTATAATCACTTGGTTTTTAGTATTAATCCCTTGGGTTTATAATATTTAAATATTAGAGCTTATATACCTTGGGTTGATAATATTGATCCCTTGGGTTTAATATTATTTACTTAGGTTTATAATACCTTGTGGTTTTAGAATTAATCCCTTGGCTTTATAATATCAATTGCTTATTTTAGTCAATCTAAGGGCTTATATTCCTAGGGTATAGTATTATTCATCAGGTTTATAATATTAATCGTAGGGTTTAATATAAATCCTTTGGGTTTTTAATCATGGTCAACCATGAACAACTATGGTCCAATGTCACATTATGAAAAATATTGTCTCAATATGAAAATCAAATATGGTCAACCATGGTGAAATGTCACATTGTGCAAAGATTGTCTCAATATGAAAATCAACCATGGTAAAACATTGTGAACAATGTTTGTTTTAGAGTTTATAGTATTTATATTAGGGTTCATATACCTACGGTTTATAATATTAATCGCTTGGGTATATCCCTTAGGTTTAATATTACTCCCTTGGGTGTATAGTCTCTTGAGTTTTAATTATTAATCCCTTTAGTTTACTATTCCATAGGGTTTATAATATTAGTCCATTGGATTTATTAAACTAAGGGTTCATTTTCCTAGGGTTTCATATTATTCATAGGGCTTATAATATAAATCCCTTGGGCTTATAATCATGGTCTACCATGGTCAACCATGGTCCAACATCACATTGTGACATAGATTTTCTCAATATGAAAATCAACGATGGTCCAATGTCACAATGTGACAAATATTTTCTCGAAATGAATATCATTCATGGTCAATCATGATTGACCATAGTCAAACGTCACTCCATGAAAAATATTGTCTCAATATGAAAATGAACCACCATCAACCATAGGTAACTATGTTTATCTTAGGGTTTATAATATTTATCTTAGGGTTAATATACCTTGTGTTTATAATATTAGTCCCTTGGATTTGATATTATTCCCCTGCGTTTATAATACTTTTAGGTTTTATAATTAATCCCTTTTGTTTATAATATCAATCCATTGGGTTTATTAATTAAAGGGTTCATATTCCTAGGGTATAATATTATTCATAGCCATTATCATCCATGTTCAATGATGGTTCAACATCACAACGTGTTAAAGACTGTCTCAATATTAAAATCAACCATGGTAAACCGAGGTCGAACGACGCATTGTAATGAAGATTGTCTTAGTATGAAAACCATTGATGGTAAACTGTCGTTATCCATGTTTATTTTAGGGTTTATAATATTTATCCCTTAGATTTAATAGTATTCCCCTGGGTTTTTAGTATTAATCCCTTGGGTGTATTATTCCCTTTGGTTCATATTCCTAGGGTATATTTTTATTCATAGGATTTATAATATTAATATTTCGGTTTAGTATAAATCCATTGGGTTTATGATCATGGTCAACTATGGTCCAATGTCACATTGTGAAAAATATTTTCTCAATATGAAAATCAACCATTTTCACATTATGACAAGGATTGTCTCAATATGAAAATAAACCATGGTTAACCATGTTCCAACATCACAATTGGAGAAAGGTTGTTTCAACCATGGTTAATCATGGTTAATAACGATGGTCACATTATGAGAAAGACTGTCTCTTGGTCCAATTTCACATTATTAGAACTATGGTCATCCATGATAAATCATGGTTTGATGTCACATTGTGACAAGGATTATCTCAATATAGAATTAACCTTAGTCAACCATGTTCCAATGTCGAATTGTGACAAAGGTTGTCACAACTATGGACATCCATGGTCAACCATGGTCTAATGTTTCATTTTCGCAAAGATTATTTCAATGTAGAGATCAAACATGGTAAACCATGGTCAACCATTTTCCAATGTCTCATTGTGACAAAGGTTGTCTCAATATGAAAATCAATCATGGGAAACCGTAGTCCAACATCACATTGTTTCAATATGAAATTCAATCGTGTTTAACCATGCTGATTTTAGGGTTTATAATATTTATCTTAGGGATTATATACCTTTGGTTTATAATATTTATCCCTTGGGTTTAATATTATTAGCTTGAGTTTATAATCCATATGGTTTTACTATTAATCTTGTGGGTAAATATATTATTATTATTATTATTATCCAATTCTAAGGTCATGGCCAAGAAAAACACCAAATTGGCCTATGAGACCCCCTTGTTTTTAGGAAAAATTGGTGTATGAGATCCCCTTGTTTGTGGGACAAAGGACCCACCTCCGCACATCAATTTTATTTCCAAATTTACGAAAACATACATAATCTAGCCCTCTAGTTTTGAACATGTGACCTCTTAGCACAAAACAAATGCTCTTAACCATTAGGCCAACTCAAAATATTTTTATATAGTTGTGTTTATTTAATATTTATCTTTATTTTATATATACAAAATAATCCTAATTTTTTATACATAAAATAATATATATTTTATATTTATTTTATATAATTATCTTCATATAATATTTATTTTAGAATTTATATTAATAAATTTATAATAATATTTTTATAGTGATAGTTATTTTTTGTAATATTATTTTTATGGTTATATATTTATTGATAATGTGTGTGGTAGATATAAATAAAATTTTTGATGTATATCAACCAGATTTAATTAATCTCCGGATGCGCATGTCTAAAGGACTCGACAGGACACATGCCCCTGGCCATCTCCCAAGGCGCTCCGCATGGGGTGGCCACATGGCCCCCCATGGCGCCATTAATATGGTTATAAATTCGCATTTGCTCCGGGCATTAACTCCTCCGCGCCGTCACCTTCTCCTCCTTGGTCCGAACAGTCGACACCATATGGATGCCTGCACGCGCTCTCCGGATCACTCTGGCCATGTCAGTCGAGCCTTGCAGCCCTTGCGCAGTATTTGCCCAGGAGGATGTGCTACGCCCTGCGAACGCACAATCACTGGACGCCGATGCTCGCTGCTCAGCTGCCTGGAAACTATCCCTGGCTTTCATCATTCGCATAGCAATTACTGTCTTTCCAATTCCAATTCTCAGGTTTCTCCTAGTGTTCTCGGTCGTTTTGCCCTTGTTCTTGTCGCGCCCTCCAGTTCATTACCTATTCACTCTGATAAGATTACCATGCCTAGGCTTAGGCAGCGGATGACTTGCCGTCGCGGCGCCTCTCGGGGCAGGTTTGCGAGTGAACGACCTCCCATCAGCTCTGGTGAAGATCTCTCCATTGAGCCTTCTGGAAGGCGACCTGCTCCGGACCACAATGCCCCTCCCAGCGTCACTCATGGCATACATCCCTCTGTTCCTCCTCTGGCCGCGCCCCCGAGCCCTACTTTCTCTGTCCCTCATTACTCCGGCAGCCACATTCTGCGGCAAACCTCGCAACACGTTGAGCTTCGCTTCGCAGTGCCTTCAACCGCCCTACCATCACTACCTATATAACTATAACCCTGCGTGAAGAAGCCAACATTCATTCTCCTCAGGTGACTGAACCTGCGCCTTCTCCTCTCGACCCCATCCTCAACCCGACTGCCATGCCCACTGCTGGTCCAAACGAGCCCCTTGTTACTGTTTCTCCCTCCCTCGACCATATTCACTTGCAGGTGGGAGCGGACCTTTCAGGCAGAGACAGAGCTCAGTGCGCTGATGAAGATCGTGAGGAACTATATGCCTGTCGAATTGAAGAGGAGCAACCTGCTCCAATCTAAATGCATTGACTCTGCTATGTCTAGGATCAGTATGATTTCTGCTCTTGACTTTTTGCAAGAAATTCTGCTTTTTGTTGTCTATAGCAACAACAGCTGCACGCTAGTTTTGTCTTTCTATAGTTCTTTCATGCTGAGTGTAATAGACTCTTCATCGGTTTCCCATCTAAAGGGCGGTGTAACTACTTTTAAAGGAACTGGTTTCCCACTCTGGGCAGTTCGTCATCTGGATAAAACTTGGACTTCAGGCCCGGTTTTAGGCTCCCTCAGCCAAACCGTGGCAGTTTTGTAACTCTATGTTTTTATAATAGAATTAGCACAATTTAGCAAAAAAAAAAAAACCACATTTAATTAATTAAATGTAATTATACTAGTATATAATAATGTGCCACATGAAATAGCAAATAGCTTGTATCTTTGTTTAATCTGACATCATCACTGCTATTTAGTACAACATCACTTAAATCATCACTCGAATCAGCCCTTGGTTTTCAGAGGAAATCTCTTCTCCATAACATAAACTCGTTGGCCAAGCATTATGATAGGCTATGCCTGCTCACGGAACCAAAAACTTCAATGAGTTAACCATCTGAAGCTAAAATTAACAGATTGTATCAAAATAATAGGGATCTTGGCCTGGTTAAGTCTGAACTAGCCCTTGCCGCAAAAGCCCTTGTTTCAAACTCTACAAAGACAAAAGCACTCAATTCCTAACATGGTTCCAGTTATTAATAAACATCAATTTATCACATAATAACGGTTTGCAATATAACATTCTACGTTTCAAAAATTCGAGCGTACATCGAATCAAGCATCAACAGGACATCGAACCTGCCTCGAACTTGAGTATAGAGTCAAGCATTGAACCTGCACAACTATTGAACTAGTGCATTGAAGTGGCACATCAAATTGCTCATTCAACCGGTAGATCGAACCAAGAATACTTTTGAAATAATTTTCATACTATCTATTATCTATTAGATGGTGTACTAGATGAAAATTATTTTCTTTAAATTAAATTCTATCTCTTTATTTAGAAAATCAAAATTTCTCAATTTCAATTCTAATATATACAATGTATTGAGAAGAAAAAAGTCATTCATGTGAAAAAGATTTAAAAAAAAAAATGATTAAACATACGAGGATGATGTAAAAGAGCGGAAATTGAAGTGATTGCAAAAGATAACAATATTTACTTATTTTATTATCATAATTGCAAAATTGTTTGAATGGGCCAGTTTGAAATTTCTCAATTTCAATTCTAATATATACCATGTAGAAAAAAATCATTCATGTGAAAAAGATTTAAAAACAAAATGATTAAACATACAAGGATTATTTAAAAGAGGGGAAATTGAAGTGATTGCAAAAGTTAACAACATTTACATATTTTGCTATTATAATTGCAAAATTGTTTGAATGGGCGAGTTTGTGAATCGATGTAACTGAAGCTATAATTGTGTGAGATTTTGTAATTATGTTATTAATTACTATAAATCGTAAATTGGTATGACTAGAAATAATTATAATTATATGAATTAATATTGTTAAAATATTATTTTAATTAATATTAAAAGAAGGTGATAGGGTAATAAATCAATAAGTGAATATTAAGAAAAATTATTAATACCAAATTAACATATTAATTTTTTTAATTATTATTAATTAAAAATAATTATTTAAATAAAAATTAAATATAAGTAGTGTTATTATAAAAGTAATATAAGACAAAAACATAAATTACTATTAAAAATAAGAATATATAATTTTTCACTAAGAGTAAGTGGAATGCGAAATCAAAATCATTTTCTATTTAATTCATTATTATTTGGATTTCAATTTTACAATATTCATAATACATTTATTCTTCAAAATTTGGGAAAGCCTAGAGAACTTGCAAAGTTATTTCATTTTTTTCCATCATAAAAATAAAATAATAAAGACAAACAATTAAATTCTCATAACTCTAGTTCATAAACAATGAGAATAAAAACCCACAACACATAAAATGGTTAATTGACTTCCACTCCTCAAATGCCTTTTAGTTAAGGATATTCATGTGTTTCCTTATGTATGAAGAAGATTAAGGATAATCTTGTGTTTCCTTATGTATGAAAAAGAATGGTTTTTTGCAAATCGAAGTAGTTTTACATCTTATTTTACAACCAAAATGTAGTTTTATCCTAATGAAAAAAACTCATGTTATTTTTATTAGTATTTAGATTTAATACTATACATAAAATAAATATTGATTGTAGTCTATTCTTCATTAAATTAAAAAATAATTGTAAATAGTATATTTAATTTTTTTTTTTTTCTAACTAGCAATTGCACCACATGTTGCAAAAGAAACGTCGTAAGGCGATATCATAGGAAAGAGTAGCATAAAAGAAATCACTAAAAATTTTGTGCAACTTTGTTTCTTTACTCGCATTTATGAAAAAAAAACTAAAAAAAAAAAAAAATCCACCAATAAAAGAGCAACAAACAAATATGCTAATGAGAAGAATGTAACAAGTTTTAAATGTGAGAACTCCCTTACATGGTGATAGTACATTTTGATTTGGAAAGAAAATTAGTTTATTGATCTTCTAAATAATATATTCCTCTACAAGAAACCCTTTAGAAAGACCCTTTTTATTCAACTAATTGAAATATGTAAGTGTGTTTTGTCTCGTGCTTTATGAGTTCTTGAACTTAAGGCCATATGTAAAGAGAATGCTAGACAAAAAAGAGAAACGCGAATGGATGTCAAATGTATTTCACATTGAGAAATCTCTTAATATTTTCTCATGTGGGCCTTCTTCAATTAATGAGGTAGTACGAACTTTCACAACTCCAACTCCTCGAGAATAAGGGTTGGATAATTATCTTTAGTGAACTATTGGACCTCAAATCAAAATATCCATCATGGTGATTGTTTTCTAACAACTTATTTGTCATCGATTGAATGTAAGTTGCACCTTTTCATAATGGATGAGACAATTGGGCCAAAGTACCCAGGACCTCTATATGAAAAAATCTGCAAGCTTATCCTTTGGTGTGTGAAGGATGCATTTGATTTTTATAACCTGGTTCAAAAGACTTCAGCCTTCCAAGAAATTACTTCCTTCTATCACATTCATAATTTTTAATTCCTCTCATACTACTTATGGAACTTTGACTTCTCATACAATTGGAATGCTTTAATGGCATAGTAGTTTATCACTATGAAAGGTTGTACATCATAAAAGACTACTAAGAAGCTTAAGTACGGTATATAATTCTAATATTTATGCTATCCATATTCATGTGTCATTTGAGCATAGAGTATAGAGTCATATTAATCACCAATTTTTATGGGTAAGCAACATTTGGACCTTTTTCAACCCTTGGGAATGCTTGATAAATATTACAGCAGATAAATTTTAGGTGAAAATGTGAAGCTGGGTTACACTTTTTGCCCTTTTTTGAGAAAAAATTTTCATTTTTTTGGGTTCTTCAACTTTCTGCAAACTATAACAATTTTTCCGTGTAGAATTTCATTTTGCGGTAAAAATAAAAGTTGTGAGACATTTTGTTAGCTTTCTATTACTTATTTTTTGAAATTTTTTTATGCGGATTTGATATGTCAACTTAGTGTTTCTTTGAGTGTGTGTTTCTTAACAATCAAAGAATTCATAAGTAGTCATGTTATGTGGCAACGTTGTATTCATTGAAAATTTGTGTTTTTGAAAAACAAAATGTGTTACAACAATCTAGACAGAGTCTACTTTGGTTTCGTCATATTTACAAAGCCAATGGATGCATATCATAATTACTAGAATTTTTTGAACTGGTCTAATACGAAAAACTGTGTATTTTTGATATGTTTCGTGTGGCAACAAATTTCTTAACATACAAGTTATAAACTAAAAATCTAAAAGCTACCCATTACAGTCAACGGACCAATGTAATGCCCCATAATTTTTTAATTTTTTTTTACAATGTATTTTGGGAGATACAAAATTTTGATTTCACTGAATCACGATGACCCTCAAAAATTGTTTGCACTCATTTTATTAGAAAAATAATTAAAATTAATAAACGTTTACGAAATTTCATAAAATTTATATTTCTTGAAAGTAGATTCAATTCTGAAAATGCTTGTCTTGGTTCCGACAGTTAATTAACAAGTTTTCATGGAGTTTAATCAGTCCAAAGTTGCAGAACCGTTTTCAGAGCTTGGCTCTGCGTAATCAGTGACGCGATAGTTCGGCCGAACTATTAGCGACAGTTCGGCCGAACTATGTTTTCCGCTTACGGGCCGCTAAAACTAACGACTTAATAGTTCGGCCGAACTTATTATCAAAAGTTCGGCCGAACTATTGTGTAATTTTCCGTCGGCCGGAATTTTTTGTGGAGCCCCCTACAAAACACATATTTCGCGGTAAATATAAATTGCCGCGAAATGATTCACAATTTTCGCACATTTCGCACTTCATTTCATCTTACAACTTGGTTTGAATTCAAAAAAATTTCTTCAAAGTTTGGGGTCAAAAAATTTTTTTGGAAGACATTTTCTGGAGGCGGCGTGATTTTTCTTGGAGGTTCAAAGTTTGAATTTAAAAAACTTTTTTGGAAGACATTTTTGGAGGCGACGTGATTTTTCTTTGAGGTATGTACATGTTTTGTGTTGAAATAAATCTTTTGAGCTTTTTTGTTCAAAAATTTTTCTTTACATTTTAAGATTTAAAGAATTTTTTTGGAAGACATTTCTTGGAGGCGGTGTGAATTTTCTTAGAGATATGTACGTGTTTTGGATTGGATTACGTATTTTTTAGAAAAGATTTTTTTAAATTAAATCTTTTGTGATATTGTTTGTAATTGAGTTATTGTCTAATTTTTTAAAGGAATTTTTTTAAACCTCATACCCTATTATCATGGGAAATCGAAGAACTTGTGTGAGAAAATATGATCGAAAAAGAAAGCCCGAGGAACGTAGAGAAGAGACGAGACAATATCGCAAAAGAAAGTTAGAAGCTCTCTCAAATATTGAAGAGGAAAATCAACCTCAAGCATAAATTGAAGCAGGTATGTAAATGTAAATATTACATGCTCTATTGATATATATTTAAAATTTCCCTAATGTAAAATGTAACGCTTAATTTTTATTTGATAAACCAGTTTGAAAAATATTTTGTTTGATGTACACAGACAGAGATATTCCTCAAAATATTGAAGAAGAAAATCAACCTCAAGCAGAAATTGAAGCAGGTATGTAAATGTAAATATTATGATCTATTGATATATTTTTAAAGTTTTCCCAATGTACAATGTGAAGCTTAATTTTATTTGATGAACTAGTTTGAAAAATATTTTGTTTAATGTAAACAGACAGAGACACTCCTCAAAATATTGAAGAAGAAAATCAACCTCAAGCAGAAATTGAATCGGGTATGTAAATGTAGATATTATGATCTATTGATATATTTAAAATTTTCCTAATATTTATTGACATATTTATTAATTTAGGTATTTATTGAATATGTACTATTTTTTCGAATATGTACAGATGAAATCACTATCGATAATGAGATGTTAGAAAATGTCGACACTCGCACATATGGAGATAAAAAACCTGACTATTTTATACGATATCGTGTCGAGAAAATTTTGGAAATGTTTTTCAAAACCGAGGTGACAGTTCAAGCTCAAATGTTGAAAGGTCTCTTATCATCAAGGAAATTAAAAGAAGCGACGACACTATTGGGTATTCGAAAATCAACCAAAGATAAAAAAAATGAAAGAAGAGGTGATAAAAAATATGAGTAGTGCTATAGAGTCAATTAACAGATCTAGAGATAAAGATGTTTCAAATATACGTAGAGGAATACAAATGGCAATGGTTTCACCAAGTACTCAAGAGAATCGCTTGAATCTAACATCTATGGCACGAGCACTGGGAACCTCACGAAAAACTCTGCACAAACATCGAAAATTTCGACTGCAAATAGACGTAAATGATGAACTCGCTTGTTGGAGAGCTATTTGTAGGCAACCATACAAAGATAGACTTGGAGAAGATGTTAAAAAAATAATATATGAATATTTGAAGAACAATTCGCGTGTTTCACCGACTGCAAGACATGTGATGCGAAGAAGAATAGCACGAAATCAATACGAAGAACATGAAAAACATCTCTTGGAAACCACTCAAATAGAGTTATTCAACAAGTTTAAAGAAGAGAATCGTCAAATTCAAGTTTCACTCAGTGCTTTTGTTCAACAAAAACCATGGTATGTAAAACCTATCACCGTACGCGACACTTGTTGTTGCCGTTATCATGTGGAATTTGAGTTATATTATGACACATTCCTTGATTTCGGTAGAACATTATGGAATGATTCACCTCCTCCTTCCACTATCAGTGAATTCATATCTCAAATTCTATGTGAAAGAGAAAGCGATGAACTATTTTACAAAAAGAAATGTGTTGGTGGTAAAAAATGCGATGATTGTGGAAATTTGACTAAATTTCAAAACAAATATCGTATTGATATAAATGATCAATCATTGTCCAACATGAAAGTGAAATGGAAGAGATACGAATATACCAGTACATCGATTCAAAGTGCAGATAGTGTTAAAAGACTCGAATTACGAGAAGACGAAATTTTTCTAATAGACTTTTTGAGAAAGTTTGAAGCAGAAATTTACAAATACACCATGCATTCCCATAGAGCTCGATGGAAAGACTTGCAATTCAAAAAATATCGTGAATTTTTTCCACCAGGAACCATTTTGTCAGTGATTGATTTTGCAGAAAACTACACATTTTCTCCACAAAAAGAAATTCAGAGTGAATACTATCACTCTGACCAAGTCTCCATGCTCGTTCATATTCTATATAGACATGCTGAACAAAATGTCGATCATATAGAAAACACGAGTGAAAATCGACATATCATTAAAGAATATCATTTTTATATCAGTGACGATCGTACGCATGATACATGTTTTGTACAACATTGTTTTGGAAAAATTTATGATTCATTGAAAAATCGTGGAATAACATTCAATGAACATTGGATTTGATATGGTCAATTCAAATCTGCACGATCATTTTTTTGGTTGTGTCGTCTTCATAAGAAAACCTCCATTAAACATTGTTGGAATTTCTTTGAGACTGGCCATGGAAAAGGAGAACATGACGGTGCAGGAGCATGCATAAAATGAGTACTTCGAAGATATCAAATGAACCACTTTGCACGCCGACTTGCAAACGCTGAAGAAGTTGTTCAATGGTGCAAAAATGCTCTAAGCCATGAGATTAACCCATCACGAGAAGTGCAAAGGTACATTCAATTTAATTTATATTGGTAATCTAATTTTAAACATTTTACATTTATCATGCAATGATTATTTTTAATTGTATTTTGATATCATATTTACAAATTCTTTTTCTAATTTTCCATATAAAGGTTTTTCTGGCATATTGGAATCGGAGACGTAAATAGATCAATTGAAAATGAAGTTGGAACAATAAAAGGGACTCGAAAATTGCATTCGATTCAAACAAAATTGTCCACAAATGTGTTTGCATTGGATAAAAGAAAATATTCTTGTTTTTGTGATGTTTGCATAGACAACACAAAATCCAATGACATCTGTGAAAACAAAATGTATGTGAACGATTGGAAACATACAGAGCTAAATACAAAGGGAAAAATGTCCGTTGCAATGATTGAAGAAATGGAATCAGAGGAAACTACAATATCATCCGATGGTGATCGAGTTTCTGATCTTGTTAGAGAAGGTAACAATTGAATTACTTTTTAATGATTTAAAGATTTACAAATTTAAATTTAAATATGCATAATTAAATGTTAAATTTATTTTATTGTGCAAGAGATGTTTTTGCTGTAATTGCACCTATTGACAACGATGAAAATGTGAAGTATTATTTGATGCGTTGCACTGAACAAAAAATGAAATTATTACAAGACTATAATGATCACGGATTTCAGTATGACAAAGGGTCTATTATATTGAAAGTTTATTTTTTCAAACAAACTCGTCAAAGTGGAGACTTTGTTTACTTCGAAGACTATGAACCTGATTCCATAAGTTGTCAATATAGTCACTTGGTGTGTGCAGCACGCATTAAGTTGATAGAAGTTCAATCAAAGAAAAATCAAAAATTAAGAAATGGAAAATGTCAAAATCCGATCATGAACGGATTATTGAGGATGGAATTCCATTAGAATTTTTTTGAGTGAAGTGTCAGGACAACAATTTATTATCTTTTAAACCTTTCAGTACTCAACTAAAAATTGAACTGCTTATGTCATTTGTGGTTTGCAAATGTTACAAATTGTTTGGGTACAAGCACGTGCTCTAGTTTCCACTGAAAATAGTTTTTCTATACATGTGCATTGATTAAAAATGTTAAATATGTATTGGATATATATATTCTAGAATGAAATTAAGTGTTCTTGTATATTAATTGTTTTTGTATATGTTCTCCGACCATATGGTACAAACTATTTCACTTTATTTTGTAAAGTCAGATTCGGTCCCCATATGGCCTAGCCTCCAAGGGACGAGATAACAAGTGGTTGTCCCCACTTGCCCGAATCTCGACTTTTAAGTACAATTTTATTGTTTATGTCGAGCATCTTACATGATGTCCTAGCCAAAGATAGATTCTCTTTGTTTCAAGTTTCTAGTAAAAGTTGTCACTGAATGCCCTGCTCGAACTCTTGTAGTAAACACCATACCTCATCTCTCTTGCTCTCCAATATTATTAGGTTTAATTATTATAACACAAAAATCGTTCTACATTATCAATAATTTTTTGCGCTTAAAGTAAAATCAATGAACACTATTAATCCAATGTCTTTACAAGTAATGTACCATCATAAATGCAATTATATCAAATTAGAAATCAACATATACAATGAAATCAATGGGGATTGTCTTGTTGCAAGTAACATAATTTCAATTTACCATATGTGCAAATGTAGGTTGAAACCATCCAAAAATTTAAGTTGTAAATTGAAACCATCCAAAACTTTAAGTCTTAAAACCCTTTCGATTATATATTGTGCATCATTAAAACATTTAACATTTAAAGTTCATTAAATATCACATGCAAAATGTAGATTGAAACCATCCAAAATCGGAGTTTTAAAAACTTCACATGCCACATGCCAATTATAATTCAACAATCCAACAAAAACATTTAACAAATTAAATATCACACGCCACACTAAGACGACCACACTAAGAGAATTGGTGCACTTCGTTTGGAAGGAGTCAATATATGTCGTATTGGAGCGATTAGACAGAATTCGAAAAGGAAAGAGCTTGAAACAATTCAAGCAGACCCAGGATCGAATTGTTCTATGGAGCTTCATGAGAAGAGATATGTGAAAAGAACTGTTAAGCCATGCCAATTATAATTCAACAATGCAACAAAAACATTTAACAAATTAAATATCACACGCCAAAGTCGTTTCAAGTTTTTGGTAAAAGTTGTCGCCGAATGACCTACTAGAATATTATAAATACTCACTTTGTAAGATCATTTGGCATTCGAAAAAATTCGAAAGTCTTAGACTTTCAATCAATTTAAAGTATCATTCACCATAGGGAGTGTAAAATATTCAATGTAGGTTGGTGACGATGCTCGCTCCTAGCTTGAAGCAGCGCCAATGACCAATTCTTTAATGAATTCCAATGCACTAGACCAACGTTGGTTCAACCTACTTGGTTTTTCACGCAAGAAATTCCAAGGATGGACTTTCTAGACAAACTGCTGAAATTGAAAAGCTTGACATGGAGATACGACAAGGTGAACAAAGACTTCATGAACTCTTTATGGAAAGGGCTCACTTGAAGGAAATAAGCACCACGTTGCAGGGTAAAGTCAAGAACATGGAAGATAAGATCAAGAGGGACTTTCTTGATCCGAAACCTATTGGTTTGAAGAAAGAAAATGCATGTGCTGGCACACTTGGAAAAGAAGACGACCACACTAAGAGGATTGGTGCACTTCGTTTGGAAGGAGTCAATATATGTCGTATTGGAGCAATTAGACAGAATTCGAAAAAGAAAGAGCTTGAACCAATTCAAGCAAGCCCAGGATCAAATTGTTATATGGAGCTTCATGAGAAGAGATATGTGAAAAGCACCGTTAAGCCAAGGGCTAGTTCGAAAAACATATTGGAAGAGGAAATGTTGAAGAAGATTGCGAAAGTAAGGCACAAGACAAGGAGGAATGATGATGAAAGTTCCTTGGACTTGAGATTCATGTCTACAACCGTACATGGGACAAAGTTCTCTGCTTTGATAGACACGGGGCTACCCATAGCTTCCTAAGTCGAAAGGCAGCTTCATCTCTTAGAAAGAGGAAGGCTAGCATCGAGAAAGAGTTGAGTGCTTTCAAGGCAGTCAACTCAAGGATAAAAGTAGCACGACCGGTGTCATGAAAAGCACACATGTGAGAGTAGGGTCATGGTTTGGAAAGATAGAATTAAGAGTCATTGACATGGATGATCATTCTATGATGGACCATACCAATGATGGACCGAGACATGAACTCTTAATTCTTGTGATCAATCTTAAACTATTTTATGAAAGATAGATAAACCATTTAAATATTTAGCTCAAACTCTTGTAGTAAACACCATACCTCAAGTCTCTCTTGCTCTCCAATATTATTAGGTTTAGTTATTATAACACAAAATTCATTCTACATTGTCAATAATTTTTTGCGCTTACACTGAAATCAATGAACACTATTAATCCAATGACTTTACAAGTAATGTACCATCATACATGCAATTATATCAAATCAGAAATCAACATATACTACATAATGAAATCAATGCGGATTGTTTTGTTGTACAAGTAACATTTCAATTTACCACATGTGCAAATGTAGGTTCACATTCTATCATTCATGTTACACTGAAATCAATGAACACTATTAATCCAATGACTTTACAAGTAATGTACCATCATACATGCAATTAAATATCAAATCAGAAATCAACATATACTACATAATGAAATCAATGCGGATTGTTTTGTTACAAGTAACATTTCAATTTACCACGTGCAAATGTAGGTTCACATTCTATCATTCATGTAGCTTTAAAAACTTCAGATACCATTAGAATTATAATTCAACTATCCAACAAAAACATTTAACAATAAATATCACATGCCATGCCAATTATAATTCAACTATCCAACAAAAATATTTAACATTAAATATCAAATGTCAAATGTAATTCAATGACAACTTTACTTCACATTCACATGCCAAAAGTACTAAAACCATCCAAAGAAAACTGAAATCAATGAACAAGTTATTAATCCAATGACTTTACAAGTAATGTACCATCATATGTATGCAATTATATCAAATCAGAAATCAACATATATAATGTAATGAAATCAACGGGGATTGTCTTGTTACAAGTAACATTTCAATTTACCACATGTGCAAATGTAGGTTCACATTCCATCATTCATGTAGTTTTAAAAACTTCAAATGCCATGCCAATTATAATTTAACTATCTAACAAAAACATTTAACATTAAATATCACATGCCATGCCAATTATAATTCAACTATCTAACAAAAACATTTAAAACATTAAATATCACATGCCATGCCAATTATAATTCAACTATCCAACAAAAACATTTAACATATGTCCAAAAATATGTCCAAAAAACATATTGTAATAAAATATGTCCAAAAATTGTAAATCTCACTCAAGTATCAAACTGTATCACGTTTAACAAATTTTAAAACCATCTAAATTTTGAAATAAAATCAAATCTACTGTATGTCTTGTCCGTCAAATGGAAGATCTAGCCTCTGGGTCCCGGTTGGCTCGCTATCTTGTAAAGGGAAAACCTACATACACAATGTACATGTACTTGAACATTAAAATTTGAAGTTTTAAAAATTAACGAGAATATATATATCTAGAACTTCATGTAAAAAACAAAATATAACAAAAAAATCGCGCAATACCTCGTAAGGTTGCCTCTCCATTTGATGAATAGGATCTGCCATAGAAACATCTCTAGTGGTAACCTGTACAATATACATGTACAGTTAAATATAAATTTATATATATATATATATATATATATATATATACATAAATAATTTATATAAATTAAAAACTTTCAAATGAAAATGCACGTGTGTACATATATATAAACTTATTTGAACAATAATATTAAAAAAAGAACTAAAGACAACTTCTTCAAATGCTGTGGATGTCCCTATCTCCGTCGCTAAAGTCCTCGGATTAAAAAAATCTTCTATACAAACCTAAATTCAAAAAATTTTAATTAACTCAAAATATAGATCTCTCTCTCTATATCTCAATTTTTTATGGAACTTTTTGAGGTAACATAAATTTTGAACTTGTGAAAAATTGTCCATACTTGGTCATCTCCCAATGAAGTAGAAGGTATATCTCCTAAAGAAGAAGAAGGTACCGTGATCCCAAAAACATCAGACGGAATCGGTACCTGTTAAAACATTTTATCGAATTATATATATACATACATGTACATGTGTGGCAACAATTATTTATTTTAGAGTCACTTAAAAAACACTAACATACATGTGCCAACATATCATGATGGCCAGACCCAGCTGCATCGTTTGAGCCAGAGGTCCCGAACGTAATATTAACATTTTCATCACGCATCATGCCCGAGAACTGCAAATGGTGTTTTAACATATAATCATACATTTTTGTTAGATTAATGTACACATACAAATAAATGTATACATGTGTACATACACATGTATTTATTACAAATTGTACACATGTATATGTAAATATAATTTCAAATCCTAAGGTCACTAACACATACCGTTCCGGTGCCCTCTTCCTCACGAAAAATTAGGGCTTGCAGACCATTGCGATAATTTATTGCGTATGTTCGGAGATCTTCAACATTCATGTTGTAAATCTCCTCATCTGTATGATAAACAAAATTGGCACGTGCATATTCACGTGCTCTTTGTCGATTTAAGCCAAGATCGACTCCACTCAATCCGCTATGATCATTTTCGATCATAACATCTCTTGATTCACGACTTATTTGAGAAGTCGCATCCATCTCTGATCACAAGGTTTCGACTCGAGACGGTCGACTCACCAATGGCGGCTCAGGGCGAGGCAACTCCACATCTCGCTTTGCGCCCTTACGTTGACATAATCGACCTCTCCCCGGGCCAAAAAATTTTGAAGGAAGATCATTGTAGTCGGGTTTCATACCCTTAAAAAATTATGCATAAAACATTTGTGCAAAATAAAGAGGAACCTCATCGTTCCATGGAAGCCTTCCAAAGGCCGCAAGATGTCGACTATACAAATATTTTGCTATGTCTGGGTGCTTGAAATACTGCACCTTCAACATCTTTCTTTTTGGCCCTTACTTATAATTAAACATTGACTTAGCCTGGTCTCTTGAAACTTGTTTTTTTATGTCCTGCCATTTATCGGGAGCTATCACTGCTTCTCTTCTCTGTCTCATCACTTCTACAAACGAATCAGTGGTTGGCCCCAAATCTTTGTACACTTTTACCATTTCACTCAATGAATGTGTAACTATCTGTAGGCTTTGTCTACTCTCAGCAGGTAGAGTCAAATCCTGGAGATCTGTCTGCAATTTTGCATAAAGGCTTTGACACCTTTTTAAGGTGCATTCCGCCATGTTCCTTTCCCATGGTATATCAGTAATCTCAGCCGGATAAGTTGTGCTAGGTTGACAGCCTTCTTCTTCAATGTAGCGCGCTGCCCTGCGTCTTTTTTGACCACTGGCTCGAACATTTTGAGCCTCTGCATCAATATATATATAATTTCATATATTAGAAAAAACATGTGTAAGAAAAGTTGTAAAAATTTAATGAAAAAATATTGAAATTGATGGCAACCTTGATGTTGTTGGTTAACATCATCTCCAACATGACCCTGCTGAGAACCAGCCCCAGAATGATGCTGCTGAGAACCAGACCCACAGCGACCCTGCTGAGAACCAGCAGTCGTTGATTGCTGGCCTTCGGGGGAATAAATATCACCCCCTTCCGGCACCCTGCTACCTCGACCGGTTGAACCTTGGCCACGCTCCATTGATGGAGTAGAAAGCCTTCTCCTCTTGCCTCCTAAAAATTAAAATATGAAACTTGTTAACAACTAATTTCACTCACAAAGTTAGTAAAAAATCAATTCCATATGTACACACATGTATGTAGATTTAAGATTATATTTAAATACCGTGAACATCCTCCGATCCCCGAGACTCCATATGGGATTCGGTTGATCTTCGTCTTTCATCCTCCATGATATATATCTATTGGTCGACATTCACAAAATAGATTTCAAAAAATCAATACCTTAGAGTAAAATCCAATTTGGGGATGTTAAATCCAATATGTTCTATATTTCTTACATTTCAGCCCTCCTATTTTTTTTTCCAACCAAGGTTTATAAAATAACATGAGAAGCAACATGAGACTTAGAACAATCATTTTCATTATCTATATGGAAGGCAAGAATGATTATATCCCCTTGAGCTTAAGGGTATGTAGTTTGTCAATTTTTATCATATATTTTTTGGTAAGTGTAAATGTTTTTTTTATCTATAGTACACGTCATGAGTTCCACACTTTTACCTTATGTAAAGCATGATTCTAGGATTACTAAAATTTGTACTTGGTTTTTTAAGAATATATCAAATAAAGTTTTTGAGAAGCAAATATGGCTTTTTCCTTAGAATTTGGCACTTTGAATTTCCTTACCCATATTTCTTGTTAATGATTATAACCTTAAAATGGATAATATTGGTTTGTCATCATCGTGACATAATAAATGGTGGAAGAGGAATCATCAACATATGAGGTTGGTATGGTGGTGCTACTATTGAGGCATGATGTATGGTGACCAACACATCTTGATATCACTGGAGATTTCTGGAGATAATGTTGTATAATGTTTGTGTTCTGTACATTTGTACATAAATAGACAAGAGGTTGTTGGTTCTTAAACCCTTATTACGTGATGAGGTGGAAACATCACATGATGGAGTGGGGAGAAATGGGGGTGCTTAAGGGGTATGAAGGATACTCTTCAACTCATGAAGCATAGGGCATGAATTGGTGGGATGACCTAATGTGTCTCAAAGGGCACACGGGGGGCTAACCTTGTGTATTTTTGGTTGAAGGTTCTTTCTAAAATAAAAATTATAAATAACTATGGAAACTTGCATTAACAAATTATCCTACAAAAATTATTGTAGAAAATTTTCAAAATTGAAATGCAACCTTAAATTCCTTGCATTCTTTCATCAACTTTGTTAATAATTGAATAGTCTACTAGTTGACTATGTTACCAACTGCAATGAATATTGTCTTTTCCTAATGTTCATTGTGAAAATGGATCCTCACATTAATGTGATAGGATCTTTTTCATCTCTCAAGTTACTAGGTCAAAGCATCCTAATGGGTAAATTAATTGTGAGATAAATTACAAGCATTAAATGTCAATCCAGGTTCTTATACTTCTCAAGTACACTTGCACAATATATGCTAAAGCCAAAATATGGAGACAATTATCACCAAATCCAACGTACGATTATGCATGACGGAGAATATCTAGCGCTTTCCCTTGTTAAATATATTAACAAGGGAAAGCGCTAGAGATTCTCCATCATGCATAATCGTACGTTTATGCTTATAGAGTGAAAAAACTAAAAGAATCAACTTGTAGGGTCATTTAAATGGGGGGTGGAGAATTCCTCGGTCTTTGCAAATTCAAAGTATGGTGCATGTTGCATGAAGCAAGATGTTGAAAGTAGAGTTATGTTAGACACACATAAATGCAACAAATATGGAAATTTGTACATGAGCTCTATTATTTCCTTAAATATGTGATCCATGCCTTTCTCTAATTCATATTTTTATCTCTTCTATTAATTATGTTATTCTTTCTATGTATTGTTCTAGTACAAGGGGGTGAAATAATTTCGTATCATTTTCTAAGTGGTGAGGTCATTTGAATCTCCAATAGTTGTGTTGGTGTGGTGGGAACCATGCTAGGAGTTGGGCATTCCATTGATATGGTCAAGGTACTTAGTGTATGAGGAGCATCCAAAATTAGGCGGATTGGGATCTTGATGAGGGGGATATGTCACTTGATGCATGCAGTGATGATGGTATTTGATGAGTACATGACACATATAGATGAGATGAGTGTCTTTAACATAGAGCACTCAAGGGCATGCCAAATACTAATTAACCGAGTTCGTGACATAATAAATGGTGGAAGAGGAATCATCAACATATGAGGTTGGTGTAAGTGGTGGTGCTACTATTGAGGCATGATGTATGGTGACCAACACATCTTGATATCGTCAGAGATTGAGACAATGTTGTGTATAATGTTTGTGTTTCACATAAATAGACAAGAGGTCGTTGGTTCTTAAACCCTTATTACGTGATGAGGTGGCAACATCACATGATGGAGTGGGGAGAAATGGGGGTGCTTAAGGGGTAAGAAGGATACCCTTCAACTCATGAAGCATGGGGCATGAATTGGTGGGATGACCTAATGTGTCTCAAAGGGCACACGCGGGACTAACCTTGGGTATTTTTGGTTGAAGGCTCTTTCTATTAAAATAAAAATTATAAATAACTATGGAAACTTGCATTAACAAATTATCCTACAAAAATTATTGTAGAAAATTTTCAAAATTGAAACGCAACCTTAAATTCCTTGCATTTTTTCATCAACTTTGTTAATAATTGAATAGTCTACTAGTTGACTATATTACCAACTGCAATGAATATTGTCTTTTCCTAATGTTCATTGTGAAAATGGATCCTCATGTTAATGTGATAGGATCTTTTTCATCTCTCAAGTTACTAGGTCAAAGAATCCTAATCGGTAAATAAATTGTGAGATAAATTACTTGCATTAAATGTCAATCCAGGTTCTTATACTTCTGAAGTACACTTGCACAATATATGCTAAGAAATTAACTCTCAATCAAAAATGGAAATGTAGACATAATGTATACACACTTTACATTAAGAAAACGTGTATATGCACATGCTTTTGAAGAAAGAAAGGCATTTAACATGCTTCTTCATTCAAAATAAGTATTTAAAAAGCCCTAAAAAGAAAGGCATTTAGCATGCTTCTTCATTCAAAATAAGTATTTAGAAGGCCCTAGAAATGAGATAAACTATATGAAGTGCTGGAGAAATTCCAAAGTTTTGGTTCTTAAAGTAAAAAAAAAAAAAAATAATATCATATCTAACTAACAAAAATCAACGTTTAAGGCTAATACTAAGAGAAAAGAAACGCAAAAAGGAATAAAGTAATAGAGTTCCTCATTAGTGGAGTTTCTAGTTTTGTGATAAAGAATAATACCATATTGACTAGGGTCAAATCAATTGAAAACATGATAGAGAATAAATCATTGAACTTTTTATGATCCAATTATTTTTTCAAATACACAACAAGAATAAGTTAAATTTAACTTCTACAAACACTACAATGGTTCATACAATTTAGAAAAAGTTAATTAATTGAACCTATAATATGGTTTTTATAATTCCTATCTAAACCAAACCAAAATCTATTACTTTCCAACAAACTAATCATTTACTTAAAA
Source organism: Pinus albicaulis (assembly GCA_034641835.2). Lineage (NCBI taxonomy): Eukaryota > Viridiplantae > Streptophyta > Pinopsida > Pinales > Pinaceae > Pinus > Pinus albicaulis. Next base: position 1,390,166,953 of record CM076581.1, read on the forward strand.
TCCTACTATGAAATTGACAATGTTCATATCTTCTATATTAACAACATTTGATATTTAATTTAACAAAATATAAACTACGTGGTAGGTAAGAGGGTTGCTCTTTAGTGGATGAAAATTAATCTTTTGAGGATTGTTCTACTGTCTTGTTTTGGGTATTGCTAATGCTTTAATGCTTTCTTATGATTGAAATACATGTTCAGGAGTAGGATCTAGGATCTACGTACATGCTTTTGAGAAAATTTTTGATGAAAATGTGCTATGAAAGTAAAGGGTTTTAAAGGCAAGCATGTACAAGGCATAGTTGAGCCAAATGTTCTTCAAGAAGGGCCTAATTATTTGAGTCTTGGTTATGGGAAACATGGAAAATGGTCCAAAGCCAAGGAGGCTTGTGGAAAGTGCATCATGCTATGCCAACAACAGATAGTGAGGCATGGATAAAGGAAACAAGCCAACTTAGATGCATTTTGACTATATTAGAGCATATTTTATCAGCGCTGACTTTGATTCTTGGAGGTGACTTGGAGGAGGTTTGGAATTGGTATCCTGTGGCAGTTTGGTCTTGGTCTTGGATATCTCCCATTTTTATCTAATTCTATAAGAGAAGGATTGTTGGGTTTTCCACTTGTGGTTTTTTCACTGGCTATTGGTAGTCTTTTATCTCATTGTGATCTTCATGTTTTTGAACAATTGTATAATTTCTTGATGAAGAAAACATAATAAATAATAAGAAGACATCTAATATTCACAAGTAATTATCAAAATGAGAAATTAAGTGCTAAACTACATTGCACTTGGTTTCTCAACAAGTTGTACCAATACCTGACAAATGATTCAATTCAAATCTACTCTGTTAAAATGACAATGTACTGTTTTTTTTAATATGCTTTCAAAGTACCAATGAAAAATATTCTCTCGGGCTGAATTTATATCCTCTGTTTTACAGTACAATTCATACCCAACAAATATAACATCGCATCCCTTTCAATACACATCTAGGGCAAGTTATATCAGTCATATTACTATCTATATGGATTTTTGTAGCCAATGAGTTCAATGCCCAACTTGAATATGTATTGTGTGTCTGAATTTTAGTTCAATGTGTTTGTTGCAGATAAATTCCAGATCTATAATACTGTCTTTTCAGTGTGAAAACCCAATTGGAGTTAAAATCACAGTGGTACAGGCCAAAATTCCAGATCTATAATATTGTCTTTTCAGTGTGAAAACCCAATTGGAGTTAAAATCACAGTGGTACAGGCCAAAATTCCAGATCTATAATACTGTCTTTTCAGTGTGAAAACCCAATTGGAGTTAAAATCACAGTGGTACAGGCCAGTGACTTAGTCTAGTGAATATTGAGCTGGGAGATCTGGTGAGCATTCTATTGTTTAGCTATTAGGAAAAAAATAATCTATGCCCAAACTCATGGTTGTAGGAGAAACTAGCAGAGTGTAAGGCTGAAGTAATCATTTGACTGTCACCAATAAAAAATGTATGCATTATATTTTCTCTCAGCTAGCTGCTGTTCTTTTTTTAAAAAAACTTTATGTTTTGATTATCGTCCTGTCATGTTATCTTACAAAAAACTATAGAACAGAATGTACTAAAAACATCACAACAGGCTGTTTTCCTCTACTGAGGAGGCCTGTGTTTACAGTCAAAAACTCAAACCTTACTTTTTGTCTTACTTTTTGAGACGATTTGGGACCGGAACAGTGTTCACTACCGGTCTGAGCTGTTTTTAAACATATTGCTATATCGTTTTATTTCGTTTCTCTGAAGACCAGCCTCCGTTTTCTCTTCCATGATCTCTGTTTCGGTTACAGTCCGGGAGATATGGAAGACCGGAAGCGAAATTTGTGATGACAGAACTTTTTCTTCTGCTCTGGCAGCCTTTGAAGTACCCATGGGTACTCTAGGTAGCCGTGACTGCCTTCTTTCCTTCATCAAAGGAGTTTAGGTTGGTTTTTTGTAATGCTTTAGCATATGCTATGCGATTTTTCTAATATATAGAAAATCCGATTTTTTTCTGTGGAAAAAAAAAACAAATGTACTAATGCTCTAATTAATGAGGACTTTAATCGTAGACACAATGCATGCATAGCTAGCACTTAGAATTTGGCTACAAGTGACTATTTTTTTTATTTAAATTATCGAATCCCAATGATTCCAGAAATACATCATCCCACTTCCAATCTTCAGTTTAATAAACATAAACATAAATTGAATAACATCCCGGGCCAGAACGTACCCGGCAGATCTTAACGGTGGCGCGTTGAACCTCGACCAGATGCAGCTTAACGGTGGCGCGTTGAACCTCGACCGGATGCAGCAGAACCTCGACTAGCAATCGATCTTAACGGTGGCGCAGCAGAACCTCGACCAGCAATCGCGCGGAAATCGCCCAGCGCAATCAACGACAGAAAACAAACAGACGCGCGAAAACAATGAAAACAGTAAACTGACAACCTTCGCGGGCGATTTATTTATAAAAACGTAGTTCGGCCGAACTTACAAGTTCGGCCGAACTCATAGTTCGGCCGAACTTTAAACTGAGTTCGGCCGAACTACCATTGCCGGTTTTCCAAACCTCCGGCAAAAATTCTGTTTACTGGGCCGTCACAGTGCCGTCAATATAAACGGACTCAAAATTTCGGCCGAACGTACTAAAATAGTTCGGCCGAACTATTATAAAGTTCGGCCGAACTTTATAAAATGTTCGGCCGAACTATTGCCGAAAATTTTTTTTTGCCCCCGATTCTCACAAAAGTGTAACCGAGCTTCACGTTTCCGC
>CM076581.1:1390169846-1390363401 GCA_034641835.2 Pinus albicaulis
TCTCACAAAAGTGTAACCGAGCTTCACGTTTCCGCCCTAAATTATCTACATTCATCTTTCTATAATTCCTCTTTGAACTACCAATATTCCACTGCTTTGGAGCTCCACAACTCATTCATAATAACACACATCATCAAGACCCAAAACTAAGAAAACAAATCAACTTGGAATTAGGGAATCTAGTCACTCATTTAGGGATCATAATTCGAGACCTTATTTCATTTCAAAAATCATTTATTTTACCATCAAATGAAAATAAAAAATAAAATTTTCTAGTCAGAATAATGGTAGCAACTTTTAATCCGTGTGCTCATTTTTTTGTGACATGAAGGATTCACTTGAATTTTATGACTAGGTTGGGTAGACTTCTACTTTGTAGGAAATGACTTCATTCCTTAGTGCCTCTAAAAAATATTTAATTTTCCCATCGAACAATAAAAACAATAAAATTTGGGAGTGAGAAGAATGGTAGAAAATTTTAAATGTAAGAGCTTCCTTCACTAGTTATAGTACATTTGGTTTTGAAAGGAAATTATTTTCTTGATATTTTAAATAACAAACCCTATCAGAAATATCGTTTTATCCAAATTATGGATTAGTTAAGTGTCTTTTTTCTAGTGATTTATGAGTTATTGAACTTAAGGGCGAGGTAAAGACACTGCTAGAAAAAAATGAGCAAAGAAATTGAGTGTCAAAAAGGAAAACACATGAGGAATCTCTTTATATTTTCTTATGTGTGCTTTCTCAAGAGATGAGGTAGTAAGAAATTTCTCAATTCCAACTCATCGAAAATATAAGGTGGATAATTATGCTTAGTGAACCACTAGACCTCAAATAAATATGTCGATCTTGGTGATTATTGTGGAATGGCTTATTTGTTATTGATTGCATGTAAGTTGTTATTTTTTATAATTGATGAGGCAATTGGGCCAAAGTACTCATGAACTATAGATGAGGAAATCTGCATGCCTATTTTTTTTATGTGAAGGATGCACTTGGTTTTTATGACTAGGTTGGGTAGACTTCACCTTCCAAGAAATGAATTCATTCTATCACATTCCCATTGCTGAATTCCTCTAATACTACTCAGGGAACTATTGTCTCTGCCTTACAAATAGAATGCTTTTATTCCTATAGCTCTCTCTCAGGTTATAATTTTTGCTTTCTCCTATTTATGTGGAATATATTTTCTCTATATCATTATTGTCTATCTCTTTTTCAATGCATGATTCAATAATTGAACTAGTGCATCTCATATAGAGTCCAAAATCCCCGACTGCCCCAGTATGTGAAGATTCCTCTTCTATTTTTAATTTTGCTACTTGGTCCTCTTTAGCCTTTTCAAAAAATTCTACTTCTAAAGAATTATCTCTTCTTGATAAGTCCTTGTTTCTTGCTTTTCTTCTTCCATATGCTTCAAATCTAGATGCATGGCACTTGAGATAGGATTCTTGACATTTTCCAAAATCCATGATTTTTTAGTGCACTTCTCATGTTTATCAGGGAAACTGGATTCCGCAAATTCAACATTATGTGTTTTCAAGGCCTATTGTAAGGTTAATAAATTTTCTTGACCATGTATCCATTATTCTGTATGATTGAATTTGATACAAACAATTGGAAATGACTCCTTTAAATTTTCATAGTTAATCAATTTTCCCCTATTTATCTCATGTTGACTAGAAAAATTAAATTTTTCATATTTAGTTATATGTTGTCACCACACCTCTTCCATATATGATGGGTTATGTTTCATATTTTTCTTTTCATATTTATCACTAAGCATATGAATGCTTGACAAGGGATCCTTTAATGATGGAAAAATGAAAGATCGCTCCCAACTTCTCTCATTTTCACTAGAAAAATGAACTTCTTTAAATTCATATTGAGTTGTACTTTGGCCATCTAGCATACTCAATGTATAATATTTAGCATGTTTCTTTCACTATGTATTATCAATTTTTTCTGAAATGTTCGACATATGCTCCTTGAACTATGAAAGAGTCGTTTTCTCCTTCCCTTTATCATGTTCAAGAGGAAACCTTATGTCCAAGAACTTGTACTTTTCTTTATAGATCTCAATGGAACATGCAAGAATAATTTCCTCATATGTCACTATAGGAAAAATTATGTCCCTATGATGTTGGATTTCCTAGTGGAAAAAAAATGTAGGTGAAGTGTTAGTTTCTTTATATACGACTTTTGGAATGATGAAATTCAAATGTTGTTTATTTTCTCTTAGAAGTTTCACTTATGATCGAGGATGGCTTACCTTAGTGACATTAAGAGGGTTAAAGATTGAAAGTATTCTCTTAAAATGTTTAGCATATACCCTTTTTAGATCTCAATTTTAAATATTTTTCATACTATAAAAGTTCCTAACATTATAACTCAATTAAATATGACAATATTGGAATGCATCTCTTAATTATTTTTCAGCACATAAAAAATATTGTAAAGAAATCTAAGTACTTGCTTATGTTCTTAAGGTCAAAGCATAATTTTCATAATTGTTTCCATCATCATCATCATCGTCGTCAATACATGCTCTTCTTATTCATTGTTGTTCACGGTCCTCACTGGTATTGTTGCTATGATCATCATCATCATTCACAACTGAATGTTTCTTTGCAACATTTCCTTTTGTTTCATGCAATATTATTGCAATAACATTGAAATTATACATATAAATAATATGTTGTTTTATGTTTAAAATTAGCCACATATTTATGTAATTAAATTAATAATATTCAAAATTTAATGTAAAATAACATAGTTTCTAACATATACTCGAGTTAAACTCAAAAAAACTATGACAATATTGGAATGCTTCTCTTAATGCTTTCTAAGCACATAAAAAAACTTCTAAAGAAATCTATGTACTTTGTTACCTTCTTAAGGTCTAAACATTACTTTCATCATTGTTTCCATCATCATCATAATTGATCTCTAGGGTCCATGAACCACATAGAGAAAATGAGAATAATAAAATTGAAAATTTAATTTCAAATAACATAATCTTAAAATAAGTAGTATTTGGTTAGGGTATGTTATTATGGTCCTCATAGATATTGAATGCATATAGAAACCTCCAAATAATAATAATATATTTTAAAAATTACATAAATTACACATATAGCAAAAATAAAATAAAATAGCTATAATTGAAAAACCAAATAAGTATCAAAACATTAAATAGTAAAAAACAACATATTATATAAATGAAGTGTCAAAATCATTATTTATGCAAACTTTATGATATGATAGTTATCATCACTATGAGTAAATCATAGACATCATATATATATATATATATATATATATATATATATATATATATATATATATATATTTTAAATAAAAAATGAATTATTCAATATGAATGACTTTTATTGATCCAAAATAATGTATTGGAAATAAAAAAGTATAGTAAAAAGTTTCTAATGTTATATTTATATGAAAATTATATTAATGTTTGAAATTGTTATACAAATGATAAAAGTTAAAGTTAGAGAAGAGAAAAGTTAAAGTTTTACATATTTATAAGAAGCAGAAATTTGAAAGTCTAAGTGGAGATAATTAATAGATTTATATAGATATTTTAATTGTTGAAATTAGAATTAATCTTTATGATCTTTCTTCTTTGTTGAAATATGTGTTAAAAAAGTTTCTTACTTGTGCACATTACCAATTATGTTAACCTTTTAATTCAACAAAATTATCTTCATATATTTGATAATTTAACATAAAATATTGTATAATTTCTTTTATTTTCCATCTCATAACATTTTCTTCTTTCTCTTATTAAATATTTTTACCTTACATAAAAGTTTTATATAACATGAAACTAACTTTATAATAAAAATTGTCAATTGGGGTATACATTTTCCTTATTCTCTAATTAAATAGTTTATACCTTAAATAAAAAATTAATATAATGTGAAAATAAATTTATCATATAAATTGTCAATTGAGCTATGTTGGGTGGTTCACAGGAAAAAATGGAATCTTCCCACTCAAATTCAATTTCAACAAAGGACATAATAGATGTTTTAAAAAAAAAACCTTTATCATATAAATTATTGTACCCATAAAATTAATAAATAACATTAAAAAGGATATTGATAGTAAAAATATATTTAAATATGAAATACAAAGAAAAAATGAAAAAAATACATATATATAAATTAATTTATAAATACCTAACTAGTTCACTTACATATAGCTTTTTATGAGCCTACAATGTTCAAAATAGTATCACCCAAGATCGAGGTTGATTCTCAATATGGTTATTCTGAATAAAGTAATAGTACTCCATGGATTCTTGGCTACATATATTTTATTGTGAACAATGTAATGGTACTCCAAGGAGTCTTGGGTACATATATTTTATTGTGAACAATGTAATGGTACTCCATGGATTCTTGGGTACATATATTTTATTGTGATCAAAGTAATAGTACTCCATCGATTCATGGACACACATAATGTGTGTATATTTTCAAACTATTCAACTAGATAGAGTTATGCAAGTTGCTAGGTAAAAAATGGAAAAAAGAAGACATTCATAGTCTACATTACTAGAGAAATAAATATATATGAAAAAACTAAATTTACATGCAAAAATATAAATGAAAGCAAAAGAGAATAAGTTTATAATTTAGGTATTCATCCATATACCTAACTATATCAATTATATAATATATAAATAGAATTTTAAAACCTATTACATATTAACAATAATTTATATTTTAAATAAAATTGTATATAAGTAATTTGTAAACCTTACTTAAAAATATACATTTATAATCTTAATTATTAATTATTTACTTACCAAATTAAATAATATTAACAATAACATTTATTATTCTATATAAAAAAATATTAAATATGACAAATTAATAATTACTAAAACTTCCAATTAAACAATATTAACAACAATATTTATTATTTTTATTAAATAGTAAAATTTAATAATTAATCAAACTTTAAATAAAAGATTTTTTTAATATAAAAAACTCCATAAAAAATTTCTATTTAAGAAATAACAACTATATTTAAAAATCTATTTAATAAAAACAAAAATCTTCAAAAATATTTAAATTGATAAGATTACTCTACAAAAATTAAATACACCATATATGTTCTTACTCCATTACTACAAAATCTCAGTGTATAAAATGTCTGATCCACAAGGGTTTTTGAGATGAAGATCTGCTATGTGCTACGTTCTTTCGCTGTCAATCTGTGAGGTTATCCTCTATAATAAATTATAACTCCATTTTTAAATAAGGAAATTACTCTTTGGGTATTAGTAATCTTTTTGCATTTCAAAACTTAACATATAATTTTGCATTTCAAAACTTAGCATATAATAAAGTCTGCCATTTTGTTTGAAGTACATATCTCTCAATGAATTAAATACTAATAAAGTGTCTTACAATTCCTTTTCAATTTGTCTAAAAATAAATTGAATCCTCAAAAATGTATTAACATTTCTTTAAAAAATCAAATAGAATTTAGGAATTGGAAAATCTTAATTACCTTTGATAAATGAAAACTTGCTATACAATAAATAGGCACCTTCTTCTTTTCATGGGTGGCCATTGGGCAGATTGTTGCATTCCATATATACAAGATAGCATGGAAAACATGATCACCTACTCGCTTGGTAAATAAAGGGTTTTCTGTGTTGAGTCAATCCACACAACGTAAATGGATACACAGTACAACCCTTGCTAGTTTAAAATAATTATATTATTTTGTTTTAATGGAGAAAAGGTTACACAAGTTGTAACGTATCTCCTTAGTTTAGGATTTGTTCCTAGAATTTAGGAGTCTGTTTGCAACTTCCTGATTTCTGGTGATGTACTTAATGATGCAATTTCTCATTCATGAATGTAGAGTGAACGGAGAGTGATCTCTCAGTTTGAGTGTAGTCTCTAGGTGCAATACTCACTTGAGAGGTACAACTCCTTCTTTTCAATTCTGTGCATATTTTATCTTGGTATCAGAGCTCAGATTGGGTGAACCTGATCTTTTATTGAATTTGTGGCTGAATCACCTTTATGGCCAATTTGCCTTTGTGGCAGAATCGCCTTTGTGGCTAAAAGTGCCTTTGTGGCCGCATGTACACGAGAGCTGTCTGCTCACAGAGCTTTGTGCTCGATCGAGTAGGTGGACTGCAATAACACTTGGCACATGGACTCTGATGATTTTTTAATCTTTGAGCAAAAGGGGGTTGGCGCGCTTTCTGCACTGACAGTCGTGGCAAGAAGCACAATTGGCGCGTCTGTTCGGCCGATAATCGCGCCAACGTGCCAAATCACAGGATTGGCATGGAAACACACGAAAAACGCGTGCCAAGGATTTTGCCTCGCATCGTTTTCATCTGGGCACGGATTTTTCACTTGGAAAGGCACCACCTCACCTTCAGTGGAAGATCCGCAGGAAGCCTCACCTTCGCTGGAAGATCTGTGGGAGTTGAAAATCGGAGAAGTTGTGGATCTGTCCAAGAGAGGCACATTGAATCAGTTTTGTGGCTGTATTGGGAAACAACGAATTTGCTCATTGGAGCGGGATTATTTTGTAGATTTGACAAATATTGCTGGATCTGAATCGAAGATACAGTAGGTGGATTAGGAGATCGAGCAGGGCAGTGGCAGATCAGTTGTCAAGATCTGACAGGTATTATTATTTTTTCTAAATCAGTTGGATAGATTCATTTACTTGTAGATCAGTTTAGAATGAGTAATACTATGGAATCATATCTCCACAAGTCTGGCAAACTCGATGGATCTAACTTCACAAATTGGAAGTTTAAGATTTAGACCTTGCTTGAGGGTGCGAATGCATGGTCGATAGTTACAGGAGATGAGCAGAGGCTGAATTCAAACATAGGGGTGAATACGCAGGAGAAATAATGGGATAAGCGAGAAAACAAGGCGAAATTTTTGCTGAAGATGTCCGTCAAGGACAACATTATCCATCACATCAGAGAATGTAAAACATTCTCTGATATCTGGACGACCATCAAAAGTTTATATCAGACCCAGAATACAAGTCGAATTATGGCACTCAAAAGCAAGTTGTTTTCAATGAAGATGGACGGAAGTGAGACTGCTTCTGCACTTATCGCACGAGTTAAAGATGTGAAAGACGGATTGGGAGACATCGGAGAGAAGGTGTCTGATTCCGATCTCGTCACAATCATGTTGAATGGGATGAGAGATGAATATCAAATGTTCATCACTGGATTGGCAGCAAGGGAGAAAGTGCCTACATTTGAAGATCTAATAGGGATCTTGCTGCAAGAAGAGGAGTGGCATCAAAATTTGAAACCTCGAAGCGATGATCTTTATCTGATGGCGAAATGACGATCATTCAGAGGGAAGCAGCCACAGCAGCAATCACAGTCGCAACTGCAGCAGCGAGGAGGTACATCACAGAAGAGTCCATATAAAGGTATGTCTGTAAATCATCCTGTAAAAAGATGTTATTATTGTGGAAAGAAGGGTCATATACAGATGGAATTCCTTAAGACGCAGGCAGATGATGCAAAGAAAAAGTTGGCGATAGCGAAGCACAGAGGATATTTTGTTGAAGAGGATGAAGATCTCAGTCACGAATTTCGACTATTCACAACTGACTATGCCCTTTCAGCATCCAATGAGGACGACATCTGGTATGTCGATTCTGGTGCATCCTCTCACATGAAAGGTAAAAAGGAATGTTTTGAAAATCTTGAAGAAAGTACATATGGATCAAAAATTTATTTAGAAGATGATAGTGGATACGAGATTAGAGGCTACGGGGATATTCCAGTAAAGTCACCAAATGGTGACATCAGTCATCTTAAAAATGTTTTATATGTACCTGGAATTAAGAAAAATCTGATATTTGTATCCATGATAACCGATCAAGATATGCAAGTCGAATTCTTCAAGACTCATTGTGTCATAAACGATTGTAGGAAAGAAATTGTTGCAACAGGCGTGTGCATAGTAAGCCTATACAGAATGGATGTAAAAAGTATACCACAACGAGCCATGGTTGCAGGTGGATCGACAGCTGAACAACTCTGGCACCAGAGATTCGGTCATTTAAATTTGCAGGACCTCATGTTATTGCAGAGAAAAGGTATGGTCGAGGGACTCCCTGTCTTTCATAATACTCAGTTAAATTGTGATGGATGTGCCTTAGGTAAAATGCATAGAGACGAGTTTCCTGTGCATGATAGAAGGAAGGAAAGAGACATTCTAGAACTAGTGCACACTGACATATGTGGACCTATGCAGACAAGGTCGCTAGGTGGAGCATATTACTTTCTTTTATTTACTGATGACTGCACTAGATATTCATGGGTTTACTTTCTGAGTAAAAAGAGTCATACTTTGCAGTATTTTATAGAATTTAAAACCTTGGTGGAAAAACAGTTCGGAAAGAGCATAAAAATTCTCCACTCTGATCATGGGGGAGAATACAAGCTAGGGGAATTCATGAAATTATGCAAATCTCACAGGATTGTTCAGTAGTTTACAGTGCCACACACACCACAGCAGAATGGAGTGGCAGAGCGCAAGAACAGAACCTTAGTGGAGTGCGCAAGGAGCATGTTACAAGGTAAGGGTCTATCTAATAGTTTTTGGGCATAAGCTATTAATACTGTTGTATATTTAAAGAACAGAAGCCCTACTAAATATCTTGGCTTCAAAACTCCTTTTGAAGCTCTATATGGACTCAAACCAGCAGTAAATCATTTAAGAGTATTGGGGTCAAAAGCATTTGCCCATATACCCAAAGCTGATAGAAACAAGTTAGACCCTAAAGCTGTTAAATGCATCTTTGTTGGATATGACACAGAATTTAAAGCATATAAGTTGTTCAATCCTGAGTCTCATAAGATATTTGCAAGTAGGGATGTAGTGTTTTATGAACAGGTTCAAGAAGGGAAAGATGACATTGGTGATGATTGGCACATTCCATTATTGATGGATGAAAGAAACGAGGATGAACGAGAGCAGGAGCAGAAACAGGAGCAGAAATAAGAGTAGAAATAAGAACAAGAAGAAGGTGATAACGCAAACCCAAATAGATCTAAAGAAAACAAATTTGAGGTAAGTCCCCTACCAAGGAGATCAGGTAGGAAGACTAAAAAACCATCCAGATTGAAAGATTATGCTTTGATGTCAAATATTTTGAACATTGTAGAGCCCACTAATTACAAAGAAGCTAGTCAATCTGAGGCATGGAGGGCTGCAATGAATGAAGAGATTGAATCTATCATTAGAAATAACACTTGGGATTCAGTTGAACTGCCTAAGAATAAAACACCCATAGGATGTAAATGGTTGTTCAAACCAAAAATGAATGCAAATGGAAGTATAGAAAAACTAAAAGTTAGGCTGGTTGCAAAGGGGTACTCACAGCAAGAAGGTATAGATTTTGATGATACCTTTGCACCTGTAGCAAAGTTAAATACTATCAGAATGCTTATTTCTCTAGCAACTAAACATAATTGGGAGCTACACCAGCTTGATGTCAAATCTGCATTTTTAAATGGTGAATTAAAAGAAGAAATTTACTTAGTACAGCCAGAAGGGTTTGTAAAGCAGGGGCAGGAACATCTTGTTTGCAGATTGAAAAAGGCACTATATGGCTTAAAGCAAGCACCCAGGTCTTGGTACGAAAATATTGATTCTTTATTTTTAGAGCATGGTTTTCATAGGAGTTTGAATAACCCAAATTTGTATACCAAGTACAATAAGCAGGGGCAGATTATTTTGATTTCTTTGTATGTATATGACATGATTATAATAGGAAATTTAGATAATTTAATCAAAGAAATCAAAAGGCTTATGGCACAAGTTTTTGAAATGAAAGATCTCGAAAGTCTCCATTATTGTCTGGGATTGGAAGTATGGAGAGATATTGGACAGAATTTTCTTACACAAGGAAAGTATGCCAGAAGTCTGCTGGAAAAATTTCGCATGAATCAGTGTAGGTCAGCAGCGACACCATTGCAGCAGAATTTGAAGTTGTGCAGTGACGATGGCACTAAGGAGGTGGATGCCACTATGTACAAACAGCTGGTTGGGAGTTTGATATATCTCACAACAACTAAACCAAACTTGGCATACTCTGTTAGTGTGTTGAGCCAATTCATGTCAACACCACTTGAAAGTCACTGGGTTGCAGCAAAAAGCGTGTTGAGGTATCTTTGTGGTACTGTTAATTATGGCATTTTATACACTGACACATCTGATGTTATTCTAGCAGGTTTTTTAGATTTAGACTCAGCAGGTAACTTGGATGATCGAAGGTCTATCACAGGTTACGCATTCAGCATAGGATCCGGGGTCATAGCATGGAGAAGCAAAAAGCAAAGAACTGTAGCATTATCTTCATGTGAAGCTGAGTACCAAGCATTGTGTGCGGCAACGTGTGAAGCAATCTAGTTGAGAAGGCTTCTCAATGATGCGGGAGAAGAACAGAAGAACTCAACTTCCATCAAAAGCGACAACCAGAGCACCATTAAACTAGCATACAATCCAGTGTTTCATAAAAACACCAAACATATAGACACTCAGTTCCATTTTGTCAGAGAGAAACTACAGTCAAAAGAAATCATTGCTGAATATTGTAAAACTTGTGACAATATGGCTCATATTTTTACTAAACCTCTTGCACGTGTGAAGTTTGAATTGTTTAAAAGGATGCCAGGAGTTGAGGATAATCCTTTCTCCATTAATGGGGGGGGGGGGGCAGGGCAGGGGGGTGTGGGAGTTGAAAATAATTATATTATTTTGTATTAATGGAGAAAAGGTTACACAAGTTGTAATGTATCTCCTTAGTTTAGGATTTGTTCCTAGAATTTAGGAGTCTATTTGCAACTTCCTGATTTCTGGTGATGTACTTAATGATGCAATTTCTCATTCATTTCATGAATGTAGAGTGAACGGAGAGTGATCTCTCAGTTTGAGTGTAGAGTCCAGGTGCAGTACTCACCTGAGAGCTACAACTCCTTCTTTTCAATTCTGTGCATATTTTATCTTTGCCTATCTCCAACAAGATTTAAGTGAGTGCTAAAATGCTTTAATATCTTAACTTTTTCTTTAAGAAAAGCGTTGGGAGTCTGCAATGAATAATCATGAACAAATAGACTTGTGCTTTTAAGAGAAACCTTTTTAGAAATTATGAAACCCCTATTATGCCATTAAGAAAAGGTTTAAACATAAGTAATTTAATTATTTGTTTTTTTAGTTATTAAATATTAATTTAATGACTAAAATATTCAATCCTCTAACATTCTATTTAATAATGCAAATTACTATAGAAATCTTCAATTATTTAACATTCTATCTAATGGTGCAAACTGCAACTAGGAGAGTTGTTTTGGAATAATAAAACAAGTTAAATAAACAATGAAATTAGCATAAATTGAATTGGCCAAATATCAAAGAGCAAAAACTACCGCTAATTATCTTTTGTATTATTTTAATAAATTATATTCCCCACAAAATAAAATATTTTTACCCAAATACTCTCCTGAACAATTACTCTGAAAAGATATATATAAATCTCTGAACAATTACTCAAACGATATGCATCAAACTCAAAGTACTGAAATCAATACACCAGTCTGATTAAAATTCTTAATAACCAAAACAATCCACTGGACAATTAATATGCCTATTTACGCAACATATTAATACAAAATATAAAAATTACATGTGTATTTCTCATCATCGCATACAATCATGCGATGATGAGAAAAATAATATCCATGCTCTATGGATAAATAACATAACTTAAAATCTGAAGTGACAGATCAATACAACTAAAACACATTTATAACCAGAAGTTTATATCTAGTGCATAATAGAACAACATAGACTTCGAAAAAGAAAATTATGTTGGTGGAGAAACTTTAATAAAGATATTTTTAATCCTTGCCTTGAAGCCACGGCGTCCCCCGGTGAATTTAGCAATCTCTTGAGCGTTGAGAACAGTTTGACTCTCCCTGCAAAGTTGATCGAATAGCTTCTCAAACTGGGTGTTCCATTGTCTAATTTCTATAGCGCGTTTGATATTGCAGTTGCACAGACACTGTTGTGGATCGGATCGTTTCAGCAGAGGCTTAACATTTTCCAGCGCTTCCCGCACCCTTGGAAACAATCCATCAACAAATATTGTTGGCAGCGGTGTTTTCTGATCTTCGAAAGGCTTGTTGATATCGATTAACAAGCTCTTCATTAGGCGAACGTTAGTTTTCAGAACCTCACGATTTTGAGCCATCCTCATAACATCGTCCATTAGCTGGAAGATATGAGGAAGAATGGCGCCGGCTATGGCGCCTACTGCTTGTGTCCCAGCTGCAGCTGCGGTTGCTGCCATGGCTCTTTTCTATATATTCCTGCAGAGAAATGTATGCAAACTAAGATGGAAATCGAGAGAATTCTATGTATGCAGGAGATGCAGCCTCTGAATGAGAGGTAGCAGATTCGATAAAATTAGAATGTGGCATTGAAGGGCGTGAGCTGTGGCTCAAAGGATTTCGTTGAAATTTCCACACGGGGAAGAGGAAATTGTTAGTGGCGATGGGAATAGGTTTTCCTTGAAATTTGAACACGGCAGGAAATGAAGGGTATGTGTTGGAAGGTAGGTCTGTAGGTAGTAGGAATCTGTATATGAAGAAACGCAGTGACAAACCCAGCAACGCCGCGTGGAACTTGTGGTTCAAAATTCAGAAACGAAATTTGAAATATTTAAAATGGAAAAGGTCTTTGGACAACCATGCAAATGTGCAAATGTGTACATATTTTATTTTTTTTCTTTTCATTAAGATGAAAACCATTTATCTATATTTATATAGTTATGTTTATATAATATTTATTTTTATTTTATATATATTAAATAATTTTTATTTTTATATTTATCTACTATTTATATGGGAGTTTATACTAATAAATTTATAATAATATTTTTACTATGATAGTTATTTTTTTAATATTATTTTTATTATTATATATTTATTAATAACGTGTGTGGTAGATACAAGTATATATCAACCATGGTTGTGCTACTATATAATAATGTGCGGCATGAGATAACTTGTATTTCTATATAACATGACATCACTGCTATTTGATACCACATCACTCGAATCAAACAGTTTTGGGACCACTTAATCTTAATCTGGATTGCCCTTGCTTTTCATTGGGAATACATAGGAAAGATCTCTTCTCCATAACAGAAACTGGTTGGCCACACATTATGATAGGCGTGTTGGAGAAAAGTTATTTCAACCAACTCCGCCGACAATAATTAATGTGTCTAAATGTTTTTGCGAGATAAGCTCGTTTCTCGAGAGATCATTTAGTTTCTCGGAGAAGCTATCTCCACCAACAATGAACCTCGAGAAGGTTCTTCTCTGTGTATATATTTCTATATCCGGTAATGAAAAAGTCAAGTCAAGTTTCTGTTCTGCTGCGTTTTCTTTCATGGTATCAGAGCCGATGGTTTCCGCTTGGTAAGTGTTTGCAGGGGTGAGTGCCTGCGTGAGGCCGAGTAGTGCCCGGTGTTCGAAAAGAGTCGTGAGTGTTGGAGGCTGCGTTCCAAGTCGAGGAGGATCAGCGGGCAAACATAGGATTTGAAGTGTGTGAAGTTTATCGATGTGCGTAAGTGTTTTCTGCAAGTAAATTTGTTGTGAACTTGCAGTCTGCATAGAAAAGCCTTGTGCAGATAGTGTGGGAAATTGGCCAAGGAAGAGATTGCTCTTTTAAGTTGTGAACGCAACACCTTGCATGAAAATATTTTGGAGGCAGTTAAGTTTTTTTCAAAAGTGGGTTTATTAAAAAAGAGTTTATTATATATGATGAATTTGTGAATGCTTTATAAAAAAATTGTTGTAATTTTGAGAATTCCAAGAGAAGAGAATAGGCTCTCCTCCTAAACACAGAGAAGTTAAAAAAAATTGACAGGAGACAGAGCTTTCAGGGCTTTAAAGCTATTTCTATTTCAAACAAAATGATACAAATTTCTTCCTCCTCACAGTGAGGGATTCACAAAATACATATATGGACTGCTATAGACGCAGTGCTCTTTAAATACAAACTCTCTGTCTCTCTTTCAAAACGCACACACAGTGCTGTTACGATCTTACTGTGTTATCTCTGGCCTGCGGGCTCACACACAGTCAACGGCAATGCAACACAATGGAATTCAATATCATACGCGCGAGCCTTTTTTACATTATATATGTGGCACAAAAAAAAACATTAAAACAAAACCATTAAACACATACAAAGTGCGCCATAGAAGGTGGGGACCACATCGCAATCGCAAACAACTAACAAGAGCAATCGGGGCACACAACTCAGAAGTTCCGATTGCGATTGGATTGCGGGCGCGATCCAACTATCAACTCCGACATATAATGCCGTCGGGTCCAGAACTTCAATCGCAACATAAACTCCCGATCTTTCGATTGCGATCAAACGACGGATGCGATTGGCACTTATTAACTCCGGCATATAACTGGATCGGGTCCGTGCTTTAAACAATCGCGCGACCAAACAACAAAACTCCGATTGCGATTGAACAATCGGATGCGATGGCGCAATAAACTGTGGCATATAATATGATCGGGTCCGGGACTTCAATCGGGAGTCATAACATATTCCCTCCGATTGAGTCTTGCGATTGAAACCAAGCGATTCCATTCAGGTGTCGCCACGTGGTCAAGTGGACCCACGGGCCTCTGCTATATGGGAGGGCGATTTATATATGTTTCAGTTGTATGTTTTATATACAGTCGTTCCGTTGCGGAACTCTGCCATATCAACAAGACACTTAGTTTATAATATATACATTGCGATTTGCGATTGCGATTTGATTGCATCGCATCGCAGATCTCTTCATCAACAAGACACTGCGTCAAAAAATAACTTTGGTTGTTGAGGGCTTTAAAGCCCGAAATGACTGTTTTTAATTTAGTCTGCTCCCCCGTAGAAAAGATCTTCAAGAAATCTTCGTCCTTCCACTGTGAAGAACGGCTCTGTCCATCACCTGTTAATTTCATCTGCAATTTTGGCTGCGGCCCATCAAGAGTTAAATTGTTCCTTACGGATTCACCAACATTCTTCAATACAGAGTGTTGCGCACTCAATTTCTGTTGCTGCTGCTGCTGCTGCCTTTGTACTCGTTTCTTCTTGTCACTGCCCAAGGCTGGCAGGTGACTTTAATATTTCAACAAAAATCTGAAAGCGTGATGCTTTATAATACATTTAGTCTTTAAAATTTTGGAAAGACAACCATAGTTATTCCATTTTTTGCAATTATAAAAACAAAGTGATAAAGAAAATCAATTAATTTAAGAGAACTCTATTGTTAATAAACAATGAGAATAAAAAACTACACCACAAAAAATGGTTAGTTGATGATCAATAAAGGATGACTTCCACTCTTCAAATGTAGTTTAGTTAAGGATATTCATGTGTTTCTTTATGTATGAAGATGATTAAGGATATTCATATGTTTCCTTATGTATGAAGAAGATTGGTTCTTTACAAATCAAAGTAGTTTTCCATCTTATTTTACAACCAAAATATATTTTTATCCCAATAATGAAAACTAATCTCTTTTATTATCATCCTTAAAGCTATCTCTAATAAATTTATGCATTTTCATTAACATTTAATTTTAATCTCATGCATCAAATTAATAAGCTCATGTGCCTTTTATTAGTGTTTCGCTTTAATCCATGCATAAAAATACCTATAGATTGTAATTTACGCTTCATTAAATCAAAAAATAATTGAAAACAATATTTTTAAATTAAATTCAAAATTTAATATTTTTAATAAAATAGCTTAAATGAGCAATGAAATTCTCATAAGTTCAATTAGCCAAATGTCCAATAGCAAAAGCTACAACTAATTTTGTATTAATAGGATATTTTCACCCAAGTAAAACTCCTTGAACAATTACTCTCAAAAATATGTTTGTCTATCTCAAACAATTACTCAAAATATATGCATCAAACTCCAAATACTAAAAGCAATTATATCAAATCAATACACCACTACACCACTATGATTAAAATACTTAATAACCAAAACAATCCACTACATAATTAATAAGGCTATTTAAACAACATATTAATACAAAATATAAAAATTACATGTATTTCTCACCATGATAATCATGTGATGATGAGAAAAATAATATCCATGCTCTTTAGAAAAATAACATAACTTAGAATCATAAGTCACAGATCAATACAACTAAAACATATTTATAACCAGAAGTTTATATCTAGAGCATAATACTCAAAGAGAGAGTTCTCCGCCATAAGGGAATATTTTTTTTTAATGTTAACAATAATATTTTTAATCTTGGCCTTGAAGCTTCGGCTGATAAAATATGGAAGAATAAAATTATTGAAAGTTGTACTAGTCCATATAAGGATTTTTTTAATCTATGGACTAAATGTTCTTTTCCCTATTTGACATACACGTCTGGTTTCTCTAAATGAACTTCCTCTTTCAACTCCCCATTCAAGAAAGCAGATTTAACATCTAGCTGGTGCATCATCCAATGATGCTTAGTAGCTAAGGAGATTAACATTCTCATTGTATTAAGTTTAGCTACGGGGGTGAATGTTTCCTCATAGTTTACACCTTCTTTTTTTGAATACCCATTTGCAACCAGTCTAGCTTTATACTTATCTATGCTCCCATCTGCCTTAAATTTGGGCTTGTATAGCCAATTGCAATCCATGGTTTATTTTCCCTCAGGTAATTCAACTAACTCCCAAGTTTTCTTTTTTAAGAATTGATTCATGTTCTTCTTCCATGAAATCCCTCTATTCATTAGATTGACTTGCTTCTTTTTAACTAAATGGTTCAACAACAATTAACATGCTAGTTATAAATTCACTCTCTCTATATCTAGCTGTCAGTTGTGTTTTCCTACGTGATATTTTCGCCATTGGAGTGGTAACCAACTTGTTCTGATTATCCCTTGATGGACTTCGTTCGATAGTTGTATCTAAACTTTCTGCTTCTTCCTTTTTTCTACTCCCGTTGTTGTTTCTATTTGTAGTATTCCACAAATTAGCATGCAACTAATTGGAATATTGAATTTTGTTTTTACCAACTAGGAGTTGAATAAATGGGTAAGGAGGCCCATGCATATTAAAAACATGAATAAAATCCCTCATAATGTGAAAAGGGATCATCATAGGAGCTGGATTTCACACCCTCATGTGTGAACAGGGTCATTTGCATGTGGACAAGATCAAGTTTGACCAAGTCAACAACGTTGGGATAGGAGGTGGAGAACACTTTGAGAGACATTGCAGTATGAATGGGAGGAGGATCCTTTGGTGAAGGAAACCCTAATGAGTGGGACCCATGGTGAGAGGTCTTGCACTTTTTTAAAAGAAGGGAAATGCAACCATTTTCATTCATGTTATGGATTATTGATTTCATGGTCTGATTAGAATTTGTGCATTCTCTTATTGTTTAGAAGAGTTGATGTACTGCTTAGCACAAGGAATTCCTTTTTAGGAATTCCTTCTCCTTCCAAGAGAGGCCTCTTGAAAGAGCCTGCACTTCATTTATCCACATTCAGGCTTCAAGCCAAGCATCCTCCTTCAGCTAGGGCACAATTTTTGTTTAGAGCTGAGTTGTGTTACGGGGTGTTGCAGTGGAGGTTCCTCAACACCACTTCCTGAGCTTATTTTTCAGAGGAGGAAGCTTTATTTCCTTTGGGAGATCAGTGGGGAAGCCCTTGGAGAATATTTCATATCTTTGCACTTGGCCAACCTTGCAGTATCCCTTAGTGACTACATTATTTTCAGTGACTATTTGTAGTGAGTGTTTGTAGTGATTTTTGGAGGGTGAGATCTTCAGTGTTAGAATCTTCCTTTCACTTGGAAGATCAATTGGAGGAGTTCTATTTATCTGATGAAACATCTTCAGCCATCTCCATCCAATTCTTGAGTTACAACTGCTACTGCAACTCCGACATTTTTGCAATTTTTCATATTTCAGCCAAGCCTTCTACGATTGACTATAAATTGTGTTTGGGAGTTTAGATCTTCACTTCCAATGTTGTACGAGCCATATATATGCAGATTTATGTTATTTCACATTTCCATGTAGTAGTGTACCATCTATGACTGCGCTGTACATGTTCATGACCACTCTGCAATATACCAGCCTTCCACTTTTTGCATACGTATTCATGGGAGGCTTGTTTGCCTTGATCAATTGAGTTGTATTGTGCATATTTGATTTCGATTTACATAATAAAATGGCTCCATGGTTTCCATACATTTTTTTATGATGTTATTCACTACTATTTCTAGTTTTGTGTTCATGTATTGTTGGATATCCAATTATCGAATATCTTAAGATATTTCCATTATTGTAGATTTTCCCTATTTTGGGATATTACAATGGTATCAGAGCACAGTCTTGGCTCAGCCTATGAGTTTCAGCCATGATGGTATCAAGAGAAGAAAATATGAACATAAATAAGACTCCATTCTTTGGAGGAAAGGAGGAGAGGATCTCAAAGCTTCTTTCGAAATCTATACAAAGCATTCAAGGAGATCTCAAGAAAATAAGAAGGGAGATGTGTATATAATCTCTAAGAGTGTTTGAATCATAATCAAACTCTGGATTTTCCTATGATGAGTGTGAGCATGCAGCCACACACTATGATGCATAACGCAATCACATGCCCAGAATTTCCATGAGAGAGATGGAGGAAGAAGGAATGACTAGGAGGAAAACTCTTAGTGATTTTCTGCAAGAGTATGAATCTCAAACTCACAAGTTTAGAGATCATATTACTTTTCTAGATTTTTTCAAGATCAAGGTGAAGAGAAGAAAACAGCATAATGGTGGTAGATTCCTTCTATCCACTTTTGATGGTTCACCTACTTGTTCAGCCGAAGCTTGAGTGGAAGAGCTAGACACATTTTTGCAACATCACCAAATTTATGAAGATGAAGCCATCAGAGTTACAGCGCTACATCTTGGAGGTAAGGTCTATGCATGGTGGATATTTGAGTCATTTTCTTTGAAAAATGTAAATAATTTTTCCTATGCAAGGTTTATTAAGACATTGGTGGAAAGGTTTGATGTAAAATTTTCTGCAACACATGTAGTGAAGTTAGACAAACATGAACAAAAAAAAACCTTACACGTAATGGAGGAAACAATAAACTCAACTACACTTCAGAAAACCATTGAGGAGGCTAATATCTTGCATCATACCTTGCTAGAGGCAAGACCTCTATCTCATATTCCTAAGCAAGAGGGTATGGAGATCCCTTTTTCAAAAGAGGATCCAATCATTGGGAGGTTGCCCATTCATATTGGAGAGGAAGATACAGTTGAGGGCAACAACCAGATCTAGCACCTCATGCAGAGGTAGATGGATAACATGCCCCAACTAGAGGGGTTATTATATCATTGCAAAGAATTCCCCAGGATCTCACATGTGGATATCAAGGCACAACCCATGATTATCATGTACCATTTTTGGTAGAGTGTGAGACCATGCAAACAAAAGGAGGAGGTATGGAGGATGATCAACATCATTTGTTGAGGAGCACACACCCCTATCCATTTCAGAGGGTTGATACACAAAAGATGGAGACTGGATTGGGAAATGAGGGCTAGGACAAGTCTGTCTATTCATATATGTAGTCTACTCTTGATGTTGATGTTTCATTGCATGGAGACATTTCACTAAGGAGACCACCAGATCAGCAGATGATGAGAGATGCTTCACATTTTGAGGCACCATTCATTGATTTTAGAGGAGTGGAGACCTTGGGAGGTCATTGTACATCATTGAGAGTCTTGGGTAGGCTCAAGGAGGAGGGAGATATTCCCCCAACATCATCATTACCCACTCTCACTTCAGATTCTGTGCTATGGTAGGAGCAGCATGGGAAGGATAGAAGCCTTTCGACATGCATATTTGGCATGGGATATGTCAAAGAAGAGGATGGCCATATGACAGATGTTCATCAATGTTGTCACAATGGAGGATAGATCCATATTGGAATTCCCAGCTATTGGTGGAATACTCCAAGTATCTTTTCACTTGTATGATATTGGATGACCAGCTGCATGAGGAGGGATATTCAGTTAGAGATGGGGTCATCTAGTGTCATGGTAGGATCTTCTTATCCAGAGCTTCCAAGCTCAAGGAGAAGTTACTACAAGCAACTCATAAAGATTTCCTTTTCAGCCACACTTATTCTATAAGATCATAACACACCATCATGGAGGGGTATTCCTGGGAAGGTTTTGAGGAGGAGATGTATCAGAATATGAGGAGACGCATGGATCATGTGGAGAGGGAGGACATACATAACTCTTTGGAAGAGTTAGCACAACCACCTCTTTTCTCTTTGAGGATGACAGGAGACTCATCTATGAGCCACCCCATTTGCATGAGCAAGACATATGGTAAGGGTATTGTTTGTTTGAATAGTGACCTGTATAATGTATATATGCATCCATTAATCATATATGTGTAGGATTATGCTAAAAGAAGGAGCATTCTTCCTTCTAGATCTCATGGTCTACTTGAGGCCATAGTAGTATTGGTGATGGTCACTCCCTACGAGGACTTGGGGAGGCTCTATCTTTTGCAAAGCATGCTCACTTTGCACCATACACCATACACTTTCTCGAAACTTGTGAGGAGATTGGGGCAGTAAGCAAGTGGTGGGGAGGCCACCCATCATTTCATTTTCTATTGTAGTTGAGAGTCAAACTGTGTGGGCTACATTTGAGGGACCATTGTATTTATCCCTTGCATCATATGGTAGCTAGCATGATTCTCATTGTAGTTCCTTATGTTTCTATTGTTCTTATTTTTATTGGTAACATGATTGGGGGAGTGGCACATTGGTTGGATGTGTCACTTGGGAAAGAGATTTCCCACATTGTTTGCATTGCATGTTCTAATGGGACCATGAGAGGTGATATGGCCACCACAACAAAACATTAGTTTCTTTATGAGGTGAGCCATGGGATTGATTGGATGCCATATGATGGTGATTTCCAACTCATCACATATGAGATGGTTTGGGCCAGCATGATTCATAATGTTGGAGAAAAGGTCCTTGAGGATCTCGTCTTCATCTTGCCTCTTAAGGGAAACATTATTGCAGCACAGGATTAGCAAACACTCCACACTTATGATACGTGGAGAGGCGGAAAGCGTGGGGTAGGCTATTTTGTCTACCATGATCATATTTTCAGCCCACCTACATTACCGGAGCTCAAAGCGGAGGATGATTTGTAGGAGTTTCCATATTGAGAGGTAACTTACCTTATATGGATGATTGCTTGGGGATGGAGGTTCCACATGGGAATGTTGATTCCCAATACATTTCAGATCCCATGGCTCAAGGGGACCTCTGGACAACACCTTATTTCATTCTTTAGTACTCTATTTGTTCATGATGATAGCTATTTAGCTAACATGCATGCTTGGGAGGGGCAATATGGAGATTTATTGATGAGACAACATATCATTCTTTGGAGGAGCATATCATATGTGGATGATACAGAAGGAGGAGGGGAAAATTCTTAGTTCTATCCTTGTATTTTCTTAAGGAAAAGAAACATTTGGGAGGGTGGGACTCTAATATTCCAAAAATTAGCATGCAGCTAATTGGAATATTGAATTTTGTTTTTACCACCTAGGAGTTGAATAAATGGGTAAGGAGGCCCATGCGTATTAAAAACATGAATAAATTCCCTCATAATGTGAAAATGGATCATCATAGGAGTTGGATTTCACACCCTCATGTGTGAACACGATCATTTGCATGTGGATAAGATCAAGTTTGACCAAGTCAACAACACTGGGATAGAAGGTGGAGAACACTTTGAGCGACAACGCAGTATGAATGGGAGGAGGATCCTTTGGTGAAGGAAACCCTAATGAATGGGACCCATGGTGAGAGGGCTTTCACTTGTTTAAAAGAAGGGAAAGGCAACCATTGTCATTCATGTTATGGATTATTGATTGCATGGTCTCCTTAGACTTTGTGCATTCTCTTGTTGTTTAGCAGAGTTGTTGTGCTTCTTAGCACAAGCCATTCCTGTTTCGTAATTCCTTCTCCTTCCAAGAGAGGTCTCTTGAAGGAGCTTGCACTTCATTTATCCATATTCAGGCTTCAGGCCAAGCATCCTCCTTCAGCTAGAGCACAGTTTCTTTTTAGAGTTGAGTTGTGTTGCAGGGTGTTGCAGTGGAGGTTCCTCAACACCACTCCATGAGCTTATTTTTTAGAGGAGGAAGCTTTATTTTCTTTGGGAGATCAGTGGGGAAGCCCTTGGAGCATATTTCAGATCTTGGCACTTGGCCAACCCATTTTCTTGCATCTACAGCACAGTATCCCTTAGTGACTACATTATTTTCAGTGACTATTTATAGTGAGGGTTTGTAGTGATTGTTGGAGGGTGAGATCTTTAGTGTTAGGTTCAGCCTTTCACTTGGAAGATCCATTGGAGGAGATATATTTATCTGATGTAGCATCTTCAGCCATCTCCATCCAGTTCTTGAGTTGTAGCTGCTACTGCAACTCTATCATTTTTGCAGTTTTGCATATTTCATTTAATCCTTCCAGGATTGACTGGAAATTGTGTTTGGGAGCTTAGCTATTCACTCCCAATTTTTTATGAGCCATTTATATGCAGATTTATGTTATTTCACATTCCCATGTAGCAGTGTACCATCTATGACTGCGTTGTACATGTTCATGAGCACTCTGCAATATAGCAACATTCCACTTTTTGCATATGTATTCATGGGAGGTTTGTTTCCCTTGATCATTTGAGTTGTATTGTACATTTTTGTTGCTGATTTACATAATAAAATGGCTCCATGGTTTCCATACATTTTGGTATGATGTTATTCACTGCTATTTCAAGTTTTTTGTTCATGTATTACTAGATCTCCAATTTTGGAATATCTTAAGATATTCCCATTATTGTAGATTTTCCCTATTTTGGGATATTACATTGTTGCTGCTACTCATGGCTTTCTCATGCTTCAAAATTCCCTTGTTCCACCAACAAATGAATATCACATTCATCATTTTTGTCTATGTTGTTTCCATCATGTACATATTGATGAAACACTACATCTCTACTCGCAAAATCTTTCTGAGAAGAGTGATCAAACATTTTGTAAGCTTTAAATTATATACAATACCCAACAAAGGTACATTTTATAGTCTTTGAATCCTATTTCTTTCTATCCTCCATTGGTGCATGGGCAAAGGCTTTGGATCCAATAATTCTGAATTGCTTTACTACAACTTTAAATCCTAATAAGGCTTCAAAATGAGTTTTAAATTCAATACTCTTTATAGGACTCTGGTTTTTGAAATACACTGCAGTGTTTATCGCTTCAACCCAAAATTTGTTATAAAAATTCTTACCTTTCAGCAGACTGTGAGCACACTCCATGCGAGTTTTGTTTATCCTTTCTACAACCCCATTCTACTGAGGAGTGTGGGATACTATAAAATACTACAGTATTCCATTTTCTTTACAGCATTTTTTGAAGTCAGCCTTCCTTACTGTCTCCTTTGATACAAGTGGGGAATCGGTTTCTCAATTGTGCTTATGAACTCCTTGAAATATTCAAAAGTATAATTTTTTTTGCTAAGAAAATATACCCACATAAATATAGTACAGCCATTTCCAAACAAGTAGAAGTAATATGCACCTCCCCAAGATCTTGACTGCATTGGCCCACATAGATCAGTGTGAACTAAATCTAGTATATCTCTCTATTTTCTATTAACATTAATAGGAAACTCATCTCTATGCATATTCCCAAGAGCACACGCTTCACAACCAACATTACTATACTTTAAATCAGGAAGACTAGTAACCATACCTTTCTATTAAAGTAACAGCAAATCTTTGAAATTTATGTGGCCAAATATATGGTGCCATAGATCTTCCACAGACATACCTAACGATGTCAAGGCTTAATGTGGCACACTTCTCACATTCATTTTGTAAATACCACCCACAATAATCCCTGTTGTAATGGTTTTCATACTATCCAAAAAATCTTTAACAACAAAATATGATTTTTAAAATTATACCTTAAGGTTATGATCTGTTATCATTGAAACATAAATTAGATCCTTATTAATGCCATGTACATACATCATTATCAGAATATTCCTAATATTACTATCAGGCAGAATTATAGGAACATTACCATGTTCTTTCATTTCGTACCCTATGTCATCTCCAATGTATACTTTTTCTCCAGTGCTAGTCTCCTTGAAGTCTTCAATCCATTGTTTGTAGCATGTCATGTGGGTGGATGCTCCTAAATCCAAGTTCCATGTATCTGCTTTGTCCTTCTCATCAAAGTGAGGCATAAATAGTCTAAGGTCCTCGTTATGGTCATCATCTACAAAATTCCCTACATGTCTCTTGTATCTCTATTGACCTTCATTATATTTCTTCTTACGACAGTGCTTAGCAATATGGCCAAATTTTCCACAATAAAAACATTTTAAGGGTGGATCATTCGTATTTGGTGACATACCTTGAGATGGATTTGGGCTTTTATGTGCTATGCCTCCACCTCTCTCTCCTCTGTTTTCTTTTCCTCTAAATGGATTCTTCTTTGCCAGTAGTGCTAGATATGAATTCTCGGGTTTAAGTGTCATCCTCCTTTCCTCCTCTTGCATGAGAATACCCATCAATTATTCGAATTGGGGGCTTTTTCTATAGCATTCAAGCGTGTTATAAACATTTGGTAGTTTTCAATCATACCATTCATAGTAATAGTTACCAGATCAATATTAATTATAGCCTTCCCAATGTTTCCAAGCTTGTCTTTAAGGTCCTTGATGCATGAGATGAATGTTGCTAGTGTCTCATTCTACTCCATCTTAATGGAGAGAATCTTGATTTTTAGGAGCAATAGGCGATTTGAATTTCTGATTTCATACAAGTCTCTGAGAGTTTTCCAAAGTTCATTCGTAGTCTTGTAATCTCTGATGTGAGGGATGATGCAGTCTTTGGCTGCCATATTCAACATCATTCTTTCCTTGTTCTCCCTCTTCTCCCACTCCTGTATTGTCATCGTTGTTGTGTCTGGTGCAATTTTAGGTTTCACCTCATCTCCAGTTGCGATCCCCCATGCACTATGTCATTACAACATACTTTGTAACTTGAATTTCCAATTGGAATAATTGGAACCATCAAGCTTGTTTATCTCATTCGAGTATACCTCGATTAGAGTATTCACCTTGAAAATAAAAAAGTGACCTTTTAAAATTGACACAAAATCAGATCCACAAACATACCTACCCTAGATAAAAAAATAGCAACAATATCAAGAAATATATCTACTTGTTCTTCAACCTCTCTGGCAGGCTACTCTGCGAACTACACCATGGGCTCACTCTATCATGAATCACGCTTACGTCGATCCTCCCACTACTTCTGCCTCTGATGACATGGCTCTCCGGCTCCTCTGAAACAATCTCACTAGATATGTAGGTGCGATCTCTCTGGCTCAACAAGAAAACGCTTTATGGCTTCAATCGGTGATCCACATCATGAGATTTCTGGCTCCACGGTGCTCCACAGTAGGAGCTCTCCGGCTATTTCAACATGATCTCTCTGGCTCAACAGTGCTCCAAAAACATGATCTCTTTGGCTCCTCCGACATGAGCTCTATGGCTCCTTCAATCTGGCCAAACTGGCTCCTCGAACACGAGCTTCACTCGCTCAATTGGTGACCTAAAAAACATCCAAGTCCCACACTGGTCGCACTGGATAGAGACTCCGTAAGTGTTAACATGGATCAAAGTGTTTTCTCCATGTGACTCCACGCCAATTTCATAAATCAATGCCTTTCTCGACCACGCTGATCTATGCATTTTTATCTAAGATGAATGCGCTGGTTCGCTTTACCTCCTAGAAAAAAAATTTCTCACTGCCTCACTCAGGCTACTCTCAGGTCATCAAGGGCTAATCCTCTACTGCTTGTATTAATCACAAGTATCAAAGCACTCTCACTTTGATTTGACCCTGTAGCTCTCATACTATGATAAAATATGGCATAATCAAATTATTGAAATTTGTACTAGGTAGCTCTACTCTAAGGGACTACACGACAAGGGACTACATTTGCAAGTCGCTCTACATTCTCATTAGATCTAATAAAATATATATGTTAAATGAAAATAGGGAAGTTAGAACCAATAACTAAGAATTAGGAACAAAATCCTAATCTAAGGTTCAGTTGAACCGAATCTCTCTAATACAGTTTATCCATTATCTTCAACATCAATGTCCCATGTGAATTGAGAAATATCTTGAGCATTGAGAACTGTTTGACTCTCCATGCAATTTTTCTCAAATAGTTTCTCAAACTGGGCGTTCCATTGTCTAATTTCGATAGCGCGTTTAATGTTGTAGTTACAAAGACACTGTTGTGTATCTCATTGTTTCAATAGATGCTTAACATTTTCCATTGTGTCCTGGACTCTTGGAAAGAATCCATCAACAAATTTTTTTGTTAATGGCTTCTTCAGATCTTATAAAGGCTTGTTAATATCGATTAACAGGATCTTCATAAGGCCAATGCTAGATTTCAAAACCTCATGATTTTGAGCCAGATTCATAACATCGTCCATGGGCTGGAAGGGAAGAGGAAGAATGATGTTGGCCATGGCACCTGTCGCTTGTGTCCCAACTCCAGCTACTATCATGACTCTTTTTTATATATTCGTGCAAATAACTGTATGCAAACTAAAATGGAAATCAAGAGAATTATATGTATCTAGGAGATGCAACCTCTAAATGAGAGGTAGAAATTTATATAAGAATAGAATGTGGGATTGAAGGGTGTGAGTTGTGGCTCCGAGATTTTCGTAGAAATTTCCACATGGGGAAGAGAAATATTTTCGTGGAGATACGGACAGGTTTTGGTTGAAATTTCAACACGACACATAATTAAGGGTATGATTGGGCAGGTAGGTAGTGTCAAAAAATGTAAATACAAATGTAGGATGCTTTAGATTTCACACAAAGTTGTGGAAATATCTTAAACGAGACAACACAGCTTCGAAAATAAAATCATAACACTCTTCCTTTTAATAAAAAGTGGCAGAGATTAAAACCAGAACTATAATGGAGCAACGAAAATCAAATAGATTTACTCACAGTGAAACAATGTAAAACAGAGTGGCGGCGGTAAAATTCACACCTGAAATCTCAAAAATCATATTGCCACAATACATTAATATACGAAGGTTGCAATAAAACACTACCTTTTACTAATATTTACATTCACCAGGGGTTGTAGAGTAACACTGAGTAAACCTATAACTGTTTTTTTCACGCGCCCACCAAAACTAGCTCCACAATTTTATCCCCTTGTATTTCCATACTTACTTCTTATACAATTCATAATATAAAATACTTACATGTATACTGAAATAATATATATCTAAAACATTAATACATGATAGAGTATAAAACTAATACAACGCATGGTTACATTAATACATAGCATGGGCAGTTATACAAAATGATTTTCTGTGTTGCAAAGTTAAATTTTTCCCATACCTTTTCCCAACCATGAATCAAATTTCCATTTGAATTTCATTCTTTAATCTATTGTGGAATGCGTAATTGTCCTCCTATTCGGAACTCCATTTAACCCATGTCCTTTTTGACGAGCTCAATCTGCAACCTACAAAACATTTACTCAAGTATGGCTGCTACCACTTCATTTAGCGCAGTGGTTGAGATTAATTTTCCAACACTCCCCCTTAATCAAAACTGCCGCCATTGACCATTCCCAAAAAATATCTGAGATAAAAAAAAAATCACGTGTCAATGGCTTTTTGAAGATCTCTGCAAATTATTCTTCTGACCTGCAATGTTGCAATGCAATATCACCATCCTTGTCGAATTCTCTTATGAGATGATATTTAGCTTCAATGTGCTTTTTCGTCTTGTGAAAAAAAAAATTCTCTAATAGTGGAACATTCTTCTCATCCAAACTGCTTGAAACATTTCTGGTATTGTGGAAACATATTTACATTCTTCTCTTGACAATGACACTATTTGTTTCTTGTTGTAAACCCATGAAATAGGCCCCGAACACAAATGAAAAACATATCTTAACATGCTCTTTGTTTCATCAACACTTCCTACCAAGTCACTGGTAGTGTAACCAACCATTGTAAAATCCTATGTTGCCATGTACAAAATGCCATACTCATTTGTCCGATTGGCATACTTTAAAATACTTTTGGTTGCTTGCAATGTATCTCCTTAGGTGTCTTCACGAACTCCAACACCAAACTTACTCCATACATTATGTCAGGCTTTGTTGCAGTCGAATACATTAGGTTTCCCACCATACTTTGGTATAATGTTGGATTGACACTGCAGCTGTAATCTTCCTTGCTACACTTCAACCCCATGACAATTGGAGTTAGTGTTGGATTGTTGTTCTGCATATTAAACCTCTTTAAAATGTCTCCAACATACTTTTCTTGAGAGATAAAAATGTATTTTTCTATTTGCTTCACTTCTATACACAAAAAATATCTTAACAACTCTAAGTCAATCATTTCAAACTCACTTTTCATAACCGCTTTGTCATCAACGATCAGGAAATCATTACTCCCTATAAAAATCAAATCATCTACATATAAAACAACAAAATGAAGTTTACTGTCATTTTCTTTGATGTAGAGAGTAGGTTCACCATCACATTTGTTGAACCCAGTTTCCATTAATTAAGCATATATCCTACTATACCATGCATGCAATGCTTTCTTCGGCCCATAAAGATATTTCCTCAACCTACACACCTTGTCTTCTTGGCCTTCTATCTCATAAGTAGGAGGTTGCGCAACATATACTTCCTCTTTCAACACCCCATTCAAGATCGTTGATTTTACGTCCATTTGATACACTTTCCATTTATGTTACATGGCAATTGATGAGACTAAACGCACTGTCTCCATCCTTGAGACTGCCACAAATGTCTCTGCATAATCTCTTCCATTCTACTACTTCTATCCCCTGGCAACTAACCTTGCTTTATGTCTTTCAATATTTCCTTTAATGTTTCTCTTGGTCTTATAGACCTAGTTCACTCAAATGACTTCTTTTCTTTGTGGAAGATCCACTAAGTCCCATGTGTCATTCTTTTCTATTGCTCCTATTTCATCATCCATTGTCGTAACCCATTTTTCTTCTTTGACTCCATCCTCAAAATGGATTGGTTCATCTATGTTAAAAAATAATGCAAATAAGTAATTCAAGCTGATGTTAATATCAACTTCATTTTTCTTATATATTTCACTTAATTTTCTGAATTTGTGTCCCCTTATGCTTGTGGAATATGGGCTTGACATGTCACTTGATGTTATACTTGAAGTAGATGGAGTTTGGATATTTTTGGTGTGCTTGGAGAAGCACTTGCTTGAGGTCCACATAATGATGTCCAAGTCAACAAAGACGTGCTCTTTGAAATCAAATAATGTTTGCAAAATTCTAAAAGAAAAAATGAATTCTTGGAGCTAGAGTCCTAGTTTCAGCGAGATGAATTACATGAATTACAAAAGAATAATTATGAACTTTTTCCTGTTCAGAACAACATTTTTTTTGAGCCTGATTATGATTCAAAGAATGATCAGAGAAATGAAGTGATTTCAGGTGAAAATTAGGATGCAGTTAGAAGTTCTGATGTGAAACGTGTTATAAGATCATGGGAATAGATTACACATAATAAACATAGAACTACTCTTGGTTATAACAATGATGTATCTTTTCAAATTCGAGATTTCACTAAACCTATAAAATTATGAAGTGTGGTATTTTTGGATGGTGTATTTCCAAAAAAGGTTGATAGATGCCAATGGTGTAATAGAGTTGTACATGTGAAATATCAGTGTTTTAATCTTCACCCATGTGAGCATCGTGGAAATTGAAATCACTAGTTAAACAAATGTTCCTAAAAGAAGAGTAATGCAAGAGAGAATTTAAACTTCGGATGGATTTCTTATTTGGAATGGACAAAAGTAGCAAATAATATTTATAGGTCATACCGAAGCATTTTCTTGAGAGTGTTGATGAGCCTTGCAATGATGAAGAATACTTCTCACCCTGCATTCGAAAAGGTGGGAATTATTGGTTGTTTGCTACAGGTTTGAGATGTCTAGAGAGCTTCAGTCAAAGATCCACATCATGAGCCACAACCTCTACCAGTTAGAGCTAGAGTTGTAAGGGTTCAGTTGATTGAGTTGTTTGCGAACAAGAACTTACAAATTTAGAATTGTTCGGGGAACTATTGTGATAGTTCCCGAGTTTGTGGTCATCTTAAAATCACATTTTTTGTTGTTCTGACAATTGATATGTAGGTTCCAAAATTGGTGGTGGTTGACAAATCAATTGAGTCATTTAGTTCTCCCATTTTCAGTTTGTGGTCATCCTTAAAAACCATTTCTAAGAGACATTCACCTCTTGGGTGAGATGCATTTCCTTATTTTTACCTTTTCTTCTTGAACGCTGGTACATCCTTCGAATTAAGGGAGGAATTTTAGGAAACTAATCCTCGGGTTAGTTTTTTTTAGGTTAATTGGTTATTAGAGTCCAAGAAGACCCGAGAACTGATTCAACAATTTCTTGATGTATTTATATGTTACGGTTTTAGTTTGTGTGTCTTACAGTTCGACTCTGACTCAAGTCGCATCCACCTCTTGTAACAAACTATATTAGAAGTAAAACAATTATGGTAAATATATAACCTAAATTATTATTAATAATTAAAAAAATTTAATATATGATTAGAATCTATATAAATTTTAAAAAACATGTGATATTATTCTTAATGATAGAAATTCACTAGAGACTCTTGAACTCTAAATAAAAATTGTTATAATACCATGGTTTATTAATATCACATATCCAAAGAAATATAACCTATTTCATATTCTAAATATTTTAAATATATTTTAATTTAATTTGATTTGATTTTATAACTATTTTCTATTAAAACGAAAAATAAAAAGTGCATAATTATATTTGATATAAACTATTCAAATAATATTTAATTTATTATTATTAAATAATTACGAAAAGTGCATAACTATTTTCACGTAAAATATTATAAATAATATCTAGTCATTATTAGATAGTAATAAATAATTGTATTCATTATTGAGCGGAGAGGCTTATTCTACAACCCAATATGAGAGGGATGTGTAAGTGTGTTCTGTTGAGTTGACACGTACCTCTTTAAAATAAAAATAAAATATTATGCTCGAAATAGAAAACGAATATGTTGTAACGTCATTACAAAAATAATGTGGATTATAATAGTAAAAAAATGAAGATGTCATAAAGTAATTAGAAATAAAATAAATCTATGAGTAAGGTCTAATATTTAAATAAACTATTTGAAGATTTATGTTAAATAATTTATGTTGATATCAACTTGATATATATCTATATATATAGAAAAAATATTTCTGAAGTAAAATGGATTTTTCTTTAAGTGAGACTTTTTGGAGTTTCCAGTGGATTTTTGCAAAAATCATACAGAAACATTTGTGGTGAAATCTTGATTTGAGTTATTTAATTTTTTTTTTGACTACATATATGGATTTAGCACCATGAAAAGGCTCTTGCGCAGTTCGATTGTGCAGAGCTCACCCATCAAAATTGTGATTTCAATGAATCTATGCTGGATTCGAGCCCCTTGGGCACTTCTATTGTGAAAATCACACCCATTAAACTTGTTATTTTAATGAATCCTTGCGGGATTCTAAACAAATCAGATTAGAAAATAAACGAGAAAACTTTTCAAAAAGTCGCACTTAAAAACAACTTCTTGAAATATTTTTAATGTTGTATATAAAAAAATATTTGAATGTGGGTTATCAATAAAATATTTCAATACAAATTAATATTGACATATACTTAAAAATATATTAATAATAGAAAAACCATTTTAATTTTCCCTAATTTTTTTATAGTTAAAACATTTAGTTTTTCCTATTACTCTATATAGCATTCAAAAATACATTTTACACAATGCAAGATTACACTAAATAGTTTGCACATGAATAAATTTTATCCTTCTAGGCTCATATACTTAAAAATGTATTAATAAAAAAAAAAAAAAAAACCCTTTCAATTTTGCCATAAATATTTTTTTTATGGTTAAAACATTTATTTGGTCCTATATGTTCTATATAGCATTAAAAAATGCAATTTAAACAAGTTTTGACATGAAAAAATTTGATCTCAATTTTCATGAATTTAAACAGATTAAAATAATTAAATTTACTGAAAAAAACTTTTACCCAATACCTAAGAAACAAGAAAAAATTCCTAATCTAACGTACACGTGAACCGAATCTCTGTAATATAGTTTCTCCATTGTCTTCAACATCGACGACCCTCGTGAATTTAGCAGTCTATTGAGCATTGAGAACTGTTTCGCTCTCCGTGCAAAATTGTTTGAATAGTTTCTCAAACTCGGCATTCCATTGTCCAATGTTGATAATGCGTTTAATTTTGCAGTTGTAGAGACACTGTTGTGCATTAGATTGTTTCAGCAGACGCTTAACATTTTCCAATACGTCCTGCATTCTTGGAAACAATCCATCACCAAATGTTGTCGGCAAAGGTTTCTTTAGATCTTCGAAAAACATGTTTATATCGATTAACAAGCTCTTCATAAGGCCAATGTCAGATT
This sequence comes from Pinus albicaulis, assembly GCA_034641835.2. Classification (NCBI taxonomy): domain Eukaryota; kingdom Viridiplantae; phylum Streptophyta; class Pinopsida; order Pinales; family Pinaceae; genus Pinus; species Pinus albicaulis. The sequence continues at coordinate 1,390,202,661 of CM076581.1, forward strand.
TTAGAACCTCATGATTTTAAGCCAAGATAATAACATCATCCATGGGTTGGAAGAGATGAGGAAGAATGGTGCTACCTATGGCGCCTGCCCCTTCTGTCCTAGTGGTGATTCTTGCCATGGCTCTTTTCTATATATTCCTGCAGAGAAATGTGTGCAAACTAAGATAGAAATCGAGATAATTCTATGTATACAGGAGATGCAACCTCTGAATGAGAGGTTGCAGTTTATATAAGAATATAATGTGGGATTGACGGGTCTCGCTGCGGCTATGAGATTCTCGTTGAAATTTCCACATGGGAAAGAGAAAATTATTAGTCGAGATACAAACAATTTTTTGTTGAAATTTCAACACAAGAGAGAACGAAGGGTAATAGAAGGCAGGTGGGTAGTGTTGAAAATTTTAAATACAAATGGAGGATGCTTCAGAGTTCACACAGAGTTGTGGAAATATCTTAAACGAGACAACACAATTGCAGAAATCAAATCATAAAACTCTTCCATTTAATATAGGGTAGAGAAGATTAAAACCTGAACTATAATGGAGCAAAGAAAATCAAATAGATTCAGAGTAAAATAGAGTGGTGGCAATAAAATTCACACCTAAAATCTCAAGAATCATATCGCCACAATACATTCATATATGGAGGTTGCGGCCCTTTCACCAATAAAACACTACCTTTCAGTGAGATTTACATTCACAAGGGATTGTAAAGTAACTATGAGTAAAACCTATAACCGTTGTTTTCATGCGCCCACCAAAACTAGCTCCATCATTTTCTCCCCTCGTATTTCCATAATTACTTCCTCCACAGTTCATAATCTAAACTACTTACATGTATATTTAAAACATATATATCTAAGACATTAATACATGACATAGGAAAAAATTAATACAACTCATGGTTACATTAATACAAAACATGGATAGTTATACAAAAATGATTGTTTGTGTTGCGGAGTTAATGTTTTCCCATACTCTTTTACCAACATGAATTAAATTCCATTTGAATTTGATTCTTTAATCTATTGCGGAATGGGTAATTGTGCTCCTGTTCAGAACTCCATTTATTCCATGTCTTTGTCGACCAACTCATCCGCAACCTGCAAAACATTCACTGAGGTATGGTTGTTGCCACTTCGTTTAGTGCAGTGGTTGAAATTAATTTTCCAACACTCCCCCTTAATTAAAATTGCCTCCATTGACCATTCCTAAACAATCTCTAAGATAAACAAAATTTTCACATGTCAATGGCTATGTGAAGATGTCTGTAAATTGTTCTTCTAACCTACAGTGCTGCAACCAAATCTCACCATCATTAACTAATTATCTTATGAAATGATATTTTGGTTCAATGTGCTTTGTCCTATTCTGAAAAAAAAAAAATTCTTTGATAGTGCAATTGCGGAACTGTTGTCATAGAAAATAGTTGTTGATTCATCTTGTTCACGGCATAAATCCCTCAACACTCTTCTCATCCAAATTGCTTGAAACATTGCTGCTATTGTGGTGACATATTCAGCTTCTGCTATTGAAAATAACACTATCAGTTGCTTGTTGGAATTCCATGAAATGGCTCCTGAACTCAAATGAAAAACATATCCTGACATGCTCTTTCTATCATCAACACTTCCTGCCAAGTCACTGGTTGTGTAACCAACCAGTGTAAAATCATTTGTTGTGGTGTACAAAATTCCATACTCATTTGTTCCTTTGACATAGATTAAAGCCCTTTTGGTTGCTTGCCAATGTGTCTCCTTGGGCATCTCCATGAACCTCGACACCAAACTTACATTACATATTATGTGAGGCCTAGTTGTGGTCCAATAGATTAAGTTTCCCACTCAACTTTTGTATAATGGCATATTGACACTGCAGCTGCAATCTTCCTTGCTCAACTTCAACCCCATGACAGTTGGAGTTGGTGTTGACTTGCTGTTTTTCATATTAAACCTCTCTAAAATCTCTGCAACATACTTTTCTTGAGAAATAAAAATATCATTTTTTGTTTGCTTCACTTCTATGTGCAAAAAATATCTTAACAACCCCAATTTAGTCATTTCAAACTCATTTTTCATGACTGCTTTGAAATCAACGATGACGAAATCAACACTCCCTATAAAAATCAAATCATCTACATACAAAACAAAAATAAGAAGTTTATTGTCACTTTATTTTATGTAGAGAGAAGGTTCACCATCACATTTGTCTAACCCATTGTCCATCAAGTAAGCATATATCCTAATATTCCATGCACATGGTGCTTGCTTCAGCCCATAAAGAGATTTCCTCAACCTACACAACTTGTCTTCTTGGCCTTCTATCTCATAACTAGGAGGTTGCACAACATATACTTTCTCTCTCATCATTCCATTCAAGAACGTTGACTTTCTGTCCATTTGATAAACTTTCCATTTATGTTGCACGGCAATTGAAAAGACTGAATGCACTGTCTCCATCCTCATGACTACCGCAAATGTTTTCGCATAACCTCTTCCTTGTCGTTCCTTCTATCCTTTGACAACTAACCTTTCTTTATGTCTTTCAATCTTTCCTTCAATGTTTCTCTTAGTCTTATAGACCCACTTCACTCCAATGACTTCTTCTCCTCGTGGAAGGTCCACTAACTCCCATGTGTCGTTATTTTGTATTGCTCCTATGTCTTCATCCATTGTCATAACCCATTTTTCTTCTTTGAATCCATCGTCAAAATGGATTGGGTCATGTATGTGAAAAAATAATGAAAATAAGTAATTCATACCAATGTTACTATCAAATTCATTTCAAGCTCATATATTTCACTTAAATTTCTGAATTTGTGTCCCCTTATGCTTGTGGAAGATGGGTTTGATATGTCACTTGGTGTTGTGCTTGGAGAAACACTTGCTTGATGTCCACATAATGATATCCAAGTCATCAAATACATGCTCTCTGAAATCCAAACATGTTTGCAAAATACTAAAAGAAAAATTGAATTCTTGGAGCTCGAGTCCAAGTTTCAGTGAGATGAATTTCATGAATTAGAAAAGAAGAATTATGAACATGTTCTTGTTTAGAACAACATTTTTTTTTAGCCTGATCATTAGTCAAAGAATGATCAGAGAAATAAAGTGATTTCAGGTGAAAAATTGGATGCAGTTAGAAGTTTTGATGTGAAACCTATTATAAAACCATGGGAAGAGATTGCAATAAACACATAACTACTCTTGGTTATAGCAATGATCCATATTTTCAAATTCCAGATCTCGCTAAACCTAGAAAATTTTGAAGTGTGGTATTTTTGAATGGCGTAGTTCCAGAAAAAGTTCATAGATGCCAACAATGTAGCAGAGTTGGACATGTGAAATATCAATGTTTTGATCTTCACCCGTGCGAGCATTGTGGAGAGTGAAATCACTAGTCAAACAAATGTTCCAAAAATAAGAGAACTGCAAGAGAGAACTTAAACTTCAAACAGATTTCTTCTCTCGAATGGAAGAAAGTGGGAAATAATATTTTCTCGAGAGTGTTGACGAGCCTTGTAATGATGAATAATACTTCTCACCTTGTATCCAACAAGGGGAGAATTGTTGGTGATTTTCTATAGGTTTGAGATGTCTAGCAAGCTTGAGTCATGGATCCACATCCTGAGCCACAACATGTACCAGTTAGAGCCAGATTTGTGAGGCTTCAGTTGATTGATTTGTTTGTGATTGAGCACTTCCAAATTCAGAATTGTTCGAGGAAATGCTGTGATAGTTCCCAAGTTTGTGGTCATCTTAAAATCACATTTTTTGTTTTTTTGAGAACTGCTATATAGGTTCCAGAATTGGTGGTGGTTGAAAACTGAGTTTAGACCTTGAGTTCTCCCATTTTCAGTTTCTATTCATCCCTAAAACTCATTTCTAAGAGACATTCATCTCTTGGCTGAGATGCATTTCTACATTTTTAGCTTTCCTTCTTGGACTTTGGTACATACTTCACATTAAGGGAGCAATTTTAGGCAACTGATCATTAGGTTAGTTTGTGTTAGGTTAATTGGTTATTAGAGTCCAAGTAGACTCGAGAACTGATTCAACAATTTCTTGATGTATTTATGTGTATGGTTTCTCTTTGTGTGTCTTATATTTCGGGTCTGACTCAAGCTGCATCCACCTATTGTAACAATCTATATTAGAAATCAAACAATCATCGTAAATATATATCCTAAATTATTATTGTTAATTATAAAAAAAAATTAATTTATGATTGGAATCTATATGAATTTTAAGAAACATGTGATAATATTCTTAACGATAGAAATTCAGTGGAGTTTCTTTAACTTTAAATAAAAATTGTTATAATACCATGGTTTATTAATATCACATGTCCGGAGAAATATAACCTATTTCATATTCTAAATTTTTTATATGTATCTTAATTTAATTTAATTTTAATTGATAACTTTTTTCCATAAAGCGAAAAATAAAAAGTGCATAACTATCTTTGATATAAACTATTTAAATAATATTTAATTAATGATTACTAAATAATTACTAAAAGCGCATCACTATTTTGACATAAACTATTATAAATAATACTTAGTCATTATTAAATAGTAATAAATAACTATATTCATTATTGGGCTCGGAGGCTTATTCTACAACCTAGTTTGAATATATTAAACTCTAAATAGAAAACGAATATGTTAGAACATCATTAAAGAAATAATGTGGATTATAATAATAAAAAAATGAATATGTCGTAAGTAATTACAAATAAAAGAAATCTATGAGTAAGATATAGTATTTAAATAAACTATTTAAAGATTTATGTTAACTAATTTATGTTGATATCAACTTGATATATATTTATATATATAGAAAAAATATTGTTAAAGTAAAATGGAATTTTTTCTAGTGAGACTTTTTGGAGTTTCTTGTGGATTTTTGGTTGGAATCTTACATAAAAAATTTGTGGTGAGATCTTGATTTGAGTTATTTAAATTGGTTTTTTTTACTGCATATATGAATTTAGCACCACTAAAAACCTCTTGGGCACTTCCACTGTGCAAAGCTCAGCCATCAAACTTGTGATTTCGATTGTGCAAAGCACACCCATCAGACTTGTTATTTTAATGAATCCCAAGCCGATTCTAAATAAATTAGATTGGAGAATAAACGAGAAAACTTTTCAAAAAGTCGCACTTAAAAACAAGTTTAATGTTGTATGTAAAAAAATATTCAATGTAGGTTATCAATAAAATATTTTAATACAAATTAATATTGACATATACTTAAACATGTATTAATAATAAAAAAACCATTTTAATTTTCCCTAAATATTTTTTTTTATGGTTAAAACATTTATTTGTTCCTATACATTTTATATAGAATTCAAAAATACAATTTAAACAATAAAAAATTACTCAAAAAAATTTGCACATGAAGAGATTTGATCGTTCTAGGCTCATATACTTGAAAATCTATTAATAATATAAAAAAAAACCATTTTATTTTGTCATAAATATTTTTTTTATGGTTAAAACAATTTTTTGGTCATATATTCTATGTAACATTTAAAAATGATTGAAACAAATTTATACATGAAAAAATTTAATCTCACTTTTCTCAGATTTATACTAATTAAATTTACTCGAAAAAGACTTTTACCCCAATCCCAAAAGCATTTATTTTTAACATGCTACTTGATTGCATGTTGCTAATTAGCTAGTGGAAATTCAGATCAAATCAAGATTCCCCGATTCATAATTCGAATCGTTAATGAGATGAATATTTGACTAAATGAATTTGCAAAAACACGTCAATTTCACAAAAATTTGGTACACAGATTAAACTCATATATAGTAGGAATGGGATATAGCCAGCTTTTTGATGAAAAACGATATTTTTTTATGCAGAGAAAGAAGGTTGTGAGTGGGAGTGGGACCTATCCGGAAAATAGCAGATTCTGGAAGATTTAGGTTTTGAAACTTCAACATGGGGAAGAACCTCAGAAGTCACAGCCTTCCTGAGCCACAGACTGCATTCGCCTTGTTGAAATTTCAACACGGGCAAGAACATCAGGGTCACAGCGTTCATTTTCCTCAGAGCCACAGCCTGCATTAGCCGTGTTGAAATTTCAACACGAGCAAGAATGTCATAGTGACCCCCAACGTCGGATTTCGACCCATCCTCCATGCGCACTCTAAAGTTTCAATTTCAACGACCGATACACAATCAGAGGCACAGCTTATTGTGTATAGGTGAGATCATGTTCATTGCTATGAATTTAAAGATTAATAGAGAGGTTAAAGAATTTTTCTTTTTAAGGGTAAATAGTCAATTCTGTCAACTCTATAATAGAGATAAAATCCTTAGGAAGTAGTCAACTCTACGATAAAAATAAAATATCAAATGGAGATTTTAGGAATGAGTGTTAGAGAAAACTATAACCTCGGTCAAGTGGGGATGTTAGGAATGGGTGTTAGAGAAAGCTGTAGTTTAATTATACTGTTTTTTTGTTTTGAAAATTATGAAAATGTGATAATATTTTAAGGAAATCTGGTAGAGATTTTTCTAAATCTAGATTATAGTTATTAAACTTCAATATATTTTAAGTACATTAGAGATTTTTATAGTGCTAAATCTATTTCTACCATTAAAAACATGATTCTAACACAACTATTATAAAATCTCTTACTTCTATAAAACTCTTTAAAAAAAACAATGACCCAAATCTTTAACTCCAAGTCATGACAATGATTCCGGTGCTATTCGTTGCCACAAGGACAACGAACAAGCTGTGGAATACGGAGAACTAAAATTCAAAGCCAAGCATCACGTTCTAACACAAGGAAACACTTACAGTAACAGCCTTCAGCCAACGTTGTGTTTGCGTTGAAATCCAACGTGGGGCGCGGAGTAGAGTAAGCGATGACTTGGTCTATACTAGAAAACATGAGGATGAATTCGAAGTACAAGGACAATGAAGTAACCGTGGAATATCAAGAACAAGATGACAAACCCAACCATCACCTCGAATTGATGTTCATCGTTATGACCTTTGACTGTATAAAATAAATTGAATAGTGGTGCTTTATGTCTTTAATATACATAAAAATGTAAGTTTTTTTTTTTACAAGTGGTTCACGAATTCATGTGCCCGCACACATGTTCATGTGTCCGCACACATGAATCCAGGCTGAAAATCTTGATAGATCCTCTCGATAGATCCTTTGGAGGGGATCTATCATCAGCCTTACATGCGAGGCCTAATCCCGTGGGCGTCAAGGAGATTCGATCCTGTGACCTCTCAACCAACAACGACAAAATACTTAACAGCAAGGACTCAACTCATTGAGCTAACCCTTAGGACTAGATAAAAATACAAATTAAAATTTAAAGTTATGATCAAACGCACTCAAGTCGTCCCTTGGTGTTAAAATTTTAACACGGTGATGACCGAAGGCCATGGCGTTGTGTTGGCTATGAGAATGGAAATCCAACTTGGAAAGCCTAGGAACGAGGATACAACGATGACACCACTTGTTGCATACCGAAGCCGCCATGGGTTCGGATCAATCATTAGATTTTGAAATTCAAAAGCTCTAAAAATAAATGATTCAAACCCTAATTTGTCTTTATCGATATTTAAAATAACTACGATTTTCACTTTGTCGTTTCCATGTCTGATAACTCCAACATGCAAGCTTGTGAGAGCCATATGTGCCTATTTTGTTTTTTAACAAAACTAAAGTAAATCGCTTAGTCAAGGATAAGGATTTAGATTTACACATCTCAATAAGGAGAACATCGAAAACCTTTATAATAAAAAAATAAAAAATAAAACTACAAACAATTAGTATTGTTAATGATTGTATAATTGTTACAAAAGTCATTAGGATGCTCCTAGTCTCCTAACCAAACCTTAAACTTTAATAACTATAATGAGATAGATAAATGTAAAGCTCTTATTAAAAGGAAGGAAAAATAGTATATATAGAAATTATGAGTAATTAACATACTTTTCGAAATATTATCCTAGAAAGTTTTGGAGAAAAAGTTTGATGAAAACAATTAAAGAAAATAATTGACTCCCTTCACGAACTTAAAAAACCTTTATGAATCCCCTAAGGAAAAAATATATATTTTTAATTTCCCTATTGAAGTTAATATATTTTCTTTTGAAGACAATGAGTTTGGAGTTAAGTAGCTTTCTAATGGGAAAGCTAAGCATATTGAAGGCTACCTTGCAAAAAAATCGGAAATGGTAGGACCTATCCTCATCTTGCACATACAAAAACTCTTAAATGTGGTAGTGAAGCAAGGTTTCCCTAAGCCTTGGACATAGTCTTATTTTCCATATCTTTAAAAGTGGGTATAAAAGAATTCCATATAATTACAAGAGCATTCCTCTTAGTCAATTTCTATCCAATATGTATGGAATTACTTTAGAAAAGAAGATTAGCCCTTGCCTTGAAAACCATGGTAAGAGAGCTAAATCCAAGCTCGCTTTAGAAGATAGCAATCAATTATTAACCTTATAGTCACACTTAGCATAATTTCATAGTAATCCCAAGATAATAAAAATGATTATTTATGTTGTTTGTTTACTTTAGAAATTATTTTGACATTGTTCCTAGAAAAAATGTTAGAAGTGGCTCAAAGACATAACAATTTGTTTTGAGTTACAATTTCTAGGAGAAGGATGTACGATAACATTATTCCCGAGCTTAACACCAATAAAGGTTGGTCCAAATAAATTACATACAATATTAGAGTCAGGCAAGGGCCTGCCTTATCCCCTAACCCTTTTGGCATATACATTGAAAAGATACAAGATTATTTAAAATTTACAAGTTTTGTTGGCCCTAAGCTCACCATTACAATCATAATTTTTCTCCTTTATGTTAAAAAAATTTCTATTTTAGAAACGAACCATTATGGCCTTGGAAAAAAATTGAGAATCCTCAAAGATTTACACTCCAACATGGGTAGATAACTAATACCAAAAAATCTAAATTCTTGATAATTTAATCCAAAATTATCAGTGATGATACTTTCAATTATGAAAAGAACTACTTGGAGGAAGTTCCTTCATACATATATGTGGGAATTAACATCCGTCATAAGATTGATTGGAGTTGCAAAATTGATAAATGGATAAATGGAGCTCATAAAGATTAGTATGGGCTTGAAAGTAATTTTAATCTAGTACATGTTTAGTTAATAAATTAATATAGCTTTACTTTCAGGCTTTTGTCACTCTTGTTTTTTTTATATCGATGTGAGGTTTGGGATTGTAGTCTATCCAAATAATCATGGAAGAAGATTGATTAGATCCAAAATCATTTTTATAACCTACAACCTAAAGATTAATAGAAATACTCCATACCCTATTATTTTTATTGAATAATATTTTTACCCTATCAAAAGCTTGGCCATTACTAGATATTTTATCGATATGAATAAGTTATACAATGTAGAAACCAAAACATTTCCCAGAATTTCTTATAATTCTAGCGAAAAGCTCCACCTTCGCCTCCAACAAAGATAACATAAGGATGCCTAGTTTTGGTTCGATAATTCGGGCATAAAGGAGGAGATTACCTATTCTGATATGAAAATGGGTTGGATAACTTGTTATTCTTTTCAAGAACCTCCCACTCAGTTAAACTAATAAAAGATATAGCTTATACTTGACTTTTGCGGAATTTTATACTTGAAACAGGTCTAATTTTTTTTACTGTTTAAGTGCTTAAGGAGCATTTGTTTTTTCTGATATTAAACATTTGCAACTACCATATAATTCAGCAAATAAGCATCAAAACATGACAACAAATTTAATATAGGAGTTCACCCAAATATCGTGGGCTACATCTCCTTGAGCTCTTGTAAACTTGACTTGGTTCTTTGGGATTATGATGAAACTATTCTCTTACAAGTTAATAAATCAACTCCAATGGTTATTTGGGTTGAAACATTGGGTTTAGAATACCATCACACCCCTTTCATGGTTGTCATCACTTTGAAAATAGAACTAGGTTCCCTTAGACTTGACTTCTGTCGGTGCCCTTAAAACTTAATGAGGTTTGAAGTGGCACTAAATCCTTCAGAATTATTTTTCTATCCCCGAAACCTTACCTACTATCTCTAGCATATATCATACCTTCAAAATAGACTGATCATTTTCTCAAAATGAGATCTGGCTCCCCAATCTAGGCCTCCATCCACTAATGGCCCTAGGCTACCAAAACTTTCCCTATGGCTCTTCAACTTTCAGAAGTCTTAAAATGGCCTTGAAAATCCCTTCAATAGATTTATAATGTCAAATATAGTCAGAATAGACTATTCACTTGCATAAATTGGCCTTTGACTGCTCCGATTTCGCCTCCAACACCTGGTGGCACCTCTTGGCTCTAGGCTGACTGAAAACTCCTCTGAAGCATCTCAAATTTCAGAATTCCTCAAAAGCTTTTGAAGAATCCATCAATGGATTCAGAAGTATCAAAACAATCAGAAATGACTATTTTTTTGCTGAGAATGGATATTTATTTCTCTTGATAGGCCTCATTCTCGTGCTGACACTTGGTGGCCCCAGTGGCTCCTGGAACTTCTCTGAAGCATATTGGCCTTTGAACATCCTATAATGGCTTTGTAAACAACACCATTAGTTCCAGAATGTCTTAATGATCCAAAATTGATTATTGGATTATTGATAAAGGCCCCTAGTTGCACTGGTTAGGCCTAAAACTATTGTTGGCCCATGGTGGCCCTAGTGGTCCCTAAAACTTCTCTTAAGAAAACACCTTCTCAAAATTCCTCTGATGGCCCTGCAACTTTCACCAATGAGTATGGAATGTCTGAGATAGTTGAAATTAACTATTGGAACTCCCAGAATGGTCGAATCTAGCTCAAGGTAGAGCCTATTCAATTTTTGTCTAGTGACCCCTAAAAATCCTCCACTAAATTTGGAGAGACTTCACATAACTGAAGTTAAACTGGTAAATCCGCCATAAAAGCACGCTCCTCCAAATTTCCACTCGCATTAATGGTAACATTTAGTATGGCGGCTAGTATTGGGCACATGTCCCGAAATCCCACGTGTGCTCTGATGAGATTGGTATTAGAGCATAGTTGCTTACTTGATAGAGCACTAGGTTTCTTGTGTGACTTTACAGGTGTTTGCACTGTTAAGGGATCTGACTGTTTGAAAATTCACTATTGCTTACAAGTTTGAGTTTGCTACAAGTGAAGGGAAAGCTATTGTTAGCTAATTCCAGAAGAGGACAAGAAGGAAGAAGGGTAGAAAGTATCTTCCTTACTGAAGGACCTCAAGGTAACCCTTGAAGAACAAGAGGTATTGTTTGCAAAAGGCTGCTTGAAGAAGTGCTTGACTCTACAACCATTTTGTTTAGAAGCTTTGTCAACTGTTTTTGAAAGATTTGTGAATTTTTTTGAAGTTCTTTTGTTCATTCACATAAGATGAAAACTTCTTCAAGTGAGGTTTCAAGATCCTCCTCCTTCACAAGATTCTTCAATGAAGATATGAAGCGAGACTTCTACATCCCGAAGGATATGGTGAAAAATATGTTTGAAGATAAAAGAGAAACCACTATACTTAATGAGAAACTATTTTCTATGAAGGAAGAGAAGTAAGGACTTCTTCAAAGAATGCATGTGATGGAGATGCAGCTCCATCAAGCCTAAGAGGCCTTAACCAACAACATGCTGAAGCAAAGGTAATTCACTCAATTTTTTCTTCAATTTCCTCTTCAGATAGATGTGTTGGTTCATTTTAAAAGAAAACTAGGTGTATAGGGTCCATGTTAATGTTTAAAATGGGCTATGAGGGCAAGGGTTTAAGAAAGCATGCACAAAGCATGATTTATCCTATTTTGGTTGAGGAAAGACCTAAGAAGGTTAGTCTTGGTTATGTTCAGTCTAATGGCGAAAACTCCAAAGCCATAAAGGCATGTGTGACAACTTCAAAGAGATCTTTTGTTACAAGTTCTAAACCACAAACATGTCAATTTTGTTTCCAAGTTGATCGTTGCTGTTTAAAGCCTATGTTGTAGCAAGATGTGTGTAGACATGGAACTTACAGAGAGCACGAGAGTTCAGAAAAATATCAAGCTATGAACACTCATGTTAGGCTTCAAAGGAAAGCTAGAACCTCTACAAGTTCATCTCCTCATGAAGGTAAAAAAGATGGAAATGCAAAGCAAAATTTTAGGTATAATTCTTCCCATAGTCAAGGTTATTATGTTTCTGATAAGCATGGAAAATTTGCATGCTTTAATGGAAGAAAGAGTTTTTGTGCATATTGGGGTCTGTGTAACCATGATTTTCCAAAATGTTAGAAGAGGATGAAGGCATACAAAAAACAGTTGAAGCGAAGGCAACTTGCCAAGAAGGTGAAAAAGACTTGCACACATTTCTAGAAGAGGGGACATGTTGTTACCCAATGTTGGACATTGCATCCAACTTATCATCCCAATCATTTGAAGCAAGAGGATAAAAAGTCTCACAAAAGTGGAACCGAAAATTTCATCATTGATGTGAGAAAAGATGTTTCACATGAAGAAGTTTTCAGCAGCAAAATTCGCAGTGGAAGTGGCTTTGTAAGAAGTGGTTTGACTTCTTAACTCAGTAAGACATACATCCATTTGTACGTATGAAAATTTCAGTTATGTATGCATTTCTGTTTGAAACTTATGTTTGTTTGGGCCACCTTGGATCGATGATCAAGGACATGATGTTCAACTACCTTCTATATATTTCTTGCCAGAAGTTTCTAAGTGAGTTCAAGGAAGACAATTCTTGACAGGAGAACAAGTGCATCCAAGAAGGGAAGTGTTCACTACCTTCGATTTGTGGTTCAAAGGGAATAAGCCATGGAAGGAAAGTGTATGGAGGCTGAAAAGTGAGGGTGTTGTACTCTCATCTACTAAATAGATCAGGTAATTAGTCTTTTAGGGTCCAAAATATTCCCAATGGTGGAGGTGTGATCAGATTTGGATCATGGACCTAAGTGATAGGTCAAAATTCAAAGTGTTCGAAAGAGTGTCGAACCTTAGTGACCGAATAGATCTCATCGTCTTGACTCTGGCACTGTGAACAGTTCGAAAAAATGGCATTGTATGAAGAAGTTATCATGATTTGAAAAGTCTAGTAAATTGCAATTTTTGGCCTTTGACCAAGTTTTACTAGGTTTTGAATATTCAAAAAAAGAGAATATTCCAGGGAATATTCCTACAATATTCTTGGAATATTGCTCAAAATATTCCCTAAAATATTCCCTCTCGACCAGACATATTGTGACAAGTTCCAGGATGCTATTAGTAAAGGGATTGTACGTGGTTTGGTGTGGACCAATAACACACCGCCACATGCCAGGCCCAGAGGCCGCCACGTGGCCCAAGTTTGATGGTATAATTTTTTTTAGATCTGACCAGAGTCGACTGCATGATCTCTCACATACACTCACACGCTTTTACCATTCATGCTATGGTTACTTCTTAACCATATTGTACTTGGCATATATTTGAATTTGAACATTTTCGTATTTGGGGTTTCAGAGGGGCCAGCGCCCCCCCCACGTGGCCACCAACTCGTGACCCTGGGCCAAGGATTTAGGCCCATAACCACCAAGCCTTCCATCTATTTATTCACATTGCAAGTTGCTAGCCACCTATAATAATTTGTCAAAGCAAGCAGGTGGCTAAATCTGTACTCAAGCCCTCAAGTGAAAATTTCCCTTGAAAATTTATCATCCTTGAAGCCTTGAGGTGTCCTTATCCTCCAAAATTATCTTAATTTTTGTTTCCATTGATGAGCCCTACTGTTTGTGAGAGACACTGCTCTCAAAGGCCTCCATTTGCTCCATTTCACTCCCACAAAATCTCCATTTTTTCATCCTTGTTTCCCCCACGAAATCCCTCAAAACCCTTCATTTCACCTCCATCTCATCCTAAACCCCTTTCAAACCTTTTATTTCCCTTTATTTGGTTTAAAAATCCCTTCTTTTGCCTATCGGAAACCTTCATTTGGCCTAAAAAATCCCTATTTTAGCCTAAAAATCAGTCTATTCGCACCATAATAGGCTTAAGCCCCCGAGGGCTTATATTGTTTAGTCTTTCTGCCTCATGTGACTATAGCCCTGCAACTGGGCACATAGAAACACAAGCTTCTGCATTAAAAACCTTTTTTCCTTTTAAAACAGTCTTCCGCTCTATTAAAGGGTTAATCCCCCGAGGGCTTAAATTCACCCGCTAGCCCTGGTCCTTTTCCCTTCATGGGACCACACCCGAGTGCTTATCCCTAAGCCCTCTTCTCCTCATATTTCTTTTCGAATGCACCCTTTACTTTATAAACTTTTTCACTCGACGTTATAGTCCCAAACCAATGCAGATCGTTGATCTTTGTAGATCAACGACCATCGGCCACCCATTCATTCCCGGTCCCTTTTCCCTTTTTTCAAACTTTCTGCGTCATCTTCTAATCCCAGCCATCCATTTGTGCAGATCCAACGACTAGGATCTATCCCCCATCCATATAACATCCCTTCCCTCCTTTCCTTTGTTTCTTTTCATTCCCCCCAATGTTTTGAGTTAAACAAATATAGACCATTGATCTACACAAGATCAATGGCTATCAGGCCATCGGACCTCCTTTCCTCTGCCCATTCACTTGCTTTTCCACTTTCAAAACCTCCCACCCCATATTTTAATCCTAACCTTCCATTCAAAAGATCTGACGATCGAGATTTAACCCAATGAAATCAGTTTTTCACTTAAACTTTCGCCCCACCACTTAATGTTTCCTCTACACGAAAAAATAAATATCGGGCCCACCATTCCTCGTCCACGCAACTTCCTCATCGCGTGCGATCCAAACCATCAAATTTGTAGCCGATCATCTAACGGTGGACGTTACATATCACAAAATCTCTATGCTAGAAGTTTAATGTCCAAAATTTTTGCAAAAGGGGCGGTATTGGGAGGGACACAGGTCAAGAGATGTATGGAATCACATTGTTTTCAGGAAAAACTACCTCCCTCCATTTTATTTTGCAAAAACCATTAATGGTTTTCCAGCATACTGCCTACCCCCCCCCCCAACAATGGCAATCTCACTTTAAATCACAATTGTTGATCTTTGAGATCTAACAGTCCGTGTTATATTCCAATTTCATTCATCTATCACTAATTCATTCCCCCAATGACTTCATCGATTGATTGCAGCCATTGATCATCCTGATCTAACGGTCCACGTTTGCCCTCACACTCAACCTCCAAAACACCTGGTTAGCTGCTCTGCCAGGGTTTTTCCTCCATTTTTCTATTGCGCTCGCTTTTTCCCTCACTGCTCCTCCACCCTCGCGAGCCTCCGAAGCAACCATTCTTGCTCCCACTGGTTTTTATAACATGTTTTTCATTTTTTGCAGGTTTCTGTGGTGATGAATCCATACAATCTTCACAGTCACAGACGGGTGACACATAACACAGAAGGACCATCATAGACCCAAAGATCACAGAGAAAACATCCCTGAGAGGGTTTAAAACATGTTTTATTTGAAGATCGGGTTATTAAACCCTGACATAAACCCTCCAGTGCCTCTGTAGCCTATATATTCACAAACACAGGTCAAAAGAAGAATCAAAGAGTATCAGAAAGAAAATTTAAGTATTAATGCCTAATGTGAAGACTTAATGCTTATATCAAAAGTTTATAAGGGTAAAGATACAGTTCAATGACCATAAAAATGATCAAGGAGGCTTAATGAAGCCTAAAGCACATAAAAATGTTATATCAGTGAGTTAATATTAGCAGAATGTCCTTTTCCTTAGAAGGACAAATTCCTACAGCATTCACTATGCCTCATCGAGCCCATAATAGTTATTATTCTGACAGAAAGCTCCTGAAACTGTCTGTGCATTGGTTATGAAGTATGGAAGACCTGAAAGATAAAATCTTCACCTTACTTGTCACATAAGATAAACAGAGTACTATAGCCAGAAAGTACTTCAAGGAGCATATTCTTGGAGTTATTATCAATCTTTCGAAGACCCCTAATTTAGCTAAAGGGTACTAAAAGTTAATGCAATGATATTAAATAGAATGGGCTTCATAGACACCTCTCCCTCTATTTTAATGAATCATTTAAAGTTATATCTGCCACTACTATCACTCTTTCACCTATAAAAACCCATACGAAATACATTGTAAATGTTGGTTGGTTGGTTGGTTGATTATTGAAAATCATTGATTGTAAGCTGTTTCACTAAGTTAGAGTTCTGTGAGTAGTAGTTGTAAATAGGCTGGGAGATGATTTCTGGATGATATCAAGCTATTGAACAAGAATGTATGTGACTATTTTTGCTCTACTAATATGACAAGCATGTTCATCGGATCCTGATCTAAATCAGTGGTGATGTGTCCCTTCTTTGTTGTTGTTTCCCTATGTTTTACATCATGTTTCATTTTCTCTGATAAGAAAACAGTAAATTTATCTTAGGATATGCTGCTGCAAGTACCCTAATGCTTACTTCATTTTCTTATCTTTATGTTTTCTGCTAATTGTGTATCTTACAACAAATTCAACATAATTTAACCAGTATAGAAGTTGGTTTGTCCATGCTTACTGATTT
Organism: Pinus albicaulis; assembly: GCA_034641835.2. Lineage (NCBI taxonomy): Eukaryota > Viridiplantae > Streptophyta > Pinopsida > Pinales > Pinaceae > Pinus > Pinus albicaulis. The sequence goes on from CM076581.1 coordinate 1,390,219,271, forward strand.
ATGAATTTAGAGTTTGTCTCTTAGATGTTATTTCTTGGTTCTGCTGAAAGAATAAGATAATAGGGAGATTTAGTGATCAACCCTGTCCCCTAAGTTCCATTTCCAACAGTCATCCTTTGTAAGATCCATTTGAGTTGAATGCCAATGCAGAGAAGGTTAAAATTATTTCTCTGATCTTAGACGTCACTCTGTGTTTGACCTTAAATGTTTTCCATTGTCTGAAAGTAGTTAGGAGGACTACTCGATTGTTGTATTCAGAGTTAGCCTCATTAGGAGTTTGGATAATAGAGGTATAAGGCATGTCCTATCCCTAGAATCACTCCTAAGCGGTCACCTTGGAAGGTTTTCCTTTTTATTCCCTTTCATTTCCTTATTTTTTCATCCCATAACATCATCTTAAGAGATCCTTTGTTTTAGATGACTAGCCCTTTAAAAGCCTTAGATATTTGAATTGCAAGTAAACCCTTTTATGATCCCATTGCCCAATGGACTTGTGTTCTCTTTGAATTGTCTTCCCATTGCCCAAAATCCTTCTCTATGCATTCCTTTATATTTATTTAACCCTTCTTTCATGTTTCTCCAACCAAAAAAACAAAACAAAACAACAACCCTTGTGCCCTATAACTAGCCTAACACCTTAAATTAAACATCAAAGATATACATTTCCTTACCTTTATAGAGAGATCCCTCTCTGGATCCAAGAGGGCTAAATCCTGAGATCCAAAAGTGGTTTTATGTTGTCTTGTCATTTTTGTATTGCCAGATCTGCAAAATCACAGGAACCACAACATAATGGTGACTCTGCTGGTGACAAAACTCTAAGTAGACTGCTATTTTAGAAATCCTAAGAGCTCAGAGAACCCACAAGCTTCATACTAGTATTTAATCATTGTGGTGGATAGTAACTCTTCTTGAGCATTTTAAACCCTCCACCTGGCGACTCCATAGTTCCTAAATGACCAAAAGACTCCACTAGTGATCAATAGGCCTGCTGATTATCTCTACTTTCACAAGACTCCGCTGGGAGACTAGTTTCATCACAACATCATCCATACTAAAGGTAACTCTGAGGATTAAATTTCTTTGTTTAAGGATATTTTTCCTTCTAAATATTGTCATATCTGGCTAGCTTTCTCCTTTTTGGATCTGAAACTTAACATACTGGCTTTAAGAAGAATCCACACCAGAGCTTATCCTGATCCAAACCCCCCTGAAATAGTTGACAATCCAGAAAGCATTATTCGGAAGTCTTTCACATCTAGGGATCCAACTATTGTCAGACCCATTCATAGAGCTAACTCAACACCTGAAAACCTTGCAGCTCTATCGGATACTCAAGTTGGCTTAGATTTACCAAGTAATTTACCAAGAACTAATTCATTCAGTGGTATAGATCAGACAGACTTTGAGCCTCCAAGTTCACCACCACATAGTGGTCAACATATTAGTGACAGAGAAACCCCTCCATCAACACCTCCTCATATCCACTTCATTCATAACTTCGGTCTCTCTCACCCTAAATCTGCTCAACAGTTTGTTGCTAGTCCAAGCATTTTTTCCATCCACATACTTGCTACTCAAGCTAATCCTTTACCTCCACAAAACACTATCATGGTAGCAAGGTACGCTCCTCTAGTGTTGCCACAGCCTCTGGTTCCTTTACCCAATGACTATCAGTCTAAGATTCCAAATTTCACTGGAAAAGAATCCACCACAGCTCAACAACATGTAGATAGGATGGAAGATGCTTTTGATTATATGGAAATAGAAGATGAGACCATCAAGATGAGAATATTTGCTCAAAATTTAGGAGGAGAAGTAAAGAAGTGGTTTAAAGGCTTAAATCCTAGTAGCATCCATAACCTTCCCTCTTTACATCAAGATTTCATAAGCAAATGGGAAATCAAAAGCAACCATCTCCAGATACTAGCAGAGTATAAGAGTCTTAAAAGAAATCAGGGAGAGAGTGTTCATGATTACTCCATCAGGTTTAACAGTGTCTATAATGCTCTTCCACCTCACATGAAACCTCCCCAAGGCATGGCCTTAGTATAATATCCTGAAGGTTTCAATGGTGATATGGCCTATCAGCTAAGGGAGAGGGATTATAACACATTAGAAGACATGCGGAAGGGATCTGTGAGTGTAGAGGAAAACTTAATTGAAAAAAGAGCTAGGATGAGGGCTGAAAAGAAGGTAACCTATAGGGAAGACACCACAACTTCTACATCTAATTCCCAATTTGATAATCTAGCCAAAAACATGGAGAGGCTAGAAAGAATGATGGAGAAGGTGGTTGTCCAAGCCAATAATCAGAGCAGAAATCAGTCTCAAAATCATAACCAAAACTTTAGGAGAAACACTCCTCCTAATAGAAAAAGGGACTCTGACCAACAAGTCATACCTCCATTCCAATAAAATTTCCTTGATGAGGATGAGGGAATAATAGAAGAGTCAGAAAGAACTACCAAGAACATGGTAGAAGTGGATAACCAAGATCACACCTTTTCCACAGAAGGAAACCAGACCTCATACACACATTTGGATGAGGAAGGGTTAGAATTTTAAGACTATAGGTTAGTATTCGAGAATTCCATCATGTAGGTCTGAGAAAAATATGATCTCAGAAGTAAAAATAACCAAGAAGCTCCCAAAACAAAAACCTCTGAAATCACTATTAAGAAAAGTCCTGAAAAGACTCCTAAACAAACTGCTGAAAATACCAAAATAGTAGCTGAAAGTTCTGGTAAAACCAAGGATAAGAGTACCCAACTCGCTGATAAACCAAGTCAAGAATCCAGTAGCACTATCATTGCAGCTAATGCTCCTGATAAAACAGTTTCAAATAATGTACATAGTGAGAATCAGCAAGTTGATTTTGCTAATAAAATAGTGACCAACAAAACAGATCTGAACCTTTCAAAGTGTCAGTTTCCTTTCAATCTGGAGAGTGAAATTGCAAAAATCAAAACTTTTGTCCCTCTCACTAAGTTTCCCACCAAAGATGTATATAAATGTCAAATTTTGAAAGCTTTAAACTTAGGAAAAAATAGTGACTCTGTTAACTTGAATGATGATCAACTAGCTCTCTTGTTTGGCCCAAAAATTGAAGGGAAATTTCAAGAAGGAGTGGTGCCTCCTTTCTATGTCAGTCTTAACATCCATGAAAAAATCATACACAATGCTATGCATGACTCAGGGGCTTCACATAACCTCATGCCAAAATTGATCAAGGAAAAATTAGGCTTAGAGATAACCATACCATATAAGCATTTATATTCTTTTAACTCTGCCAAAGTAAAGTTTTTGGGCTCGATAAAATATCTATGTGTAAATTTGACCCAAATCATAGCCAAGTGCATCGTAATGGATGTTGTAGTGGCTGATGTACCTCCTAAGTATGGCATGTTGCTATCAAGATCATGGGGTGCCAAGCTACAAGGCACAATGCAAATGGACATGACATATGCCACTATCCCTATTTTTAGCCATCCTAGAAGACTATATATGGAAGAACACATGAAATTTATGGTAAGCAGCATAGAGAAACCAGAAAATTCCCCTCTTTACTCTGTCCATATAGACTTAGACTCTTTTATCCTTTACAATGATGAGTTTACTAATGATCAAGAGCTAGAGAATAAAAATTCAAATAGCAGAGTAGAGGCCACAAATCTAAACATAATGGCAGCTTTGGATGTTGGCAATATGATGAAGAGTGTTGTCCTTGATGGCAACCCACTTGATGAAGATGATGGAAATCTACTTAATGAAGTTGTTCTTGATGCTTGATGAGTTTATTAATGATGTAAATCTGATGTTCTACAAGCAGCTCAGAAGGTGCAAAAGAAATAAATATTAGTAAGGGCCAAAACAATGATGAAAAGTGTATGTCAAAAGGCATACGCGGGTTTGCTTAGGCGAAGTAGCGTATGCACGCAGAAAAGTATGTGCCAAGTCGCGTATGGCCTATTGCGCTCTAAATTAGAAAACCAAGGGGCATTACCATGGTATTGACCCATTGTATTGAGCGCTCGGTTGTCTATTTGATCCCGTCCAGGAATACCATCGGAAGTAATGTGGTTTTGTCTCATGTTGTTGAAAAAGGGTAAACCTATATAAGGAGAAGAAATTCATTTTGCAAAGGGGGTGGGCAAGATTTCTGAGCTTGAATGAATATTTATTTCTGAAGTATATCTGAATGGAAAGGGTTACAGTTGAATGATAGATCTGAATGCATGATGCACCAATGAAGAAAATGAAGAAGGAAATCTAGATCTGAAATGTATTTGTATCTTCTAGATCTGCTTATGGAATGCTTAGATCTGAGATGAGGCGAACATCTGTCTGAAGTAAAGGGTAAAATCTGAGTGATGTATCTGTTCTGAAGAATTACAATGACCTAAATGTCTGAAGAACTATACGCTAGTTCGCCGCAGAGGAAGCACGTACATACGTGGGTTTGCTGAAGAGAAAACGCATATGAGCAGTAAAACTAGCTTCGTAATATGTACAAAAGTATACGCGGGTTTGTATGGTAGAAGGGGCGTATATATGCAGGATCAGTGAAAGGAAAGCGCGTATGAAGATTAGGGTTTGCTGAAGTATGAAGTATCAAATGTCTGATCTGTTCTGCTATGTTACTGCTATCTGTTGATGATGTATGATTGTGCTTAAATGTATGGAGTGGGTCCAATCTGAAAATATGATGAAACGTGGCCTGCAAGTTGTGCTATAATTAAAGCTTTTGGATCTAGTGTGAAAATTGATGAAACGTGGTCCATGGTGGTGCTGAGGGTTGTAGCGTTCAGTCAAGGGGTTGTAGCTCCCTTCCAGGTGAGGCTAGTAAACGAGAGCAGGGGGTCGTAGCTCCCTTCCAGGAGAGGCTGGTAAACGAGAGCAGGGGGTCATAGCTCCCTTCCAGGAGAGGCTGGTAAATGAGCGCAGGTGGGTGCTTGCGTGCTGGTAGGAGTCTACGCCAGCACATAAGTTGTAAGATGTTTTCTCTATAATAAAATATTGAAGGTTGAGACAACGGCAGTGGTGGTTTTCTCTCGATTTGGGTTTCCACCTAAAATCCTGGTGTTCATGTGTGTTGCTTATGTGTGATGATTTATTCTATTCTTACTGCACATGTTTACTGTTTATTGAACATCTAATGAATGAATGATGGAATGATATAAGTGAAGAATTATCTGCATAATAAGATCTCTATGTATACGCGAGTTTGATGAAGGATAACCGCATGTATACGCTAGTTGGCTTCAGAAAAGTAGCGTATGGATTTTAGTGAATGGAAAAGTAAAAGTTTTGATTAAGTCCTAAATACCGATTCACCCCCCCCCACCCTCTCAATATTTTTCCCAACAATTGGTATCAGAGCAGGTCCTTCTGCAGAAGCTTGATAACTCGAAGGAGATCCCTCACAATGGGAAGTCACGAAGGGGTAATGTATATAAATCCTCCTTTATTCAATGGAAGTAATCTAATATTTTGGAAGGTACGAACAAAATCATATCTACAAAGTCTTGGTGCATAAGTATGGGGAATTGTGGAAGAAGGTTATCAGTATCCCGGAACTATTCCTACTAATGCAGCAGAAAGGAAGAAATATGAAATCAATGCCAAAGCAGTCAATGTTCTCTTAGGAAGCATGTCTGAACCAGAATTTGCCAAAGTGATGCAGCTAAATTCAGCAAAATAAATATGGGACAAAATCATTCTGAGCTATGAAGGAGATACAAAGGTAAAAAATGCAAAACTCCAAACCCTCAGAATTGAATATGAAAATTTGAAGATGCATAGTGATGAGAGTATTTCCAGTTTCTTCTTACATCTAGATGATATTGTAAATCGCATGAGAAATTTGGGTGAAACCATAACTGATACTACTCTGGTAGAGAAGGTCTTAAGATATTTGACTTCAAAATTTGAATCTAAAGTTTCAACTATTGAAGAAAGGCAAGATCTGCAAACTCTTACTATTGTTCAATTACATGGTATCCTAACTGCTTATGAAATGAGACAAGGAGGTCCCTCTCAAATCAAAGAAGCTGCTTTTAAGGCGTGTGCAAAAGGAAAAGAAGATGTCAAGGAATCCAATTATATATCAGAAGAAGAAGAAGCAAATTTTGTGAGAAAACTCCAACTGGGAACTGGAAGATTCAAAGGTAAGCTTCCCTTCAAATGTTTTGGTTGTGGAAGAGTTGGTCATTATGCTGCTAAATGTCCTTATGAAGAAAATCATGCCAAAGAGAAGAAATTTGAGAAGAGAAAGAGTTATTATACAAATGAAAAGAATGATGAGGATGAAGAAGATTCCGAACAAGATCTACAAGTGCTCATGGCAAAGAATCAAAAGAAGAAGGCTACTCAAAGAAAGGAGATACCTCAGAAAACATGTGCAGCAGAAAATGGAGAAGATGAACCAGGTATTGATTATGATTCACTTTCTTGTGCATGCAATGGTGAAGATAGCGAAAGTAACAGTATAAGTCTAGAAGCAAATCTCAAGATAAATGATGAAAGCAATGATTGGAATCAATTTCATAAGAGAGAATCTATCCTCAAAGATATGATCTCTAGAATGAATGAGCAGAAAGAAATACTGAATGGACAGATAGACAAAGTATCAAAAGTTGTATGTTTATGCAACCAATCAAAGTGAAAGACTTGAAGCAGAAATCATCTCTCTAAAAGCAGATCTTGAAGAATCAAATAAGAAGAATGGAGAATGACTACAATCATTTGAAAAGGAAGGACTTGAAGCAGAAATCATCTCTCCGAAAGAAGATCTCGAAACATCAAATAAGAAGAATGAAGAGCTCGAAGCAAAGATCATCTCCCTCAAAGAAGATCCAGAAAAATCAAATAAGAAGAATGAAGAACTCCTGCACATATTTGAAGAACAAGAAAATGTATTGAAGGAAGAGATTTTAACACTAAGGGATCAAGTAGAAGAAGGAAAAAGGGTTGAAGAAAGTATGAAGAAGCAATGCCAAATGTTTGAGGTTGAGGTAAATATTCTCAAAGGTAAATTAGAAGAAAAAGATAAACTCTTGAGGTTTGAAGATAGTACTAAGATTCTGGACAATATTCTTAGTAGTCAAAGGTCTCCTTCTATCAAACTTGGTCTTGGTTTTCATGAAATGGTTAAAGGTGAATCTAGTTCACAAGGAAGTGCTAAAGATTCAAAGGTTGTCAATACAAAATCTGAAGTGTTGAAAGAAGCAAAAGGTCAACCGACGATCATGAACTCTCAAAAGAAATATTTCCCTCCTAACTATAGAAGCATCAATAATGTTGAATGCTTTAGATGTCATAATTATGGGCATGTTGCAGCCAATTGCAGAAGTAGTTTGATTCAGTCACAAAAGAACAGATTCTACACATAAAGGTACCCTGGTGTCTTCAATGGATATTGTTTTTCATGCAGCAAGTATGGTCATAAAGCAGCTGATTGCAATAGAAGGAAGAATATAAAAACTCATTATGATTCTTATGCTTACTTCTCTGGTCACATAAGATGTTATGCTTGTAACAAGTATGGACATGTTGAAAAAGAATGCAGGATGAATAGATCTGAGAATTGGATGATTTCCAGCACACATTTCGAAAGTTCAAGCAAAGCGAGGAAAAGAAGGATGACCGGTAAGAAACGTAGATAATATTGACCCTACTGCAGTCATCCGCTTCTAAAGCTTACTTCTCTTAATGAGTACAGGAGTGATGTGAGATACATTATAGGGATTAGTAATGTATCGTCACAGGGGGAGCGATGTATGATGATTCTTATGGTTGATTTGGTTATTATGGTTGTTTTATTTCTGACAGAGCATCTGATGTATAGAAAACAGGTACAGGAGGTAAAAATTCAGGGTGAGATGGAGGAATGTGAATTTTTCCACATTTCACTTTTCATACGCGGGTTCGATGAACTAAAGCCGCGTATACACACGAGTTTCAACAGACACAATCGCATACGCATTGATGTTAAGAGAATTGGTATGACAACTGAAGATCAGGAGCAGAGGTTCAGGGAGAGCATCACTCTGACTATTAATGATTGCATTATTAACAGTATATTAGCTTATTTATTAGTTCTAAATGATGATGACATGATACATGGTTTCTTATGTTGAAGATTATGGATGAGCCCGGATTGTTTGTTTACACATGGATGAGATGGATGTCTTATGATTCAGAGATACAGACAGATTATGCAGAGATTGTTGCTCATGGTTTGCTGTTGAAGTTCTTCAGGTTGCTCAAACTAAGGAGGAGCCTTGCTCATATAGAAAGGAGACTTGGATGCACATTTTCAGGGGGAGAATTGGTCTTGCTGAGTATAATTCATTGTTGACATTATGATGGTTCTGAAATATGATCTCTCTCTTGAGGTCTTTCTAGTATTGGTCATGAAAAATTCATATTTTGATGAAAAGGTATTGTTGAGACCTATGATGTAAAATTGTAATATTCAATCATGTAATGACTTGTTCAATTTGTAAACCCACTTGGCTGGGTAGTTGAGTCAAAATTTGTAAACCCACTTGGTTGGGTAGTTGAGTTGAAATGTGTAAACCCACTTGGTTGGGTATTTGAGTGTCATATGTGAATCCACTTGGTTTGATCTTTGATGTAAGTATGAGTCCTTGGTGATAGGAAGGTCATAGAGTCATGTATTTCATTGAAAAATATGTTTGAAGATTCAGCATGAACTCAGGGGGAGCATGGTCACTTTAGTGTACATCAGATCTGCAGGACGCTTCTTTCTACACGAGGAGAAAAGCCTTATGTTGGTTTTGATTCGCCCTTTTCCCTTGATGTCAAAGGGGGCGAGTAACATATCTATCTGCTGTAGTGATCAAACACCATCGTGGTTGCCATGAATTCCAAAGGGGGATATTGTTGGCAATATGATGAAGAGTGTTGTCCTTGATGGCAACCCACTTGATGAAGATGATGGAAATCTACTTAATGAAGTTGTTCTTGATGCTTGATGAGTTTATTAATGATGTAAATGTGATGTTCTAAAAGTAGCTGATAAGGTGCCAAAGAAATAAATATCAGTAAGGGCCAAAACAATGATGAAAAGTGTATGTCACAAGACATACGTGGGTTTGCTAAGGCGAAGTAGCGTATGCACGCAGAAAAGTATGTGCCAAGTCGCGTATGGCCTATTGTGCTCTAAATTAGTAAACCAAGGGGCATTACCATGGTATTGACCCATTGTATTGAGTGCTGGGTTGTCTATTTGATCCCGTCCAGGAATACCATCGGAAGTAATGTGGTTTTGGCTCATGGTGTTGAAAAAGGGTAAACATATATAAGGAGAAGAAATTCATTGTGCAAAGGGGGTGGGAAAGATGTCTGAGCTTGAATGAATACTTCTCTCTGAAGTATATCTGAATGGAAAGGGTTACAGTTGAATGATGGATCTGAATGCATGATGCAGCAATGAAGAAAATGATGAAGAAGGAAATCTAGATCTGAAATGTATTTGTATCTTCTAGATTTGCTTATGGAATGCTTAGATCTGAGATGAGGCGAACACCTGTCTGAATTAAAGGGTAAAGTCTAAGTGATGTATCTGTTTTGAAGAATTGCAATGACCTAAATGTCTGAAGAACTATACGCTATTTCGCCACAGAGGAAGCCCGTACAAACACGGGTTTGCTGAAGAGAAAACGCGTATGGGCAGTAAAATTAGCTCTGTAATATGTACAAAAGTATACGAGGGTTTGTATGGTAGAAGGCACGTATACACGCAGGATCAGTGAAAGGAAAGCATATATGAAGATTAGGGTTTGCTGAAGTATGATGTATCAAATGTCTGATCTGTTCTGCTGTGTTACTGCTATATGTTGATGATGTATGATTGTGCTTGAATTTATGGAGTGGGTCCAGTCTGAAAATATGATGAAACGTGGCCTGCAAGTTGTGTCTAATGAAATCTTTTGGATCCAGTGTGAAAATTGATGAAACGTGGTCCACGGTGGTGCTGAGGGTTGTAGCCTTCAGTCAGGGGGTTGTACCTCGCTTCCAGGTGAGGCTGGTAAACGAGAGCAGGGGGTCATAGCTCCCTTCCAGGAGAGGCTGGTAAACAAGAGCAGGGGGTTGTAGCTCCCTTCCTGGAGAGGCTGGTAAACAAGCGTAGGTGGGTGCCTGCGTGCTGGTAGGAGTCTGCGCCAGCACATAAGTTGTAAGATGTTTTCTCTATAATAAAATATTGAAGCCTGAGACAACGGTAGCGGTGGTTTTCTCCCGACTTGGGTTTCCACCTAAAATCCTGGTGTTCATGTGTGATGATTTATTCTGTTTTTACTGCACATGTTTACTTTTTATTGAACATCTAATGAATGAATGATGGAGTGATATAAGTGAAGAATTATCTGCATAATAAGATCTCTGTGTATACGCGAGTTTGATGAAGTATATCTGCGTGTATATGCTAGTTGGCTTCAGAAAAATAGTATATGGGTTTTAGTGAATGGAAAAGTAAAAGTTTTGATTAAGTCCTAAATACTGATTCACCTCCTTCTCAGTATTTTTCCCAACAATTGGTATCAGAGCAGGTCCTTCTGCAGAAGCTTGATCGCTTGAAGGAGATCCATTGCAATGGGAAGTCACGAAGGGGTAATGTCTATAAAGGCTCCTCTATTCAATGGAAGTAATCTGATATTTTGGAAGGTAAGAAAAAAAGCATATCTACAAAGTCTTGGTGCAGAAGTATGGGGAATCGTGGAAGAAGGTTATCAGTATCCGGGAACTATTGCTACTGATGCAGCAGAAAGGAAGAAATATGAAATCAATGACAAAGAAGTCAATGTTCTCTTAGGAAGCATGTCTGAACCAGCATTTGCCAAAGTGATGCAGCTAAATTCAGTAAAAGAAATATGGGACAAAATCATTCTGAGCTATGAAGGAGATACAAAGGTAAAAAGTGCAAAACTCCAAACCCTCAGAATTGAATATGAAAATTTGAAGATGCATAGTGATGAGATTATTGCCAGTTTCTTCTTACGTCTAGATGATATTGTAAATCGCATGAGAAATTTGGGTGAAACCATAACCGATACTACTCTGGTAGAAAAGGTATTAAGATCTTTGACTTATAAATTTGAATCTAAAGTTTCATCTATTGAAGAAAGGCAAGATCTGCAAACTCTTACTATTGTTCAATTACATGGTATCCTAACTGCTTATGAAATGAGACAAGGAGGTCCCTCTCAAATCAAATAAGCTTCTTTTAAGGCGTGTGCAAAAGGAAAAGAAGATGTCAAGGAATCAAATTATATATCAGAAGAAGAAGAAGCAAATTTTGTGAGAAAACTCCAACTGGGAACTGGAAGATTGAAAGGTAAGCTTCCCTTCAAATGTTTTGGTTGTGGAAGAGTTGGTCATTATGCTGCTAAATTTCCTTATGAAGAAAATCATGGAACAGAGAAGCAATTTGAAAAGAGAAAGAGTTATTATACAAATGAAGAGAATGATGAGGATGAAGAATATTCTGACCAAGATCTACAAGTGCTCATGGCAAAGAAGCAAAAGAAGAAAGCTACTCAAAGAAAGGTGATACCTTAGAAAACATGTGGAGCAGAAAATGGAGAAGATGAACCAGGTATTGATTATGATTCACTATCTTGTGCATGCAATGGTGAAGATAGTGAAAGTAACAGTATAAGTCTAGAAGCAAATCTCAAGATAAATGATGAAAGCAATGATTTGAATCAATTTCATAAGACAGAATCTATCCTCAAAGATATGATCTCTAGAACAAATGAGCAGAAAGAAATACTGAATGGACAGATAGACAAGTATCAAAAGTTGTATGTTTATGCAACCAATCAAAGTGAAAGACTTGAAGAAGAAATCATCTCTCTAAAAGCGGATCTTGAAGAATCAAATAAGAAGAATGGAGAACGACTACAATCATTTGAAAAGGAAGGACTTGAAGAAGAAATCATCTCTCTGAAAGAAGATCTCGAAACATCAAATAAGAAGAATGAAGAGCTCGAAGCAAAGATCACCTCCCTCAAAGAAGATCCAGAAAAATCAAATAAGAAGAATTAAGAACTCCTGCACATATTTGAAGAACAAGAAAATGTGTTAAAGGAAGAGATTTTAACACTAAGGGATCAAGTAGAAGAAGGAAAAAGGGTTGAAGAAAGTATGAAGAAGCAATGCCAAATGTTTGAGGTTGAGGTAAATATTCTCAAAGGTAAATTAGAAGAAAAAGATAAACTCTTGAGGTTTCAAGATAGTACTAAGATTCTGGACAATATTCTTAGTAGTCAAAGGTCTCCTTCTATCAACCTTGGTCTTGGTTTTCATGAAACGGTTAAAGGTGAATCTAGTTCACAAGGAAGTGCTAAAGATTCAAAGGTTGTCAATACAAAATCTGAAGAGTTCAAAGAAGCAAAAGGTCAACCGACAATCATGAACTCTCAAAAGAAATCTTTTCCTCCTAACAATAGAAGCATCAATAATGTTGAATGCTTTAAATGTCATAATTATGGGCATGTTGCAGCCAATTGCAGAAGCAGTTTGATTCAGTCACAAAAGAACAGATTCTACACAGAAAGGTACGCTGGTGTCTTCAATGGATATTGTTTTTCATGCAGCAAGTATGGTCATAAAGCAACTGATTGCAATAGAAGGAAGAATAGAAAAACTCATTATGATTCTTATGCTTACTTCTCTGGTCACATAAGATGTTATGCTTGTAACAAGTACGGACATGTTGAAAAAGAATGCAGGATGAACAGATCTGAGAAATTGGATGATTTCCAGCACACATTTCGAAAGTTCAAGCAAAGCGGGAAAAAGAAGGAGGACTGGTCAGAAACGTAGGGAATATTGACCCTACTGCAGTCATCCACTTCTAAATATTACTTCACTTAATGACTACAGGAGTGATGTGAGATACATTATAGGGATTAGTAATGTATCGTCATAGGGGGAGCGATGTATGATGATTTTCATGTTTTATTTGGTTATTCTGGTTGTTTTATTTTTGACAGAACATCTAATGTGTAGAAAACAGGTACAGGAGGTACAAATTCAGGGGGAGATGGAGGAATGTGAAATTCTCCACATTTCACTTTTCATACGCGGGTTCGATGAGCTAAAGCCGCGTATACATGCGAGTTTCAGCAGACACATTCGCGTATGCATTGATGTTAGGAGAATTGTTATGAAAGCTGAAGATCAGGAGCAGAGGTTCAGGGGGAGCATCAATCTGACTATTAATTATTGCATTATTAACAGTATATCAGCTTATTTCTCAGTTCTAAATTATGATGACATGATACATGGTTTCTTATGTTGAAGATTATGGATGAGCCCGGATTGTTTGTTTACACATGGATGAGATGGAAGTCTTATGATTCAGAGACACAGATAGATTATGGAGAGATTGTTGCTGATGGTTTGCTGTTGAAGTTGTTTAGGTTGCACAAACTAAGGAGGAGCCTTGGTCATATAGAAAGGAGACTTAGATGCACATTTTTAGGGGGAGAATTGGTCTTGTTGAGTATAACACATTGTTGGCATTATGATGGTTATGAAATATGATCTCTCTCTTGAGGTCTTTCTGGTATTGGTCATGAAAAAGTCATATTTTGATGAAAAGGTCTTGTTGAGACCTATGATGTAAAATTGTAACATTCAATCATGTAAGGACTTGTTCAATTTGTAAACCCACTTGGTTGGGTAGTTGAGTCAAAATTTGTAAACACACTTGGTTGGGTAGTTGAGTTGAAATGTGTAAACCCACTTGGTTGGGTATTTGAGGCTCATATGTAAATCCACTTGGTTGTATCTTTGATGTAAGTATGAGTCCTTGGTGATAGGAAGGTCATAGAGTCATGTACTTCATTGAAAAATATGTTTGAAGATTCAGCATGAACTTAGGGGGAGCATGGTCACTTCAGTGTACATCAGATCTGCAGGACGCTTCTTTCTACATGAGGAGAAAAACCTTGTGTTGGTTTTGATTCGCCCTTTGCCCTTGATGTCAAAGGGGGAGAGTAACATATCTATCTGCTGTAGTGATCAAACACCATCGTGGTTGCCATCAAGTCCTAAGGGGGAGATTGTTGGCAATATGATGAAGAGTGTTGTCCTGGATGGCAACCCACTTGATGAAGATGATGGCAATCTACTTAATGAAGTTGTTCTTGATGCTTGATGATTTTATTAATTATGTGAATCTGATGTTCTACAAGTAGCTTAGAAGGTGCCAAAGAAATAAATATCAGTAGGGGCCATAACAATGAAGAAAAGTGTATGTCACAAGGCATACGCGGGTTTGCTTAGGCGAAGTAGCGTATGCACGCGGAAAAGTACGTGCCAAGTCGCGTATGGCCTATTGCGCTCTAAATTAGAAAACCAAGGGGCATTACCATGGTATTGACCCATTGTATTGAGCGTTGGGTTGTCTATTTGATCCTGTCCAGGAATACCATCGGAAGTAATGTGGTTTTGGCTCATGGTGTTGAAAAAGGGTAAACCTATATAAGGAGAAGAAATTCATTGTGCAAAGGGGGTGGGCAAGATGTCTGAGCTTGAATGAATACTTCTCTCTGAAGTATATCTGAATGGAAAGGGTTACAGTTGAATGATAGATCTGAATGCATGATGCAACAATGAAGAAAATGATGAAGAAGGAAATCTAGATCTGAAATGTATTTGTATCTTCTAAATCTGCTTATGGAATGCTTAGATCTGAGATGAGGTGAACATCTGTCTGAAGTAAAGGGTAAAATTTCAGTGATGTATCTGTTCTGAAGAATTGCAATGACCTAAATGTCTGAAGAACTATACGCTAGTTCGCCGCAGAGGAAGCGCGTACATACGCGGGTTTGCTGAAGAGAAAATTCATATGGGCAGTAAAATTAGCTCTGTAATATGTACAGAAGTATACGCAGGTTTGTGTGGTAAAAGGCGTGTATATACGCGGGATCAGTGAAAGGAAAGCGCGTATGAGGATTAGGGTGTGCTGATGTATGAAGTATCAAATGTCTGATCTGTTCTGCTGTGTTACTGCTATCTGTTGATGATGTATGATTGTGCTTAAATGTATGGAGTGGGTCCAGTCTGAAAATATCATGAAATGTGGCCTGCAAGTTGTGCTCTAATGAAATCTTTTGGATCCAGTGTGAAAATTGATGAAACATGGTCCATGGTGGTGCTGAGGGTTGTAGCCTTCAGTCAGGGGGTTGTAGCTCCCTTCCAGGTGAGGCTGGTAAACAAGAGCAGGGGGTCGTAGCTCCCTTCCAGGAGAGGCTAGTAAACGAGAGCAGGGGGTCGTAGCTCCCTTCCAGGAGAGGCTGGTAAACGAGCGTAGGTGGGTTCCTGCGTGCTGGTAGGAGTCTGCGCCAACACATAAGTTTTAAGATGTTTTCTCTATAATAAAATATTGAAGGCTGAGACAACGCCAGCGGTGGTTTTCTCCCCACTTGGGTTTCCACCTAAAATCCTGGTGTTCATGTGTGTTGCTTATATGTGATTACTTATTCTGTTCTTACTGCACATGTTTACTGTTTATTGAACATCTAATGAATGAATGATGGAATGATATAAGTGAAGAATTATCTGCATAATAAGACCTCTGTGTATATGAAAGTTTGATGAAGGATATCCGCGTGTATATGATAGTTGGCTTCAGAAAAGTAGCGTATGGGTTTTAGTGAATGGAAAAGTAAAAGTTTTGATTAAGTCCTAAATACTGATTCACCCCCCCCCCCCTCTTAGTATTTTTCCCAACAATTGGTATCAGAGCAAGTCTTTCTGCAGAGGCTTAATCGCTTGAAGGAGATCCATCGCAATGGGAAGTCACGAAGGGGTAATGTCTATAAAGCCTCCTCTATTCAATGGAAGTAATCTGATATTTTGGAAGTTACGAACAAAAGCATATCTACAAAGTCTTGGTGCAGAAGTATGGGGAATCGTGGAAGAAGGTTATCAGTATCCGGGAACTATTCCTACTGATGCAGTAGAAAGGAAGAAATATGAAATCAATGCCGAAGCAGTCAATGTTCTCTTAGGAAGCATGTCTGAACCAGAATTTGCCAAAGTGATGCAGCTAAATTCAGCAAAAGAAATATGGGACAAAATCATTATGAGCTATGAAGGAGATACAAAGGTAAAAAGTGCAAAACTCCAAACCCTCAGAATTGAATATGAAAATTTGAAGATGCATAGTGATGAGATTATTTCCACTTTCCTCTTACGTCTAGATGATATTGTAAATCGAATGAGAAATTTGGGTGAAACCATAACCGATACTACTCTGGTAGAAAAGGTCTTAAGATCTTTGACTTCAAAACTTGAATCTAAATTTTCAGCGATTGAAGAAAGGCAAGATCTGCAAACTCTTACTATTGTTCAATTACATGGTATCCTAATTTCTTATGAAATGAGACAAGGAGGTCCCTCTCAAATCAAAGAAGCTGCTTTTAAGGCGTGTGCAAAAGGAAAAGAAGATGTCAAGGAATCAAATTATATATCAGAAGAAGAAGAAGCAAATTTTGTGAGAAAACTCCAACTGGGAACTGGAAGATTGAAAGGTAAGCTTCCCTTCAAATTTTTTGGTTGTGGAAGAGTTGGTCATTATGCTGCTAAATGTCCTTATGAAGAAAATCATGGCAAAGAGAAGAAATTTGAAAAGAGAAAGAGTTATTATACAAATGAAAAGAATGATGAGGATGAAGAAGATTCCGACCAAGATCTACAAGTGCTCATGGCAAAGAAGCAAAAGAAGAAGGCTACTCAAAGAAAGAAGATACCTCAGAAAACACGTGCAGCAGAAAATGGAGAAGATGAACCAGGTATTGATTATGATTCACTTTCTTGTGCATGCAATGGTGAAGATAGTGAAAGTAACAGTATAAGTCTAGAAACAAATCTCAAGATAAATGATGAAAGCAATGATTGGAATCAATTTCATAAGAGAGAATCTATCCTCAAAGATATGATCTCTAGAATGAATGAGAAGAAAGAAATACTGAATGGACAGATAGACAAGTATCAAAAGTTGTATGTTTATGCAACCAATCAAAGTGAAAGACTTGAAGCAGAAATCATCTCTCTAAAAGCAGATCTTGAAGAATCAAATAAGAAGAATGGAGAACAACTATAATCATTTGAAAAGGAAGGAATTGAAGCAGAAATCATCTCTTTGAAAGAAGATCTCGAAACATCAAATAAGAAGAATGAAGAGCTCGAAGCAAAGATCATCTCCCTCAAAGAAGATCTAGAAAAATCAAATAAGAAGAATGAAGAACTCCTGCACATATTTGAAGAACAAGAAAATGTGTTGAAGGAAGAGATTTTAACACTAAGGGTTCAAGTAGAAGAAGGAAAAAGGGTTGAAGAAATTATGAAGAAGCAATGCCAAATGTTTGAGGTTGTGGTAAATATTCTCAAAGGTAAATTAGAAGAAAAAGATAAACTCTTGAGGTTTCAAGATAGTACTAAGATTCTGGACAATATTATTAGTAGTCAAAGGTCTCCTTCTATCAAACTTGGTCTTGGTTTTCATGAAACGGTTAAACGTGAATCTAGTTCACAAGGAAGTGCTAAAGATTCAAAGGTTGTCAATACAAAATCTAAAGTGTTGAAAGAAGCAAAAGGTCAACCGACAATCATGAACTCTCAAAAGAAATCTTTCCCTCATAACTATAGAAGAATCAATAATGTTGAATGCTTTAGATGTCATAATTATGGGCATGTTGCAGCCAATTGCAGAAGCAGTTTGATTCAGTCACAAAAGAACAGATTCTACATAGAAAGGTACCCTGGTGTCTTCAATGGATATTGTTTTTCATGCAGCAAGTATGGTCATAAAGTAGCTGATTGCAATAGAAGGAAGAATAGAAAAACTCATTATGATTCTTATGCTTACTTCTCTGATCACATAAGATGTTATGCTTGTAAAAAGTATGGACATGTTGAAAAAGAATGCAGGATGAACAGATCTGAGAAATTGGATGATTTCTAGCACACATTTCGAAAGTTCAAGCAAAGCGGTAAAAAGAAGGAGGACCGGTCAGAACCGTAGGAAATATTGACCCTACTGGAGTCATCCGCTTCTAAAGCTTACTTCTCTTAATGAATGCAGGAGTGATGTGAGATGCATTATAGGGATTAGTAATGTATCATCATAGGGGGAGCGATGTATGATGATTCTCATGGTTGATTTGGTTATTCTGGTTGTTTTATTTCTGACAGAGCATCTGATGTGTAGAAAACAGGTACAGTAGGTACAAATTCAGGAGGAGATGGAGGAATGTGAAATTTTCGACATTTCACTTTTCATACGCGGGTTCGATGAACTAAAGCCGCATATACATGCGAGTTTCAGCAGATACAGTCACGTATGCATTGATGTTAAGAGAATTGGTATGACAGCTGAAAATCAGGAGCAGAGGTTCAGGGGGAGCATCAGTCTGACTATTAATGATTGCATTATTAACAGTATATCAGCTTATTTCTCAGTTCTAAATGATGATGACATGATACATGGTTTCTTATGTTGAAGATTATGGACGAGCCCGGATTGTTTGTTTACACATGGATGAGATGGAAGTCTTATGATTCACAGATATAGACAAATTATACAGAGATTGTTGCTGATGGTTTGCTGTTGAAGTTCTTCAGGTTGCACAAACTAAGGAGGAGCCTTGGTCATATAGAAAGGAGACTTGTATGCACATTTTCAGGGGGAGAATTGGTCTTGCTGAGTATAATGCATTGTTGGCATTATGCTGGTTCTGAAATATGATCTCTCTCTTGAGGTCTTTCTGGTATTGGTCATGAAAAAGTCATATTTTGATGAAAAGGTATTGTTGAGACCTATGATGTAAAATTGTAATATTGAGTCATGTAAGGACTTGTTCAATTTTTAAACCCACTTGGTTGGGTAGTTGAGTCAAAATTTGTAAACCCACTTGGTTGGGTAGTTGAGTTGAAATGTGTAAACCCACTTGGTTGGGTATTTGAGTCTGATATGTAAATCCACTTGGTTGGATCTTTGATGTAAGTATGAGTCCTTGGTGATAGGAAGGTCATAGAGTCATGTACTTCATTGAAGAATATGTTTGAAGATTCAGCATGAACTCAGGGGGAGCATGGTCACTTCAGTGTACATCAGATCTGCAGGACGCTTCTTTCTACATGAGGATAAAAACCTTGTGTTGGTTTTGATTCGCTCTTTGCCCTTGATTTCAAAGGGGGAGAGTAACATAGTGTTTGAATAAGGGGAGAGTAACATATCTATCTGCTGTAGTGATAAAACACCATCGTGGTTGCCATCAAGTCCAAAGGGGGAGATTGTTGGCAATATGATGAAGAGTGTTGTCCTTGATGGCAACCCACTTGATGAAGATGATGGCAATATACTTAATGAATTTGTTTTTGATGCTTGATGAGTTTATTAATGATGTAAATCCGATGTTCTACAAGTAGCTCAGAAGGTGCAAAAGAAATAAATATCAGTAAGGGCCAAAACAATGATGAAAAGTGTGTGTCACAAGGCATACGCGGGTTTGCTTAGGTGAAGTAGCATATGCACACGGAAAATTACATGCCAAGTCGTGTATGGCCTATTGCGCTCTAAATTAGAAAACCAAGGGGCATTAACATGGTATTGACCCATTGTATTGAGCGCTGGGTTATCTATTTGATCCCGTCCAGGAATACCATCGGAAGTAATGTGGTTTTGGCTCATGGTGTTGAAAAAGGGTAAACCTATATAAGGAGAATAAATTCATTGTGAAAAGGGGGTGGGCAAGATGTCTGAGCTTGAATGAATACTTATCTCTTAAGTATATATGAATGGAAAGGGTTACATTTGAATGATAGATCTGAATGCATGATGCACCAATGAAGAAAATGATGAAGAAGGAAATCTATATCTGAAATGTATTTGTATCTTCTAGATCTGCTTATGGAATGCTTAGATCTGAGATGAGGTGAACATCTTTCTGAAGTAAAGGGTAAAATCTGAGTGATGTATTTGTTCTGAAGAATTACAATGACCTAAATGTCTGAAGAACTATACGCTAGTTCTCCGCAGAGGAAGCACGTACATACGCGGGTTTGCTGAAGAGAAAACATGTATGGGCAGTAAAATTAGCTTTGTAATATGTACAGAAGTATACGTGGGTTTGTATGGTATAAGGTGTGTATATACGTAGGATCAGTGAAAGGAAAGCACGTATGAAGATTAGGGTTTGCTGAAGTATGAAGTATCAAATGTTTGATCTGTTCTGTTGTGTTACTGCTATCTGTTGATGATGTATGATTGTGCTTAAATGTATGGAGTGGGTCCAGTCTGAAAATATGATGAAACGTGGCCTGCAAGTTGTGATCTAATGAAAGCTTCTGGATCCGGTGTGAAAATTGATGAAACGTGGTCCATGGTGGTGCTGAGGGTTGTAGCCTTCAGTCAGGGGGTTGTAGCTCCCTTCTAGGTGAGGCTGTTAAACGATAGTAGGGAGTCATAGCTCCCTTCCAGGAGAGGCTGTTAAACGAGAGCAGGGGGTCCTAGCTCCCTTCCAGGAGAGGCTGGTAAAAGAGCGCAGGTGGGTGCCTGCGTGCTGGTAGGAGTGTGCACCAACACATAAGTTGTAAGATGTTTTCTCTATAATAAAATATTGAAGGCTGAGACAACGGCAGCGATGGTTTTCTCCCGACTTGGGTTTCCACCTAAAATCCTGGTGTTCATGTGTGTTGCTTATGTGTGATGATTTGTTCTGTTCTTACTGCAAGTGTTTATTGTTTATTGAACATCTAATGAATGAATGATGGAATGATATAAGTGAAGAATTATCTGCATAATAAGATCTCTGTGTATACCCGAGTTTGATGAAGGATATCTGCGTGTCTACGCTAGTTGGCTTCAGAAAAGTAGCGTATGGGTTTTAGTGAATGGAAAAGTAATAGTTTTGATTAAGTCCTAATTACTGATTCACCCCCCCCCCCTCCCCCCTCTCAGTATTTTTCCCAACAATTGGTATCAGAGCAGGTCCTTATGCAGAAGCTTGATCGCTTGAAGGAGATCCGTCACAATGGGAAGTCACAAAGGGGTAATGTCTATAAAGCCTCCTCTATTCAATGGAATTAATCTGATATTTTGGAAGGTACGAACAAAAGCATATCTACAAAGTCTTGGTGCAGAAGTATGGGGAATGGTGGAAGAAAGTTATCAGTATCCGGGAACTATTCCTACTAATGTAGCAGAAAGGAAGAAATATGAAATCAATGCCAAAGCAGTCAATGTTCTCTTACGAAGCATGTTTGAACCAGAATTTGCCAAAGTGATGCAGCTAAATTCAGCAAAAGAAATATGGCACAAAATCATTCTGAGCTATGAAGGAGATACAAAGGTAAAAAGTGCAAAACTCCAAACCCTTTGCTTATCTTTGAATCATTACAAACGTTTCTATATCTATTTACGATTTAATCACACGTATCGACTTCAGTAATTCAATAATTTCATTGATTGTATCATAAGTATGCATGCTTTTTCCTACTGTACAACTGATGTGTAGTACCTTCCTCTCTTATTTGACGGTCTAGGATGAACTATCATCCTTCAGGGGAGGCATGGATGCCTCTTAATTACTGCATGCAGATCAAATACCTATATTCCTTTACCTACACGCAAATCAAATCCCTATATTCTTGGTAATAACAAAAACTTAACGATATTATTCCAATCTACTGTGCTGTGTTGTTCCATTACATTACTATGCATTTGAAAAGAATTAACAGTGTGTAGAGAAGATGGGAAGATGACCAATTTGTAGCGAGCCACAAGTGCTAGTTGTTTCTGATGCTGCACAAGAAATTCTGGAAAAATTGTGATGGATTACATACCTCACAAGGCTACAACAACCTCATGAAACAGTAGCTATCGAGTTTTTACAGAATTTGCAGGAAGGTTACTCCATGGTTAGAGGTAGATAGATAGCAGTAACAGATGAAATAATCGCAGAGGTGTTTTGTCTACCAACGCAAGGAACCATATGGACTCATAAGAAGGTTAGGCTTCAAGAAGCAGTGAACATTTTCCAAGAAGAAGGACAGACATTGGTTGTCAAAGGAAAAGGAGTTCAGATGGCATCATTGGGAGAACCATGGATAGAATTGGCAAAAGCAATACAGGCCTATATAACATGCGATGGAAGAAAAGACGTGATAAGACCTCTCCATCTTAAGTTATTGTCAGTATTAAAGAAAAAATGTAATGTAAACTTGCATGCATTTTTAAATTCCTTACTACATGATTTTGCCCGTAGTATAAGAAAATATCAGCACACAGACATGGTGATAAGACACCATTGCTTAATCAGATTGATAGTAAGTTAAAACCTTACCCAACAATAGACCAGTTGGGAAGAACTGATATTTTCGATTGATGTGGTAATTACCAATTGAGGTAATTACCCCTGAAGAATGCAACTGGGAGCATATGAACACTGATGAAGTTTTCCAAGAAGAAAACAAATAATCAAGCCCAACCGAAGGCACGACTACTGAAGAGAAAACCCCCGCTGAGAAATTGGGTTCAGGAAAAGGAATATCCATTCCATCAAGTAAGAGAAAGAAAGTAACTGAACTTGATAAAATTCGGAGGGAGTGGCAGAAGCCTTAGAGGCCAGTGGAACAACTTAGACAAACTATTTGGGTTCTTAAAATGAAACAAATTCCCAAACAAACCCCAAAGAAGAGAAGCATAGTCACCAAACGAGCCCCGAAAAAGAGGAAAGTGGCCACTTAAACAAAGCCCCAAGTTGTGGAGACTATGGAAACCCAGGCTAAGCCTAATCATGAAGATATGGAACAACATGCAGCTGTTCCAGATGCAGTTGCTCCAGATGGAGCAACCTCAAGTGAAAATGTGCAAGCCTGTAGTCAAAACAATTTTAGTGATCCTACATTAGCCAAACTCCAAGAGGAGTTGGCACAACCTCGACAGGAAAGGGAAAAACTTGAAGAAGACACTATCCCTAGAAGAAAATACCAGGAGTTGAAGCAACAGATGAAGATCATCCATGCAGCAGAGGCTGAAGCCTATGAGAAGTGTTGGAAGGCAGAGGAGAAGGTTGAAAAGGTAATGAATAAATTAAAAATAGCCCAAAATTAAATGGATACTCTCTACTCATTATACACAGATGTTTTATCTTGTAGATGCCTTGCCAAGAATTATGCTTTATTTTTATTAGAGAGATATTTATAGTTAAAAATTAAAGTAGTTAGAGCAGGAAAATCTATAGAGTTAAACAATATAGATGATTTTGTAACATGCTACAAACTCTATGGGTTTAAGGTACAGTGTCTCCTGTGTGAGTTCTATTTGCATAATCTCATATTGGAAAATGATATTGAGACAAATCCCAATCCTTCTATGGGTGACATCCAATACCAAGCATTTATTTCATTTTTTGTTAATCAATTAAAATGGCTTAAAGCCTATAATTTTTTTCAAAGGCAAGAAAATGAGCTAGACTTGTGGGTTAGGAGTGAACAAAAACATCCATTACAATTATGGGCTAGGCAGAAGAATTTGATGACAAGAGAAGGTGTTATCCAAGCATTGGGGCCTGTCCATAAAGAAATTGTCTTGAATGGGATAGAATATTTTTTCTATTATAAACTAGGCCTACATAGCAGCTAAGGTCCGATGGGGAATTTCCAATCTGAATATTCAAAATAGAGAGCCGTTTAACTATACAAAGTTTAGATTAGCTGCAAACCGCTTGGTTCTATATAGCAACCTCATTTTGAGGGAAGGCCCATTCTGGCTAGGGTGTAGGTTTCGAAGCCCCATTGCATGGTATCCTGAAGCAGATTATAAAGCCATCTATGAAATACCTGAAGGACAGACATATCATGTCTTCGAAGCTTTTGTTGCAATGCATGGTTTTAGGCCTTTTGATGAAAAACCTTCTCTAGCTTATTCTTTAACCGCTTTGCATGTAAACTATGGCTTTCATGAGGACATGAAAAAGGGTAAGCATGGGGGTATTCTGAGTGTTGGAAAAGGTATGACTTCACCATGTGCTTTCTCATTCTTTTACTTTAAACGTAACTCTTTTTACTCTAGAATGGTAATTTATTACAGAATTATGGTAGAATTGCAAAGACTTGTGTTTATTGTAAAAAGGAAATAAAAACTGCCTTTTATTGTCAAAAACAGGAATCAAGCTAGGTGAACAGCTATACTAGAGGTGAGGCTAAAGTAGGAGTAACTATTGTTCCTCCAGTCATAGACCATATCTTGCTAGAGAGAAGAAAATCAGAACACATTGCTAAGAGAAGGCAGGGGACAGCACGGCTTTAACCGAAGGAGATCGAGTGACAGCTAAAAAAATAAAGGGAGTGAATCCCTCAAGATCCTTCGATCCTGAGGGATCGCTAATCAAATCTTATAGCGTTCCTTGTATTTTTCTGTCGAGATTGTTATATAAGGCAATGCCCTTAGAGATGAAAGGAGTCGAATCATTGATTAAAAACATTTCTTTTGTAATTCTGCACTTTATCGACTCTCGTGATCAGAGAGCGATCACTGTAGATACTTTTTATGTTCAATTAATACAAAGACGCATTTTCATTCCATTTCTCAAGCTCTGAAGCAACCCAACAATGTTTCACTGGTGCTAAGGGAATGGCCCTGGTGGAATCAATATGATGTTTGTATTTCTATTCTTTTCTTACCGTTGTGTGATAATTTTGTTCAGTTTTATTTCAATTGCAGAATTAATCAATTATTGTTGAATTGCTTATTGATATTGCTGTGTTGCGCTAATGAATTGCATTGTTGTTCCATTTCAATAAGGATTTTAATTCCTATGTTGTTCATCTTGTTATCACTTATAAAGCTTTTTTGTTCAACATTTAACTCTATTTTTTGTTCCATTGGATTGTTCTTCCTTTCGATTACTTAATAACGCTTGTTGTTGACAGAATTGGTGTTTGATAGGATTAGCTATTTGATTCCTTCAAGTACAGAGTCGCTATTCAGATTCATTAGTTAGCATTTGCTGTTCAATTCCAGAGTGTTGTTCATTTCTAATTCATTAGTTTCAGATTGCAAAAAAGCTTGCTTATTGACATTGTATTCAATTACAATTTGATGTTCATTTCTAGTTCATTAAGTCTACAGCATTTTCTTAGTTCAAGTTCTATTTCTCTTTAATTTCTTTAAATCAAGACTGTCAACTGTAGAGAACATTAGTTATTTCTTCCTCGTTCCTAGATTGATTGCCTCTTTCAAGTTTGATTTCAGTTGCATCAATTTCTAAAGGAATGAGTTATTGCTACTGTATCCTTGATTGATGTTTTTTCAGAGTGAATAGTTAAGTTTCAAAGTATTTGAGTTATGTTATTGTAATTAGATTTATTTTCAAGCATCCGTTTACTCTTTTATTTAGAATATTGTAATACATTTAGCTCAAATTGCAGCCTCAAATAGAGTACACTCTTGAAACAAAAAGTCATTCTCGGATTGATAATTAATGTAGGATAAATAGGCATTAAAAAGACACCTTTTATACCTCAACAAAATGGTCCAGGTGATAAGGGTATTTTCAAAGTCTTTATTCCTAAGAAGACAATCCTAATTACCTAATGCAAATGAAAACATAGATTAATTATGTTAATTGCAACAACAAAAGGGTATAATATATGGTTAGGATGTGCACTCCATCACATTAAAATGTGCAAAGGTAATATCACTATGGAAGACCGTTCGATGGGGCATGGTTTGTATGGCTAAGAGGGGACCCATGGTGTATAATTAAATTCTTGTAGACATAGAAGAATTAATCTAATTCACTTAGATGCAAGGTCTAAAAGAGTTAATTTCTAGTAATAAGTGTATTATTAACATGCCCATTAAATAAAACTACAAATAGATATATATATTTCTCAAGAGTAGCAATGCTATAAACATTCTCAGAAAAGAAAAAGAAAAAGAAAAAGTCTTGCTTTGACTACATAGGAAGAGTTGTGACAAATGGTATCAGAGCCTAGGTATACCATTGGGATTTAAGGAACCACCACTAGGAGAAAAAAAGTTACATAATTATGTAGGCCTAAAAAACATTAAAATAAGGAGGAATTCATCTTCTACTTTTTTTTTAATTGCAAGGTAATAAAATGACCGTGTCACATAAAAAGGACCAAAAAACATGGCAGAGGAATGATGAAATACAACTATATAGTGGAATGGAAATAATGCAGAGAAATGTTAGAGATTAACTTATTAGTGGTTTCTTGCGAGCCAAAATGTAAAATAATTTTTTTTTTATGGTTTTAGTTATGCCTATATATTTATTTCCAAGGCTAGTGGAAGATAGAGTGAGAATTTATTTTACTATTAATTTATGGAAATTGCTAGAGAAGTACATTATTGTTGAACACCCATGAGAGAACATAGTCTCTATTTTGGGAACATTTAGTTGTTGAATAATTCTTTATGCATGTTATAAAGTGTGGTGGATTTTGTCTAAAAGGGCTTTCCTATAATAACATCTCATTAATGGCTTGATATTTTATGCACATTTTTTTATAATGTATTAGTGTAGAGAGTGTGTTATGCATGTCTAGGTATTACTGACAAGTATTTTTTATTTAATATTTGTTTGAGTTGGATATTTCATGTAAGGAAATATTGTTGCAATGAACTAGAAAGCACATCTAGAATATAAATGGAGTAGTTTAATGGCACTAATATCGATTTGTGAAATCTCAAGATGGAGAATGTTCTCATAGATTGAAATTTATGAGTTCTAGTATGTAGAACCAAAGGCACTAGTATGGTAGATGAAGAATGGGTGGTGTTGGAGTGAAATGTGATAGTTTTTATCAGTATTTATTTTTATTATTTGCTATACAGAATTATTCCAAAGGATAAACAATATTATTTCTCTATACAAATTTGAGGAACTTGTTTCGTGCTATATTCTCAGTGAATAATTTTTTTTGGGAAAGAAGGTTATTTTTGTTAAGCCCCAAAAAGTTATTTTCCTTGATATTGGATGATGTTGATTATTTAGCCAATCATATAAATGCATTTAATACTATTATCAAACCTATTGATATTTTTTTGAGTGAAAATTGATGATGAGAATTTCTTCATAACTCTTTTATGTTGTTTTCTAGATTCATGGGACAACCTAGTAATGGATGTTGGGAGCATTGTAAGGACATTTTTACTTGATGACGTCTTGGCTACCTTATTATTAGACCAAATTAAGTGGAAACATTATGAATCTACCAATGAAACCTTGGATGTTTATGGATTATCAAAGGAGAAAGGAAAGAAAACATAAAGGAATAGATGCAGATCCCATGGGAGACATAAGGGTCATAAAAATCCAGGTATAAATATTGTAATTGCAATCTAATTGGCCATTTCAAAAGGGACTACAAGGAAGAGAAGAAGAAGAAAGAAAAGAATGATTATCATGTTGAGTGTAATAAATATTCTCAAGAGGATGGTGGAGACTTATTATAAATTTCATAACTTATGTAGGATAGCTTGCATGGTTGATGGATTATGGAGCTTCCTTCCATATGACTTCGCATTGGCACTAGTATCCATGTATGAAAAATATTGTGGTGGTATGTTATGCCTTAGTGATCGATTTCCTCTTTGTATAGTTGGTTATTATATACCTTTTATTAGAATCTATGATAGAGAAGTAAAGAGTATCTATGTATTTTTAGAAATTTTAGGTTTGGCACAAAACTTATTATCTATAAGGATGCTTGATGATCTAGTTTTTCATGTTGCTTTATTTAATAAACAATGTGTTGTAACCTAATTTAGTGACATAAAAAATCCACATCGGCCTATTTATAAATAGTAGTGTCGGGAACCATCTAGCAACAAATTGTTACAAAATCCAAAAAGAAAAAGGGAACTAATTTCACAAATAATAGGAATTAACAAAAGTAACCCTGTGAAGGTCCCAAGAAATTAAAAAAGGAAACAAGAGTGCAAAGGGAAGGGCTATGATGCAAAGGAGAGGAAATGATCTTCAAACCTTGTAGCCAATCTAGGACTTCAAACTTTGATATCCAGTCTTGATGTGGATTCACCATTTTTATTTAACTTACTTTCAAAAGTACTTATAGTTGGACCTTTGATTATATAAATGTTTTATTGGGAACTTGATTCGCTACCGCTTGTTAACCAAAGTAATAAATCCTGAATACATATTTCCATTATTTTAAGCTTGATTATATAACATGGGGAGGTGTTACCTTTGGGATTCATATTGTAAGTTCACTTCTTAATCTAAATCTTTGTTTTCCTTAGTAAACATATTTACAATTTTCTCACCCGATACATGAGGATTAGTTTTCAAACATTCCCCCCTTTCAAGGGGTGATTGTGAGTGAAAGCATTATTCTGAATATTTCGATATTTTATTTTCCAAGTCCTTTGGTGAATGTTGTATATGAATAGTCTTGGCCTCCACATGATGTCGAATGAAATGATACTTTTTTTTCATATGTTTGGTTCAGTAATGGAATTTGGTATTCCTGGCCAAATTTATTGCATAATTATAATTGATCAAAAGGAGTGTAGTGTTCACTTATTTATCCTGCAAATATTTAAGAATTTTCGTAAGCCACACAATCTCCTTAGTTTTTTATGTAACTTCCACATATTATTCCTCTATTGTGGAATGTGTTGGAGCCAATTGTTTGCATGACCTCTAGGAGACAAATCATGATATAAGACTCACAACATATCCTAAAGGAGAGACTTAGTTTTCCTTATCTCCATCAAATTTTAAATAAAAAATTTTAGTTAGGCTAAGGTCACCAATTTATTATAACCTTCACAACCCAATTAGGATAGATTGTTGTTTTCTGGATAAATCCCTCTTGGGAACAAGAGTGATCTCCCTAGTATCCCAATGGATAACTGGAACCAAAAAATCATTTTAATATATATTTACCTAAACTATTAGCATTCAAATTATCAAAACTAAGAAATGAGGATGTAATGCTCCTACCTTTCAACGAGATGTTTGATGTAGACCTTGCCTTTCATCCCGAAGAAGTCCTTGAATGTTGGGAAGAACCTGTAATCAGAAACATGCAAAGAATCAAAATCACCAGTAGTATATAATAATCCAAATTCCAGTTTAACTTAATTATCAAGGAGATTAAGAACTGTCATTGTTTTATT
Organism: Pinus albicaulis; assembly: GCA_034641835.2. Taxonomy (NCBI): domain Eukaryota; kingdom Viridiplantae; phylum Streptophyta; class Pinopsida; order Pinales; family Pinaceae; genus Pinus; species Pinus albicaulis. The sequence continues at coordinate 1,390,248,492 of CM076581.1, forward strand.
GAATCTAAAAATAAAAAAATGAGAACAACGGATCCATATGTATTATCGATAATATAAAGGGAAATCTTACAACCTGAGCCTTGATGTTGTAATCTTGTTCCAATGATATCCTTTCCTTCCCTTGATGAAAAAGCAATAGCATGAGTTTACAAATTCCAACCCTAAAAGTCCCAAAATTCCTTTAGTCCGATGATGAATTTATAGGGAGGATGATGAGGTTTCTAGTTCCACTTCTAAATGGATATGATCCTTAAGAAAAGGGATTTAGCTCCACATACCAAGGGATAAGGTGCAAGAATGTAGTGGTTCGATTTTTCTAATATGGATAATATTCCTCAACCAAAGCTTCTAGAACTTACTTTTTATTTTTACGTGTGTAAACTGACCTGCACACTTTTTGGTGGAATAAACTTCATAGATCTGTGCAATTTTTGTTTAGAAAAACTCTGCATGTGCGGGTTTTGTTCAGGAAAACCGCGCAAGTGCTCAAAAATGGTTTTTAAGTAGAGAATACCAAAATTTCTGTTGTACCTAGTATTATTTTACTTCAATCTTAATAGGGGATTCACTTGAGACACTCCATCGGATGGAAATATATCTAAATCAACAGTCATGGTGTCAAGTTTTAGTCTAACAATTGTATGGTTGATGGACTATGGAGCTTCCTTCAATATGACTTCTCATTGGCAAGAGTATTCATGTAAGAGAAATCTATGGTAGAATGGTATACCTTAGTGATGGCTCGCCTCTTAGCATAGTTGGTTATGATATACATTCTATTAGAATCTCTAATGGAGAAGTAAAGGGTACAATTATATTTTTAGACAATTTTGGTTTGACACAAAAATTACTATCTATAAGCATGCTTGATTATCTAGGTGTGAATGTTTCTTTCTCTCACAACGGGTGGGTTGCAATGTGACTCAGTGACATCTCTGAATCGATGGACTAATCAAACCTTGAGATCATATTCTAATTAATTAATGCATAAAGCCTTCAATTAATACCCTAATTTTTACATGAGGGAACTACACCATAAATTACATGGGAGGATATTGAACTGTAGACACATTATCCTTATTAGATAGATGAGGATTATTTCTCCCTCCAAAAAGTGCTCAATGTTTATAAATATGATTCTAGTTGAAAAAATAAAACCACCCTTGTCCTCTCCTGGCCAATCACATTCCTTTCAATCAACTTGACTCCAATATAAAACAACCAAATTTGTGGGAAAAAATACCTTGATATCTTCAAAAATTTCTAGTGCAGAGCACAAAAACACATTCATTTATGTTCATAGTATGACCCTTAATTCCTTCCCCGATAACACATCAAATAAATATTGAGTAATTTATTATCGTAACTTACAGATAAGTATTGGTAATCCTAGAAATAATTGAAATGATTAATGGTCAAGAATTCGATCTCACAATGGTTAGTTGTGTTTGAGAATCTAATTCTAACCACATTCTAGGTGTCAAAAGCATCCATCCGAGTGTCCTAGTTCAGTTTTATATGGTCAAGTTTAGTTCAGTCTCACTACAGAAATTTATTTTGATGTCTCCAATGTAATCTTACTTAAGTAATTTGTAATATTGAGAAGAGTAATCCCTGGTCCACAATTTTTCATTCTTTATCATGGTATCAAAGCTTTATTTGTGTAAGTCTCTTTAATAATAATAGAGATAATAACGTCACCTACATAAGATTTAAAAACCTCTACTCCATGTTATTTTTCATTATTTTTCATGATAACAAAGCTTCAGGTCGCATGACACTCGAGAGAGAGGGTTAAGATCAAGAAGTCGAGGAGGATAAGAATCCTTTATTATTTTAAAGAAGCTAGTTGCATCAAGTCAGTTTTGTGAAGAGGACAAAGTAGATTGTTACCTATTTTGAAAGATGTGATAATCATTGTAAGGTTTTCATGTTTCAAAGGGCTCCACGTAGTCGATTGTATGAAGGTCAAACGAGCTCCACGACGTTTCACGAAGGACAAACAATTTTTCATGACTTTTCAGAAAATGTGATCCTTTTAAATGAATAACGAAGGTCAAATAAAGAGCCTCTACTCATTTTAAAAGGTTCACATTATTTAATGTTACCCACTTTTTTTTCTCTCCATTCTTCATGGAGTCCTCGATTTCTTAAATGGTGATTATTTTATTATTATGAACTCTAAAGATTTTTTTTTAAAATTCGTAGACAAGAGTTATTTCAAAATCCATTTTTTTTTAAGTATTATTTCAAATTGTTTTAAATTGGTTTAAAAAGGTTTTGTTTAAAAAGAGAGTTTCATTTGGGAGGAGGAGTTGATTAAAAAAAAGTTTTTTTTTTTTAACTTTTTTTTTAAAAACAAAAACTTGAAAAATGATATTTAAAAAAGGGAATTTTTAAAGTGTTTTTTTGTTTACAAAGGATTTGAAAAAAAGTTTGTAAGGTATTTTAAAAGGGATTGTAAAATATTTTGTGAAAACATCGTCCTTGTGAAAAATTGTAGAACCATATTTTTTCTACGTTGAGTAGTAGGGAAGCCATCACAAAGATGTTTTATTCCATACAACCACTATGTTTGCTAGTACATTTGCATGTTAAACTACAATTAGCTAATGGTCAATAAATGGGAAAATCTAATAGGCTAATAATGTCGTATGAACAACTAGAGATGTATCAAGATTTTTTGAAATAATTGGAAGTGAAGAGGCAAAAGGACACATTTACATTGAAATACATAAATATTTTTTGGATGAGAGCATTATTCCCCTCATTTTAGATTCCAAGACAGCCTAGGAGGCTTGGGATACCGTCGAGAATAGTTTTGGTGTAAAGGGGAGTAATTTAGTTGAATATCAAAATATTGGTGAATCCCATTGTGCTCAGCCAGAAGTGGATGATGATTGTAAAAAAAATTCATAAGCAGCAGAGAAGGAGCACGCAAATGCTCGTGATTCCCATTTTGCAAAAAATAATTTGGATGAAGATTTGGTGAATCGAGTAATAAATCTTGTTAAATAAAATGAATCTACCATTGGAGCCACAAATTCTATGCTAAATCTAACAATTAAATTTGTTAATGTTAATTTTTATGAAGACCTATTGACTAATTATGAATCGTTGTAGATTATGCATTGAAAGCATGATATCGACATGATGTTATTTGGTGAGAGAAGCCCATTTGATTCAAAAAACCAAGTGAAAGAGAAGCTGTCTACAACGACAAAGGTTAGTAAAGAAGTGGAAGAGAGAAATAGAGAGAAATCGACTTCGGAAAGAAAGGAAGGCTATAAAGGGAATGCTCTCATTTCAAATTTTTTTGACACTTACCATTGATTTCCAATTTGTAGGTACTGAGAATGATTATGAAGAAGGGTTAACTTTACTAGAAGCATGGCTTGCAACACCATGCCTTGATAATTTTTGCATAGAAGCTGTAGAAATGAATGTTGAAGAAAACTTGGATGATCAAAACATCAATGAAATTTTCATGTATTGGATTTTTGAGGAAATATTTTTTTAGTATATACTTACATTGTAGAAAATTGATGATGAAGATCACACAATAGAAGATGACATGTGGTAGCATTCCACATACAAGCTGATTTTGGAAGAAGTCGAGGACATACTTAGACAACCTTGAACAATACAATACTTTCAATACCAAATGAAGAAACTAATTTTTTAATGATACAACAAAAGGAAAATTTTGAAATAATTTAGAGCCTACATGATCTCGAAGAAGAGAATGTTGGAAATATTTTCATTCATGGAAAAGGAGTAGAAAGGAGTATCACCATAGAGGAAAAATAGCATCAATAGAAGCATAACCTAAAGTAGAGAGAATGCAGCTAACAAAGCAGCAAAGGCAACAAAGAAGCAGCAAAGGCGTGCAACAAGCGAAAGAATCCCAATTCAGAGTGAAAAGAGAATAGAAGATCAAGCTCAGGAGAGATCAACACACTTAGAATCAAGAGCAAGCTTAAGAGGAGTAGCATGGAGGGACCGGTGTCACAGAGTGGGGCAGAGTAAACAAATGGTAAATAGACTAAGGTAGAGAAATATTTGAGGAATTCCAAGTGAGGTGAATGGATGGTCACGATTAGATCGCAACAGAAAAGGCAAGAAATGAATGGATAAGATTCATCGCAAGATAAGCAAGGTAGAAACCAATTGGAAGTGCAAGCAGTGGCAAGGACCGTAGATCTGGGCAGATCTATGGTGATGATCACATCGACGAAGATCGAAATCGCAAGTCACAAGGTAATTTTTTTAATTAGCGATGCGATGCGATGCAAGTGATGCGATGGATGGATGCAATGCGATGCGATGCAAGCGATGCGATGGATGGATGCAATGCGATGGATATGATGCGATGCATCACATATAGCAATCGGGGTAGGAGAGATATCGCACAATCTTATAAGTCATGCGAGTTGTGATGTGAAGTAGTGATAAAGTCAAGTGGGACCCTTCGCATATCGCATATTAGGAGATCAGTTGGACGAAGGCACATGGGATAACTGGAATCGCCGAAGTGTGATAAAGAGAGCGGATGCGATGAAGATCAAAGCCAAAACCTAAAGGTATTTTCATGTTCAGAAATATGGGGTGTTACTTTGTTAAATCACATCAGAGGACAAAGTAGGATTATAACATAGAACAGTGAAATGCCTAAATGCGATAGAAAAATCTGATAGTGGAATATGTTTTGAAATCTGTGGAACAGTAACGGCAGGATGAGAAAACTGGAAAGTTTTTGTTTCACACCTCTTTTGGAGGATAAGTGGTAAAAGGTGAAACGAACGAGATAGTGATAAGAGGGCGACGCGTGGCATTCTAAAACCACATATTTCGTGTAAGTTGGGAACAATTAAATAAAATGCAACTTGGTGTGCGAATTTCATCGGATTAGGAAGTTAAAAGAGACGATGTATGATGATCGTCTAATTTGACGCAGAGTAAATCATCGGTTGAGATTAGAACAGTAAATAGAGTAGAATGACGTGTCTGATCAATAATGTACACCTATGGGTCCAGATAAATAATGTTGAAATTATTTTAACTAAGGTAAAAATATGTGGGACCCAAGTATATTTATATGATGGCACTGTGGTACATTTAACCAAAGTATGGAAGGGTAATAAACTTTGAGATTTGCAATATGATGAAGACTGTCGGATTGCGAATAGGATTGACAACAGTCGTTTAATCGAGGATAAGACATTAGTATATGTGCAAGATTGGTGGAAAGATAAACCTTTACAAATGTTTTATGTATTAAAGGTTATATGATTATAGAGCGGAATGGATGGTTTTAATGTATTTGGTTATGATGGGTCTTAACCAAAGTCATATTTTATAGTATTATTAACACGCCGTGATGAATAATATTAATCAAAGGATAAAATTCCAAGGTAAAGCGTGAAATAATTATGTTTTTACAATAGGTGACAAATCGGTGTTAAGGTTATGGTTGATGTGCATATGGATATGTATAATTAAATTTATATGAAAAGTGTGGGTGAATGCAGCACAAAAGACACGGATAACGAAAGAAATAGGGTAATTATGTAGCAGAGCTATAATATAAATAGTAGAAACTGAAAAGACATTGAAAACAGCAAAAAGACAAATACACAGTGAGCCAAGAGGTCAAAGGGTTAAGCGAGACATGTTTGTTGTAACTGTCAATGTAAATGAATTAATTATTTTTAGTGTATGTGATGCAAAGGCAAGTCTCCGTAGGTCAAGAAGAACTCCTCTATAATACTAAAATGTATACATACTCTTATATTATTCTGAATGGGCTGGACAAGAAAATTAGAAGGGGGAACACAAAGAGTCATACCTGTTCATTTTGAATTCCCTGTGGAATGCAGAGAGTTATGAGGTGATCTCTATAAATAATTTTACGAGCATATGCATAAAGAGTAAGGGAATGGAGAAAGAGGTGAGAGAGTGTAAGATGAAGAAGGAGTAGATAAAGAAGGTTTGAATATCTAGAGATGATTTAAAGCAGATATTAAGGCTGGAAGGATGAAAATGAAGAAGGAGGAAAACAAAGCTTATATCCAGGTAAATCAGCATATGATCTTATTGTAGAGTGAGGGAGTTGGTGCTTCCATTTCAAGTTGTAGCTTGGGAGATGTCCAGTTGTAGCTAGCTAAGGTAGGAGCCTCCTGTACGTTGTAGCCTGCAGAAAATAGATGGGAATTGGAGCTTCCTTGCAAGTTGTAACTTGCATAATTGAGGTTGTAGCCTCCTGTAGGTTGGAGCCTACATAAAATTAGTGGTGAGAGGGTGTTGGAGCTTGCCTTTGTATCACAACAATAATAGGATGTGGTTTTCTCCCTTATGGGTTTCCACTTATATATGTTGTCTATATGTATGATGATTATGTGTAGATATTCTATATTTAAATCTTCTTAATACTTGCTACTCACTAATTTAGATTGTGGTTTCATTATATAATAAGTTGATCATGAAATGGAGGTGTAAATAAGTTTAAAAGGAAGTTTTAAAAATCCATGAATGTGTTAAACTGATTCACCCCCCCTCTCAGTTTAACTAAGTGTCCAACAATTGATATCAGAGCTAGTTCCTTCTGTATCAGTTTAACAATTGGAAGGAGATCCTAGGTCCCCAAGATGGCTAGTATAGAAGGATGCTAAAAAATAAAGCCCATTTGTTTACTGGCACTAACTATGCCTTATGGAAAATAAGAATGAGGATGTTTATAATGTCTCTAGGAATAGAAGTTTGGGCTGCTGTGGATTTGGGATATTCCCCAAAGGATTATGACAGAGAGAAAGAAGCCAAACAAGATTTTATAGCTAATGCCAAAGCCATGAATGCTCTCTTAACTGGTCTATGTGAGGTAGAATTTATCAAATTAATGAACAACAAGACTACCAAAGAAATATGGGATACATTACAAATTATCCATGAGGGTGATAAAAAGGTGAAGATGGTCAAACCGCAAGTCTATAGAGCTCAGTTTGAAAATATAACAATGAATGAAGAAGAAGATGTCGCCAGCTTCTTCTTAAAGGTTGTAGAAATTGTGAATAAAATGAAAGCCCTAGGAGAAACCATTAGAGAATGTGTAATTGTTCAAAATATATTGAGATCCTTACCATCCAGTTTTAACCCCAAGGTTTCAGCCATAGAAGAAACAGTTGACTTAGAAACATTGACCATGAACCAATTACTTGGAAACTTAACAACCTATGAGATGAGACTTCCATAAAGGAATTCAAATGTGAGGGAGGCAACCTTTAAGGCAGAGAAGAGCAAAGAAGAAAAAGAAGATACATGCTCCTTCTCTGATGAAGAAGAGGCCAAATTGGTCAGAATAATGGATAGAGTCTCAGGCAAGTATAAAGGTAAAATTCCATTTAAATGCTCTAACTATGGAAGAGTTGGGCACTATGCATCTAAGTGTCCTCATAAGAAAACAAAGAATCAGACTCAAGAGACAGAGAAAACCAAAACAAATAACTGGAAGAAAGGGAAGAGATTCAATCGAAAATCATTTTATGCTCAACAAGATAACAGTGCATCTAGAAACTCAGATGAATCCTCAAATGAAGAAGGAACCTATGAATTTGTGTTGATGGCCAAGGAAGAATCAGAAGGATTCCTTCTAGAAGAGGATGAAGAATGTGAGGTAGATCTTGAGGGGGAACTAAGAAGTGCCCTGGAGGAAATAGATAGACTTAAACTGAAGTGCAGAAAAAAGAAAGACATTCTCCTCAAATATGTAAAAGAAGAACCAACTTCTGAAGACCTCAGTCAGTTGAAAGTAAAACTTTAAGAAGCTAAGAAGGTGGAAGACACTCTACTAAAGAAAATTGAGGATAAAATTCAGAAGCAAGAGAAATTGGAAGAAGAAGTAGTATGCTTGAGAAAGAAATTAGAAAACACCCAAAGGAAATTCTCAATGAAAACTCCTCAAATGACAAGCTCTGAATAGCTGAATAAAAAACTAAATGCTCAAAGATCTCCTCTCATAAAAATTGGGATAGGTTACGAAGGAGAAACTAGCAAATCCAAGGTAGAAGATAACCAGAAGATCATCTTTGTAAAATCTGTATAGGATAATGAAGCAACTCAAAATATTCCTACAGAAGTAGAAGCCAGCAAGAACATGACCTGCAATGAAGTAAACAGAAACAAGAAGGAATCTAAAATAGGAAAGAACAAAATAAATAAACAGTCAGCTGGAAAAATCTCTTACACTCATGAATATGGAAAATTCGGAAGTCGTCAAAGGAGATTCTTTCCTCCTATGATAAATGTCGCTTGTTTTGCCTGCCACAAACTAGGACATATTGCTGCATATTGTCAGACAAAGAGAATCGATTCTAGCTAGCAAAGGATGCATAAAAGGAGAAGACTACCTCAAGAAAACAAATGGAGAGAACAACCCTTCACCAAGTACACTAATCATTTCCATGGGTATTGTTTTTATTATAAGGGGTATGGCCATAAAGACATGGAGTGGAGAGTGAATGGAAATAGACTGATGTATGAAAACTCAAGGAGTTTGATGAACAATGGAGAACTCACTCGTGTACATAATCCATTCAGAAACATAATCAAATGCTTTGACTTCCATCAAATTGGGCACAAGTGTCACAAATGTCTTCTTAGAGAATTTGGTCCATCTTCTCAGGAAAGGTACCAAACAGAAGGATGCATGCAGTGGAAAAAGAAGTTGAATATGACTGATGAATATGACTGGACAGTGGATGTTCAAAGAATATGACTGGAGATCAAGGCAAGTTTGTAAGCTTTGATGAAAAGAAATATGGGAATGTAACATTTCGGCAATGATAAAGCAGGGAAAATCAAAGGAAAAGGCTTAGTCAATCTGAATAATGGAAGAGGAAAGGCTCAAGATGTACTATTTGTGGATGGGTTGAAATCTAATCTGGTAAGCGTCAGTCAAATGTGTGATAAAGGCTGTGAGGTCCTTTTTAGAGCCCAAGACTGTGAAGTAAGATCGAGCACCACAGGAAAGACCTTGATCAAAGGTGTTCGAATAGAAAGTAATTTCTATATAGTGAAAGAAGAAAATGAAGCATGCCACATAAGCAAACTTGATGAATCATGGTTATGACATAGAATATTGGGACACCTAAACTTTGACCACATCATCAGTCTGAGGAAGAAGAATGTAGTTAGAGATATGCCAGCAATAAAGAATCCTTCAAATACCATATGTAAATCCTGCCAACTGGGCAAGAAAACCCGCATATATTTCAAGACAGAAGAGATACTATCTACAAGTCGGCCTCTTTAGCTTGTACACATGGACCTGTGTGGACCTTCAAGAACTAAAGCACCAAGCGGAGAATCTTATTTCATCCTGATAATAGACGATTTGACCAGATTGACGTGCATAACATTTCTCAAATATAAATTGGAAGCGCTTGAGAAATTCAAAATATTCAAGGTATTAGAAGAAAATAAAACAGGATGCAAGATAAAGTGCACCAGATCAGACAGAGGAGGTGAATTCATAGACTATGATTTTGCAGACCTATGCAATGAACATGGGATAAAACAACAGTTTACAATTTCCGGTACACATCAATAGAATGGAGTGGCAGAGAGGCAAAATAGGTTAGTACAATAGATTGCCAGAGCCATGATGCAAGAAAGTAACATTCCCCAAACATATTGGGAAGAAGCAGTACACACTGCTATTCACATTCTCAACAAAGCTCATCTAAGACCAAATTGTGATAAGACTGCTTACGAATTATGGCATGGTAAACCAGCATCAATCAAGCACTTTAGAGTCTTTGGAAGAAAGTGTTTCATAAAAAATAATGATGAAAAACTGGGGAAGTTTGATGCAAAAGATGATGAAGGAATATTTTTAGGATATGCATCCAACAATAAGGGTTATAGGTGTTACAACAAAATACTGCACAAAATTGTGGAAAGAATTGATGTAAGAGTTGACGAAGATCTACCTAACAGAACAAGAAACACAAGCTGTGCCAATCCTCCAGATGATCATTAGGTTGAGAATCAAGATAATGATAAACATAGCAAGACAACAAAAGATACTGAATTAAAATCAAAAGGTCCCTCAAGATACACTCAAAAGAACCATCTAGAAGATCAAATCATTGGGGAAAAGAGTGTGGGAGTCGAGACAAGAAGACATATTTCTTAACGAATAGAAGAAGTAAAACTAGCCATGCTATCTCAAATAGATCCAAAGAAGTTCGAAGAAGCCAGCAAGACAAAAACTGGGTAAATGTTATGAATGAAGAACTAGACCAAATTGAGAAGAACAATACCCGCGGATTAATTCCAAGACCCACTGGGAAAAATTTCATTGGCACAAAATGGATATTCAAGAATAAGATGAATGAACAAGGGCAAGTAATTAGAACTAAAGCCAGACTTGTATGGAAGGGATATTCTCAAATTGAAGGACTTTATGATGATGAAACCTTTGCCCCTGTAGCCAGAATGGAAGCTATCAGAATGTTTTTGGCCTTTGCATGCTATCATGATTTCAGGGTATATCAAATGGATGTAAAGTCTGCCTTCCTGAATGGATATTTAGAGGAAGAAGTCTACATGGACAATCCTGAAGGATTCTCATTAACAGATAAACATGACTATGTGTGCCGATTAAAGAAATCCTTATATGGTCTAAAACAAGCTCCTCGTGCATGGTATTCAAGGCTCGACAAATACTTGCAAAAACAAGGGTTCAAGAAAGGAGGAGTAAACAATAATTTGTACATAAAGGCTAATGAAAATGAACTCTTAATTGTAGTAGCATATGTAAATGACATCATGTTTGGTGGCAACAAAAATGAGTTAGCAAAAGGATTTGCTAAAGAAATGAAATCAGAGTTTGAGATGTCAATGATTGGACAGCTCACCTTCTATTTAGGACTTCAAATTCAACAAAAGAACATAGGAATATTCATTTTGCAAGAAAAATACTAAAGAAACATGTTGAAAAGGTTTGAAATTGAAGACTGAAAACCTGTGTCAACTTCCATGATCACTGGATGCAAACTATGTGTTAATGATGGATCAACAGATGTATATCAAAAACTTTATAGATCCATGATAGGAAGTTTCCTATACCTAACTACTTCTAGACCAGTCATTATGTTGGCAGTAGGACTTGTGGCAAGATATCAAGCAACACCAAAAAATAATCATTTACTTGCAATCGAGAGAATATTTAGATATCTACAAGGAACTTCGCATTATGGCCTATGGTATCCAAGAGGAAAAAGCTTCACATTGACAGCATACACAGATGCAGATTGGGAAAGTTGTGTGGATGATAGGAAAAGCACAAGTGGAGGTGCATTTTATTTGGGAAAAATTCTGGTGGAATGGCTAAGCAAGAAGCAAACTTCTATCTCTCTATCTGCAGTAGAAGCAGAATACATAGCAGCAGCTGCATGTTGCACACAAGCAATGTGGATGAAAGAGACTATCCAACACATGAAGGTAAGCATGGATGAACCCATTTCTATCAAATGTTACAATACAAGTGCAATAAGTATATCAAAAAATCATGTACTTCATTAAAAAACAAAGCACATCCCAATAAAGTACCACTTCCTCAGAGAACAAGTAGCACAGAAATTAGTGAAGTTGGAATATGTACCAACTAAGGAAAAAACAATAGACATATTCACAAAACCTCTTGCTAAAGAACCATTCTAATATCTAAGAGACAATATAGGGGTAGTGTCTGCAGATGTTACTCTCTAACATGATCAAAAAAAAAAAGGGCGACTGCATACAATAAACAGGATCATTGCAGAAGACAAGTGATAGTCAATATCAGACAAGAAAGCATCATTCCAGGGGGATAGAAGTCAATAATTGTCATAAAAGAGCTAGAAAAATGGAGCAGTGCATGGAACAGGTCCTCAATATTAGAGGAAATGAAAATATAGAAACTACATTGGGAAATGTGCAACCCTTTGTCATTGATTTCAAAGGGGGAGGAAAAACAAGCAAAAGAAGAAAGGGTCTTCTAAAAAGCAAGCAGACGAAGTATTAGAGTATTGATGGATATATTGCCATCAATGCCAAAGGGGGAGACTGTTGGAAATATTGTCATTGATGGCAAAGGAGTAGAAAGGAGTATCACCATAGAGGCAAAAGAGCATCGATAGAAGCATAACCTCAAGCAAAGAGAATGCAGCTAACAAAGAAGCAAAGGCATGTAGCAAGCGAAAGAATCCCAAGTCAAAGTGAATAGCAAATAGAAGATCAAACTTAGGAGAGATCAACGCATTTAGAATAAAGAAAAAGATCACGAGGAGTAGCATGAAGGGACTAGTGCCACAGAGCGGGGCAGCGTAAACAAATGGAAAATAGACTAAGGTAGAGAAATCTTTGAAGAATTCCAAGTGAGGTGAACAGACGGTCACGATTAGATCACAACAGAAAAGGCAAGAAATGAATGAATAAGATTCATCACAAGATAAGCAGGGTAGAAACCAATCAGAAGTGCCAGCAGCAGCAAGGACCGTAGATCTAGGAAGATCAATGGTGACGATCACATTGGCAAAGATCGAAATCGCATGTCGCAAGGTAATTGTTTTAGTAAGAGATGCGATGCAATGCAACCGATGGATGTGATGCGATGGATACGATGTGATGAAATCGCATATCGCAATCAGGGTAGGAGAGATATCGCACAATCTTATAAGTCATGTGAGTTGTGATGTGAAGTAGCGATAAAGTCAAGTGGGACCCTTCACATATCGCATATCAGGAGATCATTTGGATGAAGTCACATGGGATAACTGGAATCGCCGAAGTGCGATAAAGAGAGCGGACGTGATGAAGATCAAAGCTGAAACCTAAAGGTCTTTTCAAGTCTGGAAATATGGGGTCTTCCTTTGTTAAATCACATCAGAGGAAAAAGGAGGATTATAACATAGAATGGTGGAATGTTGAAATGCAATAGAAAAACCGGATAGTGGAATATATTTTTAAATCCACGGAACAATGAAGGGAGGATTAGAAAACTAGTAAGTTGTTGTTTCGCACCGATTTTGGAGGATAGGTGGTAAAAGGTGAAATGAACGCAATAGCGGTAAGAGGGCAACGTGTGGCATTCTAAAACCACCTATTTCGCGTAGGTTAGGAATAATTAAATAACATTAAACTTGGTGTGTGAATTCCATCGGATTAGGAAGTTAAAAGAGACAAAGTATGATGATCGTCTGATCTAACATAGAGTAAATCATCAGTTGAGATTAGAAAGGTCAGCAGAGTAAACTAATGTGTTTGATCGATAGTGTACACCTATGGGTCCAGATAAATAAGATGTCGCCATTCTTTTAACTAAGGTAAAAAGATGTGGGACCCGAGTATATTTATATGATGGCACTGTGGCACATTTAACCAAAGTATGGAAGGGTAATAAAATTTGAGATTTTCAATACGATGAAGACCGTTGGATTGCGAACAGGATCGATGACAGTCCTTTAATCTGGGATGCAGCATCAATATACGTGCAATATTGGTGGAAAGATAAACCTTTACAAATGTTTTATATATTAAAGGTTATATGATTATAGAGCAAAATGCATGGTTTTAATGTATTTGGTTATGATGGGTCTTAACCAAAGTCATAGTTTATGGTATTAATAACATGCTATGATGAATAATGTTAATCAAAGGATAAAATTCCAAGGTAAAGCGTGAAAGAATTCCACTTTTAAAATATGTGACAAATCGGTGTCAAGGTTATGGTTGATGCGAATATGGATACGCATAATTAAATTTATATGCAAAGTGTGGGTGAACGCAGCACAAAAGACACAGATAATGAAAGAAACAGGGTAATTATCTAGCAAAGCTAGAATATAAATAGCATAAACTGAAAAGACAGTGATAACAACAAAAACAGAAATACACAGCGAGCCAAGAGCTGAAAGGGTTAAGAGAGACATATTTGCTGTAAGTGTTAAATGTAAATGAATTGATTATTTTTAGTGTATGTGATGCAAAGGAAAGTCTCTGTAGGCAAAGAAAAAATCCTCTGTAATAATAAAATATATACATATTGTTATATTATTTTGAATGGGGTGGACAAGAAAATGAGAAGGGGGAAGGCAGAGAGTCATACCTATTCATTTCGAATTCCCTGTGGAATGCACAGAGTTATGAGGTGATCTCTATAAATAATGTTACGAGCACATGCATAAGGAGTAAGAGAATGGAGAAAGAGGTGAGAGAGTGTAATATGAAGAAGGAGTAGATAGAGAAGGTGTGACTATCCATAGATGATTTAAAGCAGATATTAAGGCTAGAAGACTGCAATGAATTAGGAGGAAAACAGAGCTGATATCCAGGTAAATCAGCATATGATCTTATTGTAGAGTGAGGGAATTGGTGCTTCCATTTCAAGTTGTAGCTTGGGAGATGTCCAGTTTTAGCTGGCTGAGGTAGGAGCCTCCTGTAGGTTGTAGCATGCAGAAAATAGATGGGAGTTGGAGCTTCCTTGCAAGTTGTAGCTTCCGAAATTGAGGTTGTAGCCTCCTATAGGTTGGAGCCTACAGAAAATTAGTGGTGAGAGGGAGTTGCAGCTTGCCTTTGCATCACAACAATAATAATATGTGGTTTTCTCCCTTATGGGTTTTCACTTATATCTATTGTCTATATGTATGATGATTGTGTGTAGATATTCTGTATTTAAATCTGCTTAATACTTGTTGCTCACTTATTAAGATTGTGGTTTCATTATATAGTAATTTTATCATTAAATGGAGGTGTAAATAAGTTTAAAAGAAAGTTTTAAAAATCCACGAATGTGTTAAACTGATTCACCCCCCCACCCTCTCAGTTTAACTAAGGATCCAACAGAGAGGAAGAAAGGTAAATATAGTTGAAGTCAATTTTTGAAATTGTAATCCTAGCTTAGACATAGATGAGTAATCATATTAATTAAATTTTTACATGGTTGTAACTAAGGGGATTGTTGGAGAACCTAATTCCAACCACCTACTAGTTGTCAAAATCGTCCATCCAATTTTCCTAGTTCATTTTAAGTTAGTCAAGATTATTTCTGCTTGAGTGTAGTGATTTATTGTTGATTTCTCCAACGTAAAATTATTTAACTAATTCATAATATTGAGAAGAGAAATATCTTCTCCATAGTATTTCATTCTTTGTCAACTTTCAAAGAGAAATCCTCCACTAAATTGGTATGGTCATTTTCACCTTTTAACTTTAGTTAAAGGATTATATGAGTTATGGCACCCAAGAAGAGATGTAATTTATCAGAAAAATGTATAGAAGACACTGACAAGAATTGAAAACTAAAAAGAAGTGGAGCAAAGGATTACTCTTTTGAATATTACGAATGAGTTAAATAATATTACATTCGAAACATCAGTAATAAAACTAGAGTGAAACTCAACTAGAACTATACTAACTGAAACTAAACTCAGACACTTGGATGGATGGTTTCGACAACTAGAAGTTGCTTAGAATTATATTCTCCAACACTCCCCCTTAATTACAACCACATAAAAACTTAATTAAGATACATGTTGGTCTATGTATCACCGAGGCTTACAATTTAAAGAAAAATTGGCTTCAACTATATTTTCTTATGTTCTTCTCTTCTTCCAGATTCTATAGCCTCTAAATTGTTTCATCATTTTCTTCTTGGTATACTCTTCAAACCTCAGTTTCTTCATTTGCTGGTGCAGGTCTTCTATTTTTCCAGGTTGTCTAAGCATGTCGTAGACTTCTTCAAGGAATGACTTGTATGTGAGCTGCAGCCACATATTGTCTTCTGTAGTGCACTTTTCATCATAAATCTACTGCAACATAAGATCATAATAATATTTTATCTCTTCATAATTCCAATACTTGAAAATTGCATTGACATGTTTGTCATGCATGTTGTATTCAACATTCATATCTACAAATTCTATGTAGACCTTATCTAGACATGGTGTTGCAAGCCATGTTTCAATAAACTTTAACTCTTCTTCATAATCGATCGATGTACCTGCACATTGGAAATCAATGGTAAGTGTAAAAACATCTCCAAAACCACATTGGGTTTGTTCCTTCTCCTCTACTATGGAAACTTTCTCTTGATGCGTTTCTTTTTCTTCTTGTGCTTCTATATTTGTTTCTGTTTTCCCTTTGCAAACTTATTTCTTTGTCTCTGTCTCTGTCTTCGTCTCTTCTTCACTAACCTGTGGTGCTACAATTAGGTTGTCTTCCACTAACTCAAGTGGGATTTTATCACTAAATAAAATCATGTCGATATCATGTTTTTGTTGCATCATCTGCAACCAATCGTCATTAACCAACAAATCTTGATCAAATTCAGCATCAGCTAGATTTACGATAGTATTTTCACTTTCATGAGCAAGCTCAGTTGTTGGATTCACCAAGTCTTCATCGG
This sequence comes from Pinus albicaulis, assembly GCA_034641835.2. Taxonomy (NCBI): domain Eukaryota; kingdom Viridiplantae; phylum Streptophyta; class Pinopsida; order Pinales; family Pinaceae; genus Pinus; species Pinus albicaulis. The sequence goes on from CM076581.1 coordinate 1,390,264,936, forward strand.
CAAGGACTGTTGCTGGAAAGATCACCATATCATCAGCAAGCTTTGTTGTTGGAATTTCCAAATCATAATCAGTAAGCTCTCTTGTTGGAATCACCATATCATCAGCAAGCTCTTTTGCTGGAATCTCCAAATCATCATCAGCAAGCTTAGTGCTGGAATCACCAAATTTTTGTCAACAAGCCCTATTGTTGGATTCATCATATCTTCGTCCACTTGTGATTGTGCACACTCGGGTTCAAGAGCATATTGGTGCTCTCTCTTTGCTACTTTTGCACTTTCTTTGCAGACATCATCGACTTGTGGTTGAGCACAGTGGGATTCAATAAACTCTTCATCTTTGCTGTAGATATGTTGCTTTAGATCCACCTCTGTCTTCAACCTAAATGCTCCCACTTGCACCAAAACACCTCTCAAGGGTATCCCATACCTCTTTGGTTGTCTTGGCATCTAGAAGCAGAGGGAGAATGATTTCATCCATAGATTCTTTTATGGATTTTAATGCATAGGCATCCTTTTGCCTCTTTATTTCAGGATCTAAGAAGATCTCAAACATATTTTGTTTTTCTTCAGCTCTTAGCTTTTCCCATAACCTCGTTTGTTGGCTTCCACAAATAGACGAGTCTAAATATGCTGTTCAAATACCTTGCCTCCAAAAAATTCCAAAAATTATGTACGAAGGCAATACTTTCTCAAGGCTTTCACAATACCCTTTTCAAATTTCGTTTGAAAAAAAATCTCCTTTTAAAAAAAACAAAACTTCAAATGATAATATACACACTTTTTTAACCTTTAGCAACTTAAGGTTTAAAAAAAAACTTTAATAAAAACAAAACTTTTTCTATGGCCTTCCTTACCTTTTAAAAGCTTTAATATAAAGCTTTTTTCAAAAATCCTTCGTAGAATATGAATTATTTTTTTTTAAGATAGCCATGAGATGATCCCTTAATGCATCATCACATTAATTTGAAATATCTCGTACCTTCAGGTCTCGTGATTTTCTTTGCGTGAATCACATCAACATGGTGCTTCAGCTCCGGACCTACATGCGTGTGGAATCTTTGTAAGTCACCTAGGCTAATGCGGCTCTTGCTTTCGACTGGTGTGTAAGCAACACACACCCTCTCAATAAGATAGTGTGTTAGTGCATGATTTTTTTTTAAATCTTGGCCTTCTTCTCAAATAACCTTTCTACTTCTTGAACTTCCTTCCTACAATTCGTTTGGCATGCGTCTTCACTGGCTTTGCCGTAACATTTTGTTGCAGCTTCGCAGGAGGTTTATTAAAACTTCTACTTCTCTTTTAAAGAGTCTTATGCAAGTTCGCCTCTTCTCTCTGTTGCTCCAACTTCGCTCACATTGCTACTCTCTCGAGGACTCTTCTGCAAACTAGCTCTGCTACCATGACAAGAATTGAAAACTGAAAAGAAGTGGAGCAAAGGATTGCTCTTCTCAATATTACGAATGAGTTAAATAAGATTACATTGGAAACATCAGTAATAAATAACTGGAGTGAAACTTGACTGAAACTGTACTAACTGAAACTAAACTGGGACACTTGGATGGATGGTTTCGACACCTATAACTTGGTTGGAATTAGATTCTCTAGCAAACACAGATGCTTCAAATATTTTCCTAGAAATGGAAGTACACATTCTCTAGCCCTTCATAACTAGAAAGACACCTAAGTTTCTCCACAAAAAAACCTTTGAAAAAATCATAAAACATTCTGAGAACTTTCCCATATTTGAAAGTGGCCTTCCAAGGGGTTTACTTGCTCAAACCTTCCATTTTTCAGAATTAATCTATATTTGTGTCAAATTCTACAACCCTTCCATGATGATAGTTAAAGACTACAAGGGTTTTGCGACTCTATGCTCTCTCATAGAACAAGAATATACCTCAACACTTCATAATACAACGAGACCTAAGGTAATTGACGAGGAAAGCTTAATAATCCATTATAAGAGTTTACCTCACGTACATAGAAAGGAATTTCTAAAAACCTTATCAGTAAACTAAGATATTAGGCGAGATGGTAAACCTCTCATTAGTAGGGACAATTTTTAGGACTTCGAAAAAAATTAATTTCAATTATTAATGTCATATTTGGTTGTGATGATGAAATCCACGAAGATGTTATTATTTTTGGATTTATTCATAGATTTTCAAATTTTAGCAGACTTACTTATGCTTCTTATTTAGTTGAATTATTTCATGAGTAGTTATTACACTTAAATGAGAAAAAGATTCTTAAGATTTAGTCATGTTTGGTTTACCTTTTCCTCGCTCTACACTATCCATGTTTTGAATATTTAGGTTTAAGAAAAAGAAACCAATTGGGAGAGGAGAATCTCCCATTTCAATGGATTCAAACAATCAACTTTAATGAATGACCTCTTTCATATATCATTCATATAAAATTATCATTGATGATTGATTATTTTGTGTATAATTTTTTCTTATTAATATATAGCCATTCCACTCATAGAATGGGTAAGGAATGCATTTTTCATCCTCAAGTGAATGATCACCTAAAGTATAAGCATTGGAACATCAAATAGGACTATAATATTATTAGAATATATCGCTCGGAAGTTAATCCATACAGGTGAACATAATAAATAACTCCTAGGGATTATGCATTAGGATATGTGTGCCGGAGAATACCTTCACATGTTCAATACTTAACATTCGAACGAATAAAGTCTACATTTATTTTTCCCATGTTCAATACTTAACATTCAAAGGATTAAAGTCTACATTTATTTTTCTAACAAAATTATTTCGATTCGCTACTAACTCTAAGCTATCTTTGTGCATTATTGAAATGTTTGTTAAAGCCTTCAATTCTGAAAAAGATGAGAAGTGGAAATATGATCCCTTACATGTTACCTCTAATTCAAGCGCTTCTATGAAGTTTTATCATTATATTCATGAACCTAATGAAGAAAATGAAAGAGACTCTAATAAAGAATGTCATGTTAAAACCTCTCAAATGCTAACACAATAAATCTTAGACGTAGATAGGGAAATAAAATGGGTGGACACCTAAAGCGTAGTACAATTAGGAAGGCTCCTGAAGATCCAACGAATCTGGACTCTCCCTTTCTTCAGAATAAATGATCCAAAGTAATTACTAAGCCTACACACAAGGGTAACAATAAGACTATTAATTATTAAATTTTCTACTGATGATTCCCATATTTCCATAAAAATATTGTTGCAAGATAAATATTTTGTTTAAATGGAACAGGGTAAGGATTTTATGCAAGTTAAAAACTGAGGAGTTAGAAAGGGCTAAAAAGGCATTATGCACACAACTATCACAGGAATATCTAGCCACCTATAGACTATTATCTACCATTGATTATACGTTTGGAAAAGGAGAAATGCAATCTTGCAACCCAAGGTAGATAAAGCATGTTGACAGCTTAGACTTGATTACTACGAGACAACTCAGTTTTCAGTGGACCTCGACAGTCTCCCTCCATAAGAAAACATCAATTAGCATAGAAACATTGGTGACGTAGTGGCCAGAGATAAACAGTGGTTATACATCGAAAAGATGTTTAGCAGGGCTAGAATCATCAAAATATATGACTTATAACAAATTTTTATTATGGGTAGAGCACATGAGAAGGATCGAGCATCTATTGTAAATATGCTAAAGAAAAGAATAATCATGAAATATGAAGGCTCAAAGGAAAGATAAATATACCAACTACTAATCGCAATAGAAGCGAAGAGATAGTGGAAATTAAAAAATAGAAAGCTTCCCTCAACATCCAAGTCAAACACTTCTTGAAGCTAGGGATAAACAAGAGCAAAAAATCAAGACATTGAAAGATGAAATAGCCTCAAATTGAAGCAAACTGCAGTTCCTGAAGTATACGTCATGGAATAGGGGTATAATCATGAGAAATTGAATAGGTTGAATGGACACTGTATCTCAATTTCAAGAGGATCTCCAAGCTAAAGCCTTTAAAATTTCCAACTTGTGAGAATTACTTCGAAAAGGAAATGAGTTTATAAACCAAATTAATTCTGAAAGGTCGTAGAAGGACAAACAAATTGCAAATCTAAAGCTAGCATAAGAAGAGGTAAATATAAATCTTTGTCTAAATATGGATGCCAGAAAATATTGTTAGGGCGTAAGAATTACATCCGAGATCAAATCAACTCTACTTTGAACCTTGTGAAAGATCAATTTGCAATCTCGATTGATATAAATGCACTTGCAAAGAATTAAAGTCTCAAGATTCAAAATTATGGGGACCAGTTTTGTAACAGGGTGGAAGTATCTGAAGGCTTACTCAAGTTTACCAATAGCCATCATTTCAATAATTTGAAAATTTTGGATATTCAGGACAACACTTGTTTCATTATGCAACTCGTGTTTCGAAATGGGAAAATCATTCTGATCACCAAATCACACGAGAAATGCAATAAGGTCAGAATATTTGGAGAACAATTCAAAGACCACTTTTCTAAAGCATCTAGTTAGGTTTACCACAACCCTAGATGCAGGACCGATGGATCTATGTTGAAAACTTCTATTAAGACACATTGGGAAAGAAAAAAAATGACCAAAAAAAAAATCAATGATATCACTACAGGGATTAGAGAAAAGTTAATATTTAATAAGCTGTACCTAGACATCGCAATTTTAGATTCCATCACATAGAAGTGAGAAGAGATTTTAGTTTTTGGTATATAATATGCATATGGAACTAATATTAGTTTAAGGAAAATGCAAGAGTACCCATCCCAAAACAAATCCATGTGGAAAATCATCTCTCAAGTAAGGAACAAAGGGCCCTACTAATAATTATGTCAGAGCAACCACGCTCATCAGCATAACCTAGTCAACTATGAGCCGACAAGTCCACATCAAGCAATTTCTGATAGTAGTGTTGGGAACCATGCAACGATACATCGTTACAAAGGCTAAGAAGAAATAGGGAACTCCTTCGACAGTTAAGAGGAATTAATGGAAGTAACCATGTGAAGGACCCAACAAGTTACAAAAAGGAAAACTTAATGCAACAGGAAGGGCCATAATCTAAAGGAAAGGAAAGGATATTTTTTTCAAACCTTGTAGCCAATCTAAGAATTTGAGCTCTGATGCACAATGTTTTGGGATTCATATTCCATGTTCACTTATTATTTTAACTCTTAATTTTTCTTATTTTACATTACAATTTTTTTTTTATTTAATTGATGAGGATTAGTTATCTAACATTTTCTAAGCAGGAAATTAAAAATCATTGTATAAATATTGCAATTGCATCCAAAAATGTTGAAGATAATGAAGAATCCTATAATAGTGTGAGTTGGTTTACTAGACCTTAGGATAGGAATTAGTTTTTATTTCCTAGGACATGGTTCTAACATCCCTAAAACCTTGTATGCTATATAATGTTGGATGTGTATTGCGAATGTAGAGCATTCTGCAGAGTCATACTCTAGTAGTCCAAACTCTCTTTCGTAGAGCTGACGAGTGATATTTTATTTATCAATTCAAATATCTCATTTTATCAAGGTATCAGAGATTGAGGGACGATTCATAGTCGAAGCGGTGTGATACCTGAGAGTATCCAGATTGCATAAGAGAAGCACCTGATGACTTAGTGGAATTTTTTTTCTGGCTCATTTTTGCTATAACGCATCTCGTAGTGAGATACAGTGTGTTATAACGTAGATCCTCACTCCAAAGAGCCGCGTTAATCATGAGTTACTTGAATTAAGAGGGTTCTTCCCCTTAGGTGAAACATTTTTTTAAAGGAATTTCTTCATATATGCCCTTTTTCAAAAGAGCACATGAATTAATTTCCAAATGGAATTTAAAACGTTCCTTTTATGAGTGGAACCTTTTTAATGCTTCTTTTTGTGAGTGGAATTTTTTAATGATTCCTTTGTGAGTGGAGTTTTTAATGGTTCTATTATGAGTGGATCTTACTAATAAGATTTTTGAAAAGTTTTTTTAGAAAGGGATGATTTTTTATCTGCTTAAGAAGAAAGGTATTTTTTTAAGCACCGAAGAGATTTAAGATAGATCTGAGCTAGTGGACACCACTGATGACGGAAGAATTTAGGTGGAAAGTCGCTGATGAAGGGATCCAGTGAAAATTTGCTGATGGAGGAGGAAATCTGAAGCAGATCTTGTTGGTGCAGAGGATTCGAAGAATATCACACAGCATACAAGACAACCTGTTGGATTGATCACAGATTAGGTAGATCTGTATTGTAACATCGCCTTTGGTAAAGATTTGGGGTACATATATCATTTTTTCCCTATCAAGTATTTTATTTGAATCATCAAAATGAATAATCAAATAATCAAAGAATAATTGAATGAGAGTAACAAACTTGATGGCTCCAATTACGCAAATTGGGAATTCAAAATGCAGACTGTGCTAGAAGTGCAGAGTGCTTAGACAATTGCAAATGAATATGAATTGAAGCCTACTATGGGAGAAGCATCGGTCGTAGATTGGGAGGAGAGAGAAGGTAAAGCAAAGACATTGCTAAAAATGTCAGTGAAACACTGCACCATGCTGCATATCAGAGAATGCAAATCAGCAAGAAAAATCTGGATAGTATTGAAGGATTTGTATGAGATCAGGAATAAAAATCGCATTATGTTCTTAAAGAGAAATATTCTAACCATAAATATGGAGGAGAATGAAATAGTTGCTTCTTTCATGTCGTGGATCAAAGACTTGAAGAACAAATTGGCAGATATTAGTGAGATAGTTGCAGACGCAGATTTGGTCATGATTACCATGAATGGTATGACTAATCATTACCAAATGTTTATTACTGGGATAAGTGCGAAAGATTAAATCCCAAAGTTTGAAGAACTGACAGTAATATTATTGCAAGAAAATGGAAGAAGATTGACTCTGAAACCCCAAAGTGTAGATCTTGTGTCAATGGCAAAGAATAAATTCTTCAAAGGAAAAGGAAATCCATCATAGCAAAATGGAGGAAATCCACAAAAAATACCGAATCAAACTCAAGGTATGTATCTGAATAAAAAAAGCTCTGTAATTAAATGTTTTTATTGCGTAAAAATCGGTCATATGGCTAAGGAGTACAGGAAGAATAAATTTCATGAAGAACAATAGAGGCATAAAAGACATGCAGGTCATTTCACAAATGATGACCATGTTCAGGACTTCAGATTGTTCGTGGAAAACTTTGATGAGAATGTTGATGCAGACATCTCGTATGTAGATTTGGGAGCATCCACACATATGATGGGGAACATGTACAATGGTTCGAATATTTTAAAGAAATCAACAACGAATCATAAATCAACATTGGTGATGATAGAAGTCATTAGATCAAAGGGTGTGAGAAAATTTTTGTTATTTTAACTAATGGTAATGTCAGATATATTCATAATGTAATGTATGTATCTAGAGTGACAAAGAATCTGATTTTTGTATCCATGATTACACATCAAAATCTCAAGGTAGAATTTTTTAAATGTACTGTTATATTAAATATTTTTTTGATGGCATGAAGGCTATTTCTTAAGGAACTCGAAGAGGAGGTTTGTATAAATTGGATGTGAGAACAGCATTAGATCAAGCTTTGAAATCATTGAGTTTGACTACAGAAGAGATATGGCACCAGAGACTTGGTCATATCAACTACAACGATTTTCTATTACTTCAGAAAAAGGAAATGGTAAGACATCTTCCTACATTAAAACAAGTGCATAATGATTGTGATACTTGTGTATTAGGAAAGATTTATAGAGAAGAATTCCATGTTTGAGTAGAAAGGAAAAAGAGAGACATACTTTAATTAGTGCACAAAGACCTATGTGGACCCATGCAAGCAAAGTCATTAGGAGGTGCACTATATTTTCTACAGCTTTTTGATGATTGTACAAAGTTTTCTTGCGTATATTTCATGAGTAAGAAAAGTCACACATTTGAATACCTTAAGTAGTTCAGATACTTGATTGAAAAGAAAATAGGGAAGCACATAAATATTCTCTGTTCCGATCAAGGGGGAGCATATAGAAATGAGGAACTTACCAAGTATTGTAAATACCATGGAATATTACATCAATTCATAGTAGCCCATACTCCTTAGTAGAATGGAGTAGCAGAAATAAAGAACAAAACATTGGTGGAGTGTGCTAGGAGCATGTTGAAAGGTAAAGATCTTTCGAATGGTTTTTGGGTTCAAGCATTGAATACTGTAGTTTATTTAAAAAATAGGAGTCCTGCAAGAAGTCTCAAGTTTAAAATTCCTTTTGAAGCATTATATGGATTCAAGCCTGCAGTAAAACATTTAAGAGTATTTGGGTCTAAAGAATTTTCCCACATTCCAAAGGAAGAAAAAAGAAAACTAGATTCAAAACCCATTAGGTGTACCTTTATAGGATATTGTTCACAATTTAAAGCTTATAGATTGTTTAATCTATCTACTCACAAGATTTTTGTCAGTAGAGATGTCATGTTCCATGAGCAGGTTTATGATGAATGTGATAAGCATAATGAGGAATGGGATATTCCGTTCTTGGTGGAATGAAGTGAAGAAATATGTAACAGCCTTGATCAACAGAAAAAGGCAGAAGCAGATAATTCAGATATAGCAATCAAGCTGAGTCCATCAAAGGAAATTCAGAATGGGTTGGAAGCTACACAAATGCTCAGAAGATCAGGTAGGAAGATTCAATTGCCCGCTATATACAGGGAAAATGCCTTTATAACTAGTATGATGAATGTTTTTGAACCTTCTAGTTATAAAGAAGAAAATAAATGTAGTGAGTGGAAAGCTACTATGGAACAGGAATATGAATCTATTCACAAAAATAACACTTGGGAGCTGGTTGAACTTTTTGAAGGGAAACAAACCATAGGTTGTAAATGTTTATATAAACCCAAGATTAACGTAGAAGGAACCATAGATAAATTAAACGCTAGATTGGTAGCTAAGGGGTATTCACAAAAATAAGGTATTGACTACGAGAAAATCTTCACCCCCATAGCTAAACTAAATACTATCAGAATGTTGATAGCTTTAGTTACTAAGAAACATTGGATGATTCACCAACTAGATGTAAAATCTGCATTTTTAAATGGGGAATTAAAAGAGGAGGTTTGTTTGGAGAAACTTGAGGGGGTTTTCCAAAAAGGGGAAGAACATTTATTTTGCCGATTATAGAAATCATTATATGCGGTGAAACAAGCACCCAAGTCATGGTATGAAAATATTGATTCATTTTTCTTGCAACACAGTTACAATAGAAGTAAAAATGACCCTAATTTGTATACTATGAAAGATGAAAAGGGGTGCATAGTGTTCATTTCTTTGTATGTAGATTATCTAATCATTACAGGTGATGCTGTTGATCTAACCAAAGAAATCAAACAGTAAATCTCACAAATGTTCGAAATGAAAGACCTTGGTGAATCAAAATACTGTTTGGGTCTCAAGATTTGGAGAGATTCAGGAAAAACATTTTTGTCCCAAGGTAAGTATGTCAGAGGCCTATTCGAAAGATTCAGGATGGATCAGTGCAAGGCTATAATAATACCACTATAGCAAAACATTAAACTTCAAAGTGAGGATGGCTCTAAAGGGGCAGATGCGACACATTATAGACAACTTATTGGGAGTTTAATCTACCTAACCACTACTAGATCAGATTTGGTTTATGCAGTTAGTGTGCTAAGTCAGTACATGTCCAAACCACTTAAGAGTCATTGGAATGCAGTGAAAGGTGTTTTAAGGTATCTACAAGGAACTGTAGATTATGGTATTATTTATACCGATTCTTATGATGTTAGATTGATAGTATTTACAGCTTCTGACTCGGCTAGAAATGTAGATGACTGAAGATCCATAACAAGCTATTCATTGAGCATTGGTGATTACATGGTGTAGTAAGAAATAGAACACAATTTTCTTGTCTTCAAGGAAAGCAGAGTATCAAACTATGTGTGTAGAAACATGTGAGGATGTTTGGTTGCTGAGGACTTCTCCGGGATGTTGGGGAAGAATAGAAAGATACAACAACAATCAGATGTGATAACCAGAGTTCAATCAAACTTGCTAAACACAAGAACACTAAACACATTGATACACGTGGTCACTTTTTCAGGGAGAAAGTTCAATCAAAAGAAATCCACCTTGTATATTGTAAAAAGTGCAATAATCTTTCTGACATTTTCACGAGGCTTCTTGGAAAAATTAATTTTGAAATGTTTAGGGAGATGTTAGGAACATTTGTGAACTCCTTCCCCATTAAAGGGGAGTGTTGAAGATAATGGATAATCCTATAATAGTGTGAGTTGGTTCAGAAGACCTTAGGATATGAATTAGTTTCTATTTCTTAGGATATGGTTCTAACTTCCCTAAAAACTTGTATGCTATATAATGCTGGATGTGTATTGCGAATGTAGAGCATTCTGCAGAGCCAGACTCTCCTGCAAAGCCAAACTCTCCTCTCTCTTTGATAGAGTTGACCAATAAATTTTGATTTATCAATTTAAACATCTCATTTTATCAAAAAATTATAATAAAAAAATTTGAAATAATTATCTATTGTAAAAATGATACAATAACATACGGGTCCAATCAAATATTTAGAAACTATTTTTTAAAAAAATACTGGAAAAAAATATTTACTTTTAAAAAGTAAACATTGTAAAGAATAATGTAATAAAATAATGTATTTTTAAGTTAACATTTAACAAATACCAAAGAATCAATAGATTCATAATGTTTTTTATTAATGTTTAGCCTTTATTTAAAGGGAATAAATCTTCCCAAGGGAAGTACGAAGGGGTTTATGTTTAAATTTCATCTCGGTGGGGAAGAAGGATTTCAGTGGCAGATAGGAAGGTACTATGAATCTGTGTATGAAGGCCGACGACTGGGCGAAGAAAACTGAATGAGAAACTCACCAACAACTGGAAGAGCTAGTGTTTCAAAATTTGGACATGAAATTTTAAATATAAAATTTTGAACAGGTCTCTGCACAACCATGCAAATGGGCTGATCGATATTAATTACTGCACAAAAATTTTCAACTAGCATATCCCTGTCAACATTTATTTAGAATTTCCAGCCCGAGAAATTGTGTCCTATTAAATAAATTTAATTGGAATATAGATTGCATGTAATGGATAAAAATTATCTTATTTTATTTTATTTTTGCATTCTCTCAATCCATTTCTAAAATATTTCCAATTTCTACAATCTAACTTAAAAATGATTCAGTTTTATTGTTATTTCCGAAGAACTTTTATGACTTCACGCTCAAACGCTCTATTAGAATATTAGGATGATATGGTTTGGAGATTATACACTGTAGTCGTTTGAGTTTCTAAAGTTCATTAAGTTTGCTAGTGTATAAATATATGAGGTATATATGTAGATATTTGTTTAATTATGTTTAGATAAATTGATGGTATGAATATTACTGTGCATAAAACATGTGAAGCCTATGTGTAGATATTTGCATAATGCTGTTTGGATAAATTTATGATATGATTTTAGTGTGGGGCAGGTTTATCACATTTGTTGTATTCAGGAAGAAAATTGCAGTGTTGTAGTTGAGTAGAGAGAGTTATAATAATATTGCAGAAGATCATAGAGCGAAGTTATAGTGTGCAAGAGAATAACTTACAACAATTGTGAGCATTAACTTATTAGTGGTTTCTAATAGTCAAAATGGAAAGTCATAAATGGTGCTATTAACCCTAGAGTAAGTTTTACTTTATTACTACTTTATGGAAATTGTTCATTGTCGAAAGCTCTTGACAGAACATAGTCTCTATATTGTAACTATTTATTTTTAAATAACACATTGAGCGTGTTCTAAAGCGCAGTGGATTTTTTCTAAAAAGGTTTTCCTAAAATAACATGTTAGTAATAATTTAATAGTTTATGTACATTCTTTTATCATGTATTAGTATAGGGAGTGTATTCTATACAACTGTTTTTTTTTTTAATTCATTATTTGTGTTGGACCTTGTGTACAAGGAAATGTTATTGTTGGGATCTCGAAAGCAAATATACATTAGAGATGGAGAAGTTTGATGGCACTAATTTTGAGTTGTGAAATTTTAAGATGAAGAACATTATCATGGATTGATATTTATGAGTTCTAGTATGTAAATAAACCCACAAGTGTAATAGATGAGAAAATGGGTGGTATTGGGGAGAAATGTGAGAAGTGTTATCAATATTTGTCTTCTTTATTTGTTATTATAGAATTCTTCCAAAGGAAAAACCTTAGTAGTTCTCTATACAAAATTGGTTGAATTGTATCAAGCTAAATTCTTGATTAATAAATATTTTTGAGGGAGAAGTTTATTTCTCTTAAGCGGCAAAATACTTAAATGCATTTAATACTATTATGACACTTCTAATATTTGTTTGATTAAAAATTGATGAAGAGGATCAATACATAATTCTTTTGTGTTCTTTGTTAGACTCATGTGACAACCTAGTAATGACCATTGGAAGCATTTTAAAGACATTAGTAGTTGATGAGGTCTTGGCTACCTTACTCTTAAATGACTGAGGTGGAAAGCTTATAAATATACTAAGGTAACCTTGGATGATCATGTATTATCGAAAAAAAAAATACACAAATAATAGATCCCAATCCCATGGGAAACATATGTCTCCAAGAAAATGAGAACGATGCAAATATCTTTATTATAAGTTTAAAAACCTATGTAAGACAAATTACATGGTTGATGGAATACAAAACATGAATGATGGACTACAAAGCTTCTTTTCATATGAATTTTCGATGACTTCTTATCAGCATGAGTATTCATGTATGTTAAATATTGTGTTGGGAATATGTTATACATTGGCGATGGCTTCGTCTAATAACTTTGGTTAGATTCTTTGATTGAAAAATAAATGAAATTAATGGATCTTTGGAAATTTATGGAGATTATGATTTATAAGGACGCTTCGTAATCTAGGTGTGCATGTTTATTTCTTTGAAAAAAGGTGTGTTGTACCCTAAGTTGGTGAAATCACCTAATCAATGGCCTAATCAACCCTTGAGATCATACATTATCCAATTAATGCCTTTATTCATGCAAGCAAGTATAACATCACAAGATAAAAGGGATGATTCCCAACTCTAATGCGATATCTTAATTGGATGGAAGAGTATCATTTCACCCTACCAAAGTGCTCAATGTTTATACAAATGAGTGAGGTGAAATTGAAAAACCACCCTCATCTTCCGTTGGCCAATTACATTATTTTCGATCGAATTGAGTTCAATCCAAAACAAACCAAAGCATAGAAAAAATCACCATGATATATATTTAGGTTTCAATCATATCCCGTTTACATGATCCTCACTATGCAATCTCCATGCCTTTTGAATCTTCATGATTATAGAAATTAAAGAAATGGAGAGAGGAGAACCTCTCATTTAAATAGATTTGAACAATTTTCTTTAATGAATTACCTATAACATATCAAAGATTTAATAATGGCTTTGAGTAAAATGTTTTCTTTTTAATTTATGGCCATTCCCCTCCTAAAATGCCTAAAGAATGTAGGTTCCATACTCACATGAGTCATCACCTAAATCATGGGTATTGGTACATCAAAAAGGAATATAATATTACTAAAATATATGACGCAAAATTTTGTATTTAATGAATTACCTCTTACATATCAAATATTTATTAATGATTTTGTGTATAATTCTTTCCTATTAATCTATAAACATTCCCCTCCTAGAATTCCTAAAGAATGCAGATTCCATCCTCACATGAATGATCACCTAAAGTATGGGGATAAGTACATCAAAAAAAAGTTTTTAATATTTTTAGAATATATCGAACAAACGTTAAGCCATATATATTATCGTATTGTTAATATTTGGTAGCTCAGGGAAAAATTCCCACATTTGGACAATCTTCCTCGTCAAGGAAGACCCATCCTATATCTTGAAAGAAAATAATTTGGTTAAAGAAAAATATATTTTAGTATGAAAGCACTCAAGTGCTCCAAAGGATAGGTCATCCCAAAATAGAAATTGAATACCCCTCAATGGTTATAAATATAAGTCAAGTTACCCTAATTTGGAGATCATCATTCTCCTTTCTTTGGTTTGGCTTGCATAAGTCTACGGTAGTTCAAGCAGTTTGGTTCGCACATGTCCCCAATTAAAGGGCCTGAAGCTCACATGTGTGATTAAGTTTTTTGGATCATATTCCCAAGCATGCTATAGGGTATTTTTGGTTGCATCCACATGTTTCGTATGTGTTATTTTATTTCCAAAACTAGTCCCATGCATTGTGCATTGCGTTAGGCACACAACATTAGGATATATTTTTTTTTTTTATGCGAACCCAATAATACTTGGGTGGACCCAAGAATGGGGGGGAAACCAAAATATGGTGGTAGAAACTATCCATGTTTTTGTGCATGGGTTTTCCACATGGTTTTTGGGATGATGGTTTTCTTCCCATGTTATTTTGTAGATCCAGTCAAGGGAACTACAATTATGTTCTAATCCAGGTTTATGGATTGGGGTTTATGAATGCTTTAGAACGTATATATATATATATATATATATATATATATATATATATATATATATATATATATATATATATATATATATATTATAAAATTGAAGGGAATATAATAATAAAATAATATGGTAGTCTCAGTTTTGGGATTCAGTGGAAAGTATCTATGTATATCTATTTTAATTTCTCTCCATTACATATTTTTTTTCTGTTTTATGAATTCATTTGCAGGTAATTTATGTATATGATTAAAAACTACATTTGGTATGAGAGTAGTTTCAACTTCAAGGGGAACCTTTTGCTACAGAGGGTTTTTTCTTGGGCCTATGGTAGACCCTATTTAGTGGGAGATTTGTAGGATTGAATCTTATGGTGAAACAAGATGGCGAACGATGGAAAGATAAAGATCGAGAAATTTAATTATCAACGTTTTGAGTTGTGGAAGCTCAATATGTAGGATCTATTGGTGGACTGATATCAGTGGATTTTATATATACTGGTATGACACCATCAAGAATTTTGGTAGAAGACTCGGTGAAATTAACTCGGAAGGAAAAGAGAATAATATGATTTTGTCTCTAATATTCAATATTGTTGATTGTATCATGTGAAGATACGAGAAAGGATTTTTGGGATATGTTAGGGACTTTGTTTCCATACAAATATCTTGTGAACAAATTGTTCAACGGAAAAAGTTTTATAACCTAAATCCGAAGGATGGAAACTTGGTGAGAAAGGATGGGAACACTTCTAATACTATGGTAGGTCAGTTTTTATCCATTGATATTAAAATTTCAGACAAAGATATATTCATTAGCTTTTATGTTCTTGACTAGATTCGTGGGATTACCTAGTTGCTGAAGTAAGTAGGTACCAACACATTGAGGTTTGATGAAACAGTCTCATCCTTGTTGTCGGAAGAGATGAGATGAAAAAATATGGAGAGCTAGAATGGAGATTCCTTTTCTATAATAAGACTATCCCATAACAAAAACAAAAATAATTCTGCCAGTGGGAGATATAAATCTCAACGAAAAGTTGTAAAGGTATGCTGGAAGTGGAAATGTGGAAAAGAAGGGCACTACAAAAAATATTGTAATCTAAGCCTCTCAAGAAAGAAAAGGGACCTAAGGATTCCCTTTTTTTAGAGGCGAAAACCACCTCAGATAAATATGGGGATATGCACTTGGCTTCTTATTCAAGTACACATGTATATCATGAGGCATGTTTGATTGAATTGTGTGCATTCCTTCACTTCACTCCCCATAGGGAGTGGTTATGTGAGTATGAGAAATACGATGGTGGCGATGTATTCCTTGTAGATGAAAGGAAGGTCAAAATCTTGGGACATAGAAAATTCGAGCTAAAATTGCAAGGTGCAAGGATGAGAACACTTCTTAGTGTTCTACATATTCCTACATTGGCGAGAAATATGATTTCAATAAGCAAGATGGATGATGTAGGTTAAAGAATGTGTTCAAGAAAGATAAATGCAAGATGGTTTAGGGAGCACTGGTATTGATGCAGGGATTTCATATTGGGACTTTGTAAGCTTCGAGGTAACATTAATATTGATGGGTGAAATATTTTTTTCATTCCTAAAAGTGGAGTAGAAAATTATCTAGTCTCTAGTGAAAAGACTATGTCGCGACATCAAATACTAGGACACCTTAGAGAGAAGGGCCTTTGAATAGTGCATGGTAATGGCATGTTAGAAGGTATGTATAATTTCACTGTGGATTTTGATTTCTATAAACATTGTGCATATGGGAAGCAAAATCTGGTGAGTTTCCCCTTGGGTGCTAACAGGGCGAAAATATATTAAAGATAGTGCATAATGACGTGTTTAGACCTCTTCCAGTTCCACCAATGGGTAATTTTGTGTACTAGGTCTCATTGATAGATGAATTCTCAAGGAATACATGGACATTTTTCCTCGAGAATAAATATGAATTCTTTGATAGGTTTAATGAATTTAAGGCTCTAGTGGAAAATTATGCAGTTAATAATATCAAGGTGTTGAGGAAAAATAACAATCGAGAGATTTGTAAGAATAAATTCAAAGAGTTTTGTAAGAAGTGTTGTATACCATGACATAAGACTACTCCATGCACACCTTATAAAAATGGATTTATAGAAATAATAAATATGACATTGATGGAAAAGGCAAGAAGCATGCTCAGTGGTGCCGGGTTAGGATAGGAATTTTGGTCAAAGGTAGTGGAGACTAAATGTGACCTATTTCATATATCACCTTCATAATATTTGGAGGATAACACTCCACATGAGTTATGGTATGGTAAAAAACTCTCTCTTTCACATCTCAGGGTATTTGGTTGCGATACATATGTACATGCTCTAGAGGAGAAAATGTAATATCCCAAATGGGAATCATGCGGAAATATTAAACAATACTGCAAAGAAATAACACAATTCAGCTAAGTAAGAGTAGGAGGCCAATATGGAGGCTCAATATTTAGATATACATCAGAAAATCAGATTTAAATGGAAGCTGATGAGATGTATACCAAGGAATAAAAGACTTTTATAGAGGAAAACCATAAAAAATGAGGTGTTGGAACCATATATTATGACTCAATGAGCTTGACGACATTATTTTATTGGCTGAAAGAGCAGTGGATTACACTTTAGGTATAGAGAAGTTCTATGTACAAAAATTTAGATCTATATCCGATCTGTACACTAGATAGGCTCCTCTTCAAATTCCCCTTGCGGTTTTCACAAAAAAGTGAAGTACACGGAGTAGATCAAAGGGCTTATGCAGCAGATCTACAGGAATATTCAGAAATTCTGAAGCAGATACAATAGTATTTAGATCAGATCTGAAATGACATGGAATAGATCTGAAATCCATGGATCTCCATAGTGAAGGGAAGATCCCCAACACTAGAAATCTCTCCTCCAAAAGTGTGCCAAAACACCCTGCAACTGTACCCTTGCAAATAACACAGTCCTGGAAGAAAATTTTCATTATAGGCTCTAGAACATGTTTGGACTCAAGCCAAGATCTAAAAATGCAGCTCCAATCATCCAATACTCTCTTGCCAATGGGGTAGAAGCCTTTCCCACGGAAAACAGGCACTAGATTTGACTAGATCTGAGTAGATCTAGCCTTCACTTAATGCAACTTAGAAAGACAACTAAATTGAAGAGGATATGCATTGTAGTTGGAAGAAGAGCTTGGCCAAATGCCTAATAGTGGACAAGAAATGAAAAAATTTCCCAATAGTTACTCAATGGGAAGAGGTGGGATTCCCGATCAGGAACACCCAGTGCTAAACAACACTCTTCTCTACTAAACAACAAGGAGAATAAGAAACATCTAAACAGCCAAAATCTTTAGAAGTATGATAATCATCAACAACCTTCTCATCATGTCCTCCAGTTCCTTTTACAAGTTTTAGAGCTTGCAAAACCCTAAACGATCTCAATGAAATAACTCTTTTCACATGAGACACCTCCAACTAAAACTGTGTTCTGTCTCATTTATGGCCACTCCTCCAAGACAATGTATTTGATTTGGTCATGGTTGACCCAATCAAAACATTCAGCCCCTTTCACACCTAAGGGTGCTCATTTAGTTAGCCCATATTTAGCCTTGTTCACATGTGGCATTGATTTATTTGTTTTTTTAGGAATTTTTATTGTCCTCCTTTACACATTTATTCATACAACATAAAAATGAAAAAAAAAATTAATATTCCCATTAGCTTGGGATAATTGGGAACATTACAGTCCTCCCCTCCAAAATTTTTCTTTTCCTCAAGAAATTGATAGGGTGAGTGCTACAACACTTCTCGTCCTCCATTGGTGACACCATCATGAATTAAGTTTCCTCCATAAGCTAAGTGTTCACCAATCCAACCTTCCATGAACTGTTCCTCCAAATTTATCATGAGATGTACATAGTCCATCCCATAATGAGTCAATAACTCGCATGAAATAAACATGGTTGAACCAATACTCTCCCTGAAACATGTATCATACGATACATAGAGAGTATCCATCCCATGTGGTACATACATGCCTCCCATCCTCCCTCCATACATAACCATAAAGAGTACAAGTATGTCATCAATGTATGGAAGAAAAACTACATACATACAAACAGAAATTAGAGCATGTGGAGGTGGGTCATAGTCCCACATATGGTACCAATGCAGTGCATCTCCTACCTGCATCAGATGAAGGTGTATTAAGTGGTTTTCCCACCACTTACTTGCTGCCCATGTTATCTCACTATGGCTGACAGTGTAAGATATGTTTGGTGTCTTTTGGAAGCACCCATCATGATAGAAAATATCCCTTTGCACATCAAGGGAGTAGCCAAATTCAGAAATTTTTATGGCCCAATGTTTACCATGAGATTTACATGATACATTACTCCTCCTTGGAGCCATGGCCTGCATAAAAATGGTGAAATAATATGTTCAATAAGAAGATAAAAAATTCTTTACATGATCAGATTCTTCACCAAAAATACTCCTCATACAAATGGAGTGGTGCATGGATATTTATCCTCTTTCAAAATAAGGAAGATATGGATGAAATAACCCCTTCATGGAGTCATGTTGCTGCCCCAACTCCACATAGTTCATGCATTCTTCAAAATTCTGATATAGTTCTTCTTTCAAGCCTTCCCAATCAAAGCTCCTCATGATGATTTTGTAGATCCTCATGGAATACATATGGCTGAAACAGAACTCTTGGTAAGCTCTTTGTAGTAACTTCTTCTTGAGCGTGGAGGCTCTAGACAAGAAGATCCTACCATGATGATAGATGAATCCTCCTTTGACTAAATAGCCCTATTCATGCAGCTAGTCATCAAGTATCATACAAGTGTGAAGATATTTGGAATAATCCACCAACAGTTGGGATTTCCAATATAGATCTAAACTACTCAACAATGATGGTGTTGATGATGTATCAACATAAATGTATGTCATGTTTTTGATCTCCTCCTTGACATATCCCATGCCAAATATGTGTGTTGGAAGGCCATTCCTTCCATTCTTCTCCTCCCACAACGCAGATCCAGAAATGGGAGTGGGTGATGATGATGAGTGAAGAAAATATCCCTCCTTCTTGAGCTTACCCAAGTCTCCTAGCGTTGTAGCTTTGTCTTCAAGTGCTCCAATCCCTCTTGGATCTAAGCTTGGAGTATCATGTTGTGAAGTCTTCCCGAAAAAATCTAAATCAGGTGGCCTCCGAGGTGTTTTTCCACTAGATAATAGGGTCCCATGTAGAAATCTCATTAGCATGAGAGTTGGGACTCTAATGTCCTTGCTTCCACTGCACAAATCCATATCTATTTTTGTGTGGAAGTGTTATGTGAGGGGTAAGTATGCATGCCTTTGATCATTTTAGATTTTCCACTCTTCTTGTCTACCCATTCCATTTGCAAATCCTCCCAATCAATGGTGGATTTCCCCAATGTAATCAACCATTGAACACCTAAAATCACATTGGTGTCCAATATGTCAACCACAATGAAGTGATCAACCAAAGTGAAGTTACCCATGGTGACTGAAAGTGATGGGACATAATGCATGCATTTCATTGGTATATCTCTTGGGAACAAAACAGAGAACCCCTTAAAAGTATCAGTGGGTATTTCCCTCCTCTACACAAGATGGGCATCAATTAAGTTGTGGGTAGCCCCACTGTCAATCAGTACAAAAACCCTCTGATTCATGATTGAAACTTGAAATATTAAGTTCAAGTACTTAGGTACTCCTCTTAAATATGCAAGAGTTCCGCCAATAGGAGAAAATGCTCCATTCCCATCTCCTGATGGTGTTGGATATCCTTCAATAGTGTCAGTGTTGTGACCTCTTCTTGGTTCATCTTCTTCTTCCTCCTCAATATCTGAGAAGAACTCTATGTAATGTGCTTTTCCAGTAGCACATCTATGTCTAGGTGCCCATGATTCTTGGCAAGTGAAGCATAGCTTCTTCTTCCTCAAATATCTTCGTACTTCATCATCAAGAGGCCTCTTGTATGAGCTCTCCTTTGAATGAGAAATTTTCTCTTCCTTTCCCTTAGAAGGAAAAGAGGGATTGTGCTGAAAGTTTTCCTTTGCCTTTTGCAAGGCATCTTGAAGGCTCTATCCCTCTCAATGGCATCATGCAAGGTAGTGGGCTTGGTATACTCTACCAACCCATGAAGAGGTTCATCTAGACCATCGATGAGCATGTACACCCTTCTTGTTGTAGACAAATAAGGAACCATAACAGATAATCTCAAAAATTCAGAAATGTAAGACTTTGTATTACCTGACTACTTCAACTTTGCAAGGTTCATGAATGGTGCCTCTGGATCTCTTCTGTCAAATATTTCCACCAACCTTCTAGTGAACTCAGATTAAGCAGTCACATTGGCATGACCCAATGTAGGAAAGCCATGGAACCACCAATCATGTGCTTCACCTTCAAAGTGCAGTGCTGCAGTCTTGATATACTCCATCTTAGGGACCTTGTTCAACTGAAAGTAGATGTCAAGTTTTTCTACCCATGCTTTGGCAGAACACTTGGATGACCCATCAAAATTGCGTAATAATAATTTTCCCATAGAGTGATGTCGATCATTATTTTGAGTGAATCCACCATGTCTATGTTGTTGCCTTTGTCTTCTCTTGTCCTTCAGGTGACGTAAATCTTGAAAACTCAAGTGATATTTGAATCTATGATTTTGAGACTCATATTCTTCAAATTAGTATTCAAGGGATGCTTGCCCTTTAAACCCTTCATTTCCCATAGCCAAAAAGGTTGGCATGGTAGAGCATTGGGAAACTTTTGGCTTATGCACTGGTTGATCATTCTAGTGGTGAGACATGCTAGAGATTTCTCCAAGATAAAATCTCTTAGGAGATTCTTTGATTCCATCCAATCTCATCAATTTGATCTCTCTAGCAAGATCTTGCATGGCTATCAAAAGGATATTTGCAAATTCATTTCCTTCTCCGTCACTTCCAGATTCAAGTGCTTTACCCTTGTCTCTATCATCATTTGTGTAATCAAATTTATTTTTTCTTCTTTTTAGATACCTCTTCTCTCTATCAGTAAGAGGCTCTTCTTCTTCTAAAGACATATTGGCTTCTTACAGGTTGTGCTAGGATGATTTCTCTGATACCACTATAATATCCCAAATGGGAATCATGGAGCAATATTAAACAATACTGTAAAGAAATAACGCAGTTTAGCTAAGTAAGAGCAAGAGGCCAATATGGAGGCTCAATATTTACACATACATCAAAAAATTAGATTTAAATGGAAGCCCATGAGATGTATAACAATACATAGAAGACTTTTATAGAAGAAAACCCTAAATACTAAGGTGTTGCAACCATATATTATGACTCAATAAGCTTGACAACGTTATTTTGTTAGCTGAAACAAAAATGGATTACACTTCAGATCTAGAGTAGATCTATGTACAAAAATTTAGATCTATATCAGATCTATACACTAAATAGGCTCCTCTTCAAATTCCCTTTGGGGTTTTTAGCAAAAAATGAAGTACATGGAGTATATCTAAGATCTTATGCAGCAGATCTGTAGGAATATTCAGAAATTCTAAAGTAGATACAATAGTATTTAGATCATATTTGAAATGACATGGAATAGATCTGAAATCCATGGATCTCCATAATGAAGGGCAGATCCCCAACACTAGAAATATCTCCTCCAAAACTGTGCCAAAACACCCTAGAACTGTACCGTTGCAAATAACAAAGTACTGGAAGGAAAAATACATTGTAGGCTCTAGAACATTTTTGGCCTAAAGCCAAGATCTGAAAATTCATCTCTAATCATCCAATACTCTCTTACCAATGGGGTAGAAGCCTTTCCCACTGAAAAGAGGCACTAGATTTTCCTAGATCTGAGTATATCTATCTTCCACTTACTTCAACTTAAAAATACAACGAAACCCTCAATAGGATCTGAGTTGTAGTTGGAGGAAGAGCTTGGCCAAATGCCTGATAGTGGACAAGAAATGCAAAACTCTCCCAAGAGCTACCCAATGGGAAGAGGTGGGATTCCTGATCAGGAACACCCAATGCTAACAATACTATTCTCTGCTAAAAATCAAGGAGAATAAGAAAAGTATAAACAAAAAAAATCTTCAGAAGTATGATAATCATCAACAACCTTCTCATTTTGTCCTCCTCTTCCTTTTATAAGTTTGAGAGCTTGCAAAACCTTAAACCATCTCAATGAAATAGCTCTTTTCACATGAGCCACCTCCAAGTAAAACTGTGTTGTGTCTTGTTGATGGCCGCTCCTCCAAGGAAACGTTGTTGATTTGGTCATGGTTGACCCATTCAAAACATTCAGCCCCTTTCACACTTAAGGGTGATCATTTAGTTAGCCCAAATTTAGCCTTGTTCACATGTGGAATTGATTTATTTGTTGTTTTAGGAATTTTTATTGTCCTCCTTTACACATTTATTCATACAACAAAAAAATGAAACAAAAATGAATATTCCCATTAGCTTGGGCTAACTGGGAATATTACAGAAAAGGACCATGTTGGATAGTAAACTTGAAAGGTGCATATTTATTGGGTATAAGGATGGTTTAAAAGGTTATAAACTTTGAAATCCATAAACAATGAATGTTTTGTACAACTAAAATGTGGTGTTTAGAGAGATGAATGATGTTATTATATATGAATTCCTACCAAAGGAACCTATAAAATATATAGTTTAAACTGAAGGAGGAAGAATCACACTCTACAACAAAAAAAAATTAGAAGAGGAAGAGCCACACACTCTAATTTTGAGAAGATTAGTTCAAGACAAAAAGAAGCTAAAGAGTTATAGTCCATCTACTTTTTTTTTTAAAATTTTTTCTTTATCGATTAGTGATGACGATCCTAGAAATGTCAGGGAAGTAGTGGATTGAGATGATGGAAAACTATGGAAAGAGGCCATGCTTGATGAAATGTCATCTTTGGAAAAAAATGAGGCTTGGGATATGGTCGTGTTTTCGGTCAGAAGGAAATTCATTGGAAGCAAATGAGTGTTAACGAGAAGAGTAATGTAGAAGGCAAGGTTGAGAAATACAATCCTTGGTTGGTAGGAAAAGGTTATTCCCAAGTGTCGAGAATTTATTTTGGTGATATTTCTTCCCTTGATTCCAAGCTAGATTCTATTATATTACTTTTCTCTGTTGTTTCTAATTTTGATTTTGATATAGAATAGATAGATGTGAATACTGCCTTTCTTCATGGGGATTTGGAGGAAGATATATACATGAAGCAACTAGAAGGCTTTAGAGTGAAGGGTAAGAAATAACTAGTATCCAAGTTAAAAAATTCTTTGTATGGCTTAAAAAAGTCACTAATGATGTGGTATGAGAAATTTGATACATATATATGGGGATTTTCCATCACGAGGATAAAATGGGATCATTGTGTGTATTTTAAATTAATTGGTGACCATGTTATTTATTTTCTCTTGTATGCGTATGAGACGTTGTTGATTGGAAATGAGAAAAAAAATTTGACATGAAGGATCTTGGTGCTCAAAAATATATTCTGGGCATGGAAATTAAATGAGACCGGGAAAAGACGAAGCTTTGTTAAACCACACGAAGTATGTTGAGGCAATATTGTAAAGGTTTAATATACATGATAGTAATACAATGAAGGTTCCTATTCCTATAGGTGTAAAGTTATTTGTTGAACAATGCCCCAAAACACAAGAAGAGTAATAGTACATGTCTCGTGTTCCATATGTTATTGTATTTGGTAGTTTGATGTATGCAATGGCTTTTAATAAACCGTATATTACACATGTAGTGGGAGTATTGAGAAATTTTATGTCAAAAATAGGGAAGGAGCATTGGAAGATAGTGAAGAAAGTTTTCAATTATTTGCGTAGTACTAATGATTATAGTTTGTTCTAGCAAGGAAGACCACAATTGGACAATTTTTTGAAAATGCATGGCTTTGTTGATGTAGGCTGAGATGGAGATCTAGATTAGAGAGGATATACAAGTGGGTATGTGTTTAACATATTTGGAGGAGGAGTCAGTTAGAGGAGCAATAGGTAGATTGTAGTGACACTTACAACTATAGAGGTTGAATACATGGAAACAACTCATGTAAGCGAGGAAGTAGTTTTCTTGCAGCAATTGTGTTCAATTATGGGGTTGGGACAACAAGATATAAGGATAGACTATGACAATCAAACATAAATTTTATTGGAAAAGAGCCCTTATTATCATTCAAATACAAAGAAAATTGATGTTGAGTATCACTTTGTGAGGGATATGGTTGAAGAGAAAAGGTGTTATTGGTAAAGGTGGACACTTTGAAGAATCTTGCAGATGCATTGACAAAGTTTGTGAGATTTTAGAAGTTTACTTGGTGAAGAGAAATAATGGGCATTGTAGCCCTAGACCAATGAATAATCTCTCATATTACCCCTTATATTGAAAGAAAACAAGTGGGAGAATGTTGGGTATGTGGTATGTTATTTCAACGACTAGTGGGAGAATTTTTTTTTATTTTTTTTATGTGGACCTAATAATAGTTTTATGGAACCAAGGATGTAGGAGAGACCCAACGATGGTCATGGTGTTTCTTAAGAGACAATTCCTTGGTTGTGGAAAGGAATCAATGCTTAAAACATTTTTAAAAATGTGTCAAAAAGTAATTATATCAGGTCTTCGCTCAATCCCTTTGGAAACTAATTCTTTAAAACCATTAACAATTTGGTATAATGAAAGACTCTACAATGCCATTAACTGTTTTTATCTGAATGGAAAAGAAGAATTGTAGAAGAAACTCAAAATGATATGTTGTAACACAGAATTTATCACTTTAAATTTTAGAATGAATTTTTGGAGAGAGAGGAAACTCAAAATAATATGTTGTAAACACAAAATCTATTACTTTTAAGTTCGAGAGAGAATGTGTGAAGGGAGAGGAGTTGGAGTGAGGGAGAGAAATTAAGGTTATTTAAATCTTACTCACGGATGTAATTAAGAGATCGACAACTACTTTACTTCACTTCATTCCAAGAAGAAGGAACACAAAATGACATAGGAAAAACGTATCACCATTAAGAGTTGCAGGAAACTTGATGCTTCTTTCCTCAATTCCTCAGAAAAGTAAGTACCAAAGCTTAGACTTCTAGAGATCCAAAACTGGGAACCCTTATTCTTTCTTTCTATCTTTCTTAAATACATCAAAAACATTTCATATCTGCCAGAAGTTATTGAAACTCCTTCGACTACCTAAACTGTTAAAACTACTTATTACATTGCAATTGAGGACATCACTATAGATTTGACCATAACAAACAAAGAAAATGAATTAAAATTTGAAAGGTCATTATTTTTGTTGAGTCTAATTTGTAGCTGATGCATCTCCCTAAAGTACTAATGTGTCTCCATGACAGATCATATATCCTTTCCCTGTGTTTATTCGAGAGTTGAACATTTGTCTTTTCTACTCCCTGTCATGTCTTTTATGCTTCTGGTACGGTATCCGAACAGTTCTGCAATAACATATCCTTGCCCGAATTGACCTAGATATTCTATTTCCAACATTTCCACTATGTGCTCTCTTTGCCCGCCTCTACCTATTCTTCTCGTGTCCATTGCATTCCATCATTTCTTTCCCTTTTCTCTGCATCAGGTCACATACCCGAGTCCACTTCCTGCATTCACGTTTCTCTATAAAACAAATGAAACTGCAAATAATATTTGATTTTAAATAAGTTCAACTTAACCTTTGAATGGTATCATGTCCACCTTTCCATCACATTTCGGCCTTCGACATTCACAAAATATTTCTTAGCACCTTTCCTCCTGAGCTTGCGACATCCAATATGCGATCACATCGCCTCGTAACATCAAAACTTTAGGCCTCATCATAAATCATCTTATATAACCTTTACCTAGTCATCACTTCGCAACTTTGCCAATTTTTATATCCTCCAATCGCCGCAATATCTTATCACATGCGATGTACGATATTCATTGCATCGCCAGATCTTAAACTTGTCACTCTTCGCATTGCAACTTTTCAAGTTAAACCATATCTCAAACTTGTATCCTTTACCGAATTTTATATGCGAAGGAACCTATGGCCGACAATGTGGCTTCTCTTCACAACCTTCGATGCATCTGACTTGCATTTATGTGATATGATCTTCGGCGTCCATCTCTCCACTTCAATTTTGTGCTTTGATCATGACCGTTGATTTTCCCCCTTTACGCTTCTTCCAAAAATATTAAGTTTTTAAGGAAAATATGCTAGTTATCTACCTTCAGGAAATCTATATGATTTCTTCTATAATGAACACAGTTTCATTCAACAAGCTTGCATATGTTCCTTTAACGAATAAACGATCTTGATAACTAATTTTTTTTCTCCACATTGTAACCCTCCTGAGCTTATTAGGTATTCTGTAGTGTTAGTCTCTCATGAGATAGCGACTAAGCCCGACTTGACCTGCCTTCACATCTCCACACATAATGTTAGTACACCAACTTTTAAATCCAAATTCTTTTTCGACATACACAAATTTTACCCTTTCTAACATATATGTTTTTTTGGTGTTTTGAGAAATATTTCAAAAGTAAATTCAAATGAGCCACAGGGTGACTTGCCAATAGAACTCCTAGTGGTTACTCATACTTCCCAAAGAGAAAAATTTGACTTTGAATCCCAGTCTTTCTGAATTTTAGGGATTTTCTTCTTTATAATCCTGACCATTGTCTTGTTTGAAGACCCTGCTAATCCATTCCCTTGTGGATGGTAGGATGTGGAATGTGAGAAAATTACATTATATTTTTGAAATAAATTAATGAATCAATAAGAATTAAATACCTCAGCATTATGAGTTACAACCTTCACTAGACAGCCAAACCTACTAAAGTTGTTCTCCTCCAAAAACTTCATAATCACTTGGTCATTTGGTTTCTTGGTGGGGATTGCTTCAAACCACTTTGTGAAGTAATTAGTAGCAGGTAGAATCCATTTGAATTGCCCACTTGATGGTGTATTTATATGTCCTATAAATTCCAATCCCCACTTCCTAAAATTCTCTTCTATGAATACTGGAATGAAACGCACGAAGCAAGTCTCTTCTTTTCGGCAAACAATTGACACTTCTCACAAATTCCGACCAGTCTGTATACATCAATAAATAGGTTTTTGTAAATAATTTCCTTTGATTGGACGGCTTTCAAAAGCAATGGTTCTTCCTTCCTGCATTAAAACAGCACCAATTCCATTTCTTGAGGCATCACATTCCACAATAAAGGTTTTTGTGAAGTCTGGCATAGCTAAGACTGGTGCTCGACACATTGCCTCTTTAAGATGTTCAAAGGCCTTAGTTGCTTCAGGAGTCCATGAAAATGCATCTTTCTTCAATAATATTGTTAGAGGTGTTGCTATTCTCCCATAATTCTTAACAAACTTGCGATAATACCCTGTTAACCCGAGAAATCCTCGCAACTGCTTTATGGTTTTGGGGACTTTCCATTCCTTAATGGCTTTAATTTTGTTAGGGTCTACTTTAACACCCTCGTGAGATACAATATGACCCAGATATTCCACCTCCTGTACTCCAAGGAAACATTTGGATTTTTTTGCATATAATTGTTTCTCCTGCAATAGTTTGAGCACCCTGTCAACATGTTCAACATGATCCTTCCAAGACCTGCTGTAGATTAGTATATCATCAAAAAATACTAGCACAAATTTTTTAAGGAAGGGTTTGAAAATGGAATTCATCAACCCTTGAAATGTACAAGGTGCATTGGTAAGGCCAAAAGGCATGACCAAAAATTCATAATGACCCTCATGAGTTCGAAATGTTGTTTTTGGAATATCTTCAGTCTTCATTCTAATTTGAAGATATCCTGAACGAAGATCCAACTTGGTAAAATAAATTGCTCCATGTAATTCATCCAATAATTCATCAATCACAGGAATGGGAAATTTGTCTTTAATGGTGAGCTTATTGAGCTCCCTATAATCCGGACACATTCGCCATGATCCATCCTTCTTGTGTACCAATACTACAGGAGCAGGGAAAGAACTTTGACTAGGTTGAATTATACCCGCCTCTAACATTTCTGCAATCATACGTTCAATTTCGCTCTTTTGGAAGTAAGGATATCTATAAGGCCTGATGTTAGGAGGAACACTTCCTGGAATCAAATGAATAGCATGATCATGATCACGAATAGGTGGGAGTCCTTTGGGAGTTTCAAACACCTTGGAATGATTGTCCAAGACTTGTTGGAGATCTGCAGAAATAGATGATTTTGATGTTGGAACTTCTAGTGAGCATAATTGTGCAATTACGCCTCGCTGTTCTTTCTTTAGAAGCTTTCTCATGACATTAGAGCTTATTATCCTTCCTGGCTTCCCTGCAATACCCCGTAATTCGACTTCCTTTCCTTCTGAAAAAAATTTCAAGAAAAGTTCTTGAAAATTAAAAGCTACCGTCCCCAAAGATTGTAACCATTGTACTCCTAGTACAACATCAGCACCTCCCATAGGAATGGAAGCATTGGACTAGTCAATACATATTCCCCCATGGTTAGCTTAATATTATGGAATTTTCCAGAGAAATTTATAGTTCCTCCATTTGCAACCATCACTTGACATTCTGGTGTTGGGTATAGGAAACAATTTAATTCCTTGGCTACCTTACAATGAATAAAATTATGGGTGCTACCTGAATCAATCAACACTATTGCCTTTTTCTTCTTGATATGTCCTTCTATCTTGAGAGTTTGAGGAGTGGTAATTCCTGCCAGTGCATTACACGATATGGTCAGATTCATTTCTTCCCCTTCTATGGCTGGTTCCTGGTGTATATCCTCTTCTTGTTCATTTTCTTCTTCCTCTTCACAATCTATGTAAAATAATTTCTTCTCAGCACACTTATGACCTTTAGTGTATTTGCTATCACAACTGTAGCAAAGCCCTTTTGCTCTTTTTTCTTCCAATTGTTGTGGTGTCAACCTTGTAGGTTGTGGAAATCTAGGCGTAGTAACACTTCCTTCTTTATAGAAGTGAGTGGTAGGCTTCCTTGTCGCCATAATTTTACATTCAATTTTTCTTGCCAACCTGAATGCCTTCTCCAATGAATCAGGTTCCAAAATGCGAACTTCATGTTGGATGTTATCCTTTAAAGTGCCTATGAAGAGATCAATCCCTTGTTCCTCTGGAGTATCAGTTACCCTTATATTCAAGTTTTGGAAGTCCTCAATGTGCTCCCCCACTAAGCCCTTTTGTTTGAGATTTATCAATTGGCTAAAGAAGGTGTTTCTCTTTGTATCCTCATAATGTGCTATCATTTCCACCTTAAAAATTGACCAACTCACAATTTTTTTACGGGAGAAAAGCCATTGATATCATACAAATGTATTTTTTTCTAAATGTAAAGTTGTAATGTGTACCTTTTGTGTGTTTTGCACGTTATGGAGATCAAAATATTGTTCCATTTGTAGTATCCATGTTACGGGATCTTTTCCATCAAAATTCCTCATCCCCATTTTTGGAATATGGTGGTTCTTCCCACCAATATTAGAGTTTATGAAATCACGATTAACATTTATTTTTTTCTCATCATGAGTTTCTTCTACTATGTTTTCACCATTATGAAACATTTCTTGTATCAACTTTGTCAAACCTTCTATGTCTGCTTTTAGATCATTCTTCATGTTTTCTAGGTTGTCTTTCATGTCATCCATCTTAGCTTCCATGCTAGCTTCCATGCCATCCATCTTAGCTTCCACGCCTTTCTTCAAAACTTCCACTTCATTTTTTGTTTCTCTTTGCCAGAGCGAAATTTGGTGCACTTGCTCCTGTAATTTTGATAGATCATGTTGCAATTCTTCATCTTCATGAGTCATAGTAGAGCATTTTGTAGGCTTAATGAGTGTTTAATTATTTTTACGGGCAATATTTTAGAACCCAATAGTGATATCTATTCTACAATATGCCCTTGGAATCAATTCAAATTAATTCTTCAAACAAGACTTATGCAATTCGGAAAAAAATACACACCTTTTTCTCGTTTTTTAGGAGATCGATATTGAAATTGGATTATCTCTGTGATTGCAACACTTCAATATTTGAATTTTGGTAATGAAGTATCCCTCTGAATTCTCTTTCGAATGCCATAGGTTTGACCTGATTTGGATTCTCCAAGACAAATTTGTGTCCAATCTCCCACAATGACCTAATTATGGACTGGTTCAGTGGAGCGAAATTGTATGACTTGAAACGTGTCACTTTTGCATCCTTCGGATCTGAAATTTATATCCACAAAACTATAGTCCGTTTTCTTGTGACCATTTTTTACGGCACTCCAATCTGATGCTCAGAGAGAGAGTTATGAATATTTTCCCATGATCACCTCTTTGAGATGAA
Source organism: Pinus albicaulis (assembly GCA_034641835.2). Taxonomy (NCBI): domain Eukaryota; kingdom Viridiplantae; phylum Streptophyta; class Pinopsida; order Pinales; family Pinaceae; genus Pinus; species Pinus albicaulis. The sequence continues at coordinate 1,390,295,915 of CM076581.1, forward strand.
ATTTGGGAGCCTGAAAAAGTACTACCTTCCACAGATCATATCTCTGAAAATGTTGCGAACCAAGCTCTGAAAATTTTTGATAGGTTTCCTCGGGATTCCAGCTTCGTACCCTAAGAATTTCAGATTTTGAACGTTCGTAGAAAAAATTTTACAGCGAAAATTCCATGATGACCTTTTTAGAGCAACGAAACCCTAGAATCCAAACCTCTGATACCAAATGTTGTGTAACCAGCTCCAAAAATAGAAGAAAAGAGATATCAACACCTTAAAAATAAGTCACTTCAAGGGGGTAGCCTCCAATACATTACATGAATGAAAAATTCTTGGATGATACAATTTACAAAACCTCCTTTCTATATATAGAAGTCCACGGGGCCATAATGTAATCCTAGTGGGGCCACAATGTAATCCTAGCCGACCTAACAATAATAATTTAAGGGCACAATAATAACAATATGGGGGTTAAAAGGGTACAAGAATAAAAATAAGGGGGTTATGCTAAGAACAATAAGGGACTATACTAGTAATATAGGGACCTAACAGGTTGTTCCTTACTATTGTTATTTTTCTACAATAACACAACAACAATAGTGGTGGGGGAAGCAAATGAAAATATTTGAAACACCTTTTGATAATTAGGGCTTATTAAAACTAAAAATTCCTGGAGTGCTTATTTTATTCTGGAAAATTCTTCTCTTGCTTCTTTATTCCACTTTACTTCTACATTCTTCTTCAACCTGTTTGTTATATTTCTCACAATATCAGCATAATTTATTACAAATCTTCTCTAAAAGTTTATTTTTCCAAAAACCCTCATAATATGTTTCTTTCTTCTGGGTGAAGGAATGGTATAAATTTCATCCACCCTTGTTGGATCAATATTTACTCCTTGTTTCAAAACTATGTGACCCGATAATTTACCCTCCTCCAAGGCGAACAAATATTTTTTGGGATTTAGTGACAGAACATACTTCCTACACTTTTTGAAATTCCTTTGCAGATGTTCTAGGTGTTCATCATTTGATCCTGAAAAAATAGTTACATCATCCAAATATACAACCACATACTTGTCTCCCACAAATGCTATGTCCATCGCGCTCTAAAAAGTTGCACCTGCATTCATAAGACCAAATGGCATCTATGGATACAAGAAGGTACCCCAGGTGATTGTAAAAGTTGTCTTCTTCTGATCTTCCTAATCCACATCAACTTAGTTATATCTAGAGAATCCATTAACCGTAGACATCATGTAAGCTCTTGTCACCTTTCATGAGACATAATCCATTTTAGGTAAAGGATAATTATCCTTTAGAGATGCCCTGTTCAAATTCCTGAAATCCACACACAATATTGTCTCTCCATTTCTCTTTATTATAGGAACCAGATTAGAAACCCAATCCGAATATCTAATAGGAACTATGATTTTTTCTTGCAGAAATTTCCACACTTACTTCTCAATAGTAGCTAACAATAATGGATTAATCTCTCTGAGATTTTTTCTATGTGTTTGGTTCCTTCTTTCAATGGGATCTTATGTTGTATTATGCTTTTAGCATACGTTTTGAAATCTTCATATGACCAATCAAACACATTAATATACTTCTTAAAAAGTTCAATGTATATTTCTTTGTAATTTTTGTGAACACCCTTCAATAATTTCACCATTTTTGGCTCCTATAGTGTTCCAAAATTGCAATTTTCCATTTCTTCCTCTTGATGTATTTCCTTCTAATTAACAAAAACTTCGTTAGAGTCAAATAGTATTTCAATTGGAACTAGTCCTTTAGGGAGGATAATATCTTTCAATTGGATAATCTTCTGTTCACCTATTGAAAGCTTGAGTTTTCCTACCTCCCCTTTCTTATCATTTTGTTCTTCTTCCTGATCTATCTCAACATCTTCAAAGTTTTCAATCATTTTCAAGAAATTATTTATCTTCTCATCATCTTCAAACACCTGGTAATGTTTCACATTGTTAGGAATAGTGTGTCTAATTTAAATCTCATACCTTAACCTTGGATTCATTGGAGGCTTAAAGGTATTATCTACAACTGCTAATGAATCTGCCAACCTATTATCCTTCCACTAGATGAAATGAAGATTTAAGGCTTCAATTAGTTCTTTATTAGATCCCAAAATTCATGTCAGTATGATCTTAATCTCAGATGCTTGGCCTGAAAATTGTTTTTTATCTATCTGATTATTAGTTCAGAGTCCCCGAAAATTTAAATACACTACACTCCCATCTATTTAGCGACGTCAAGGATTAATATTAAGGCCTCATACTAAGCCACATTGTTTGTTGAATCAAACTCTAACTTAAATGAAAATGGAATCAGGTTACCTTTTGGTGGTATTAGCAAGAACCCATCTCATGTTCCTTCCTTGGAGTAGGCACAATCAAAGTAACATTTCCAAATCCTTTTCGAGTGAAAATTATTATTTGCAACTGCTGAAGAAAGTTTCTTCCATGTATCTTTAGCAAATTATTCATCTTCTTGCAGCATGAAATATGAAATATCTTCTATTTCTCGACTATAAATAGGGGAATTTCCTACATATTTTTTTGTAGTAGTCTTCATGAACCTTGTTTCACTATACAATCTCCTTTCTTCCCCATTGAAAACATGAATGGTAGCATAAGTGAAATCTAATTTAAGAACATCTCTCAGCTTTACTCCCAAAGATCTCGACAGGAGCATTCCAAGCCTGGCTGGAATGTCATCAACAACTGCATCCATGACTATAATATTTGCTGGAATTTGTGCCAAAGAAACTATTACATCTTTTATTAACCCAATACATTTCACCCTTTTGGAATCAAATGAATACAAATCCCTGTAAGGTTTGGTAACCTGCAATTTCAATTCCCTCATTATGGACAATGGCATGAGATTATGGGATGCTCCTTATAGACCTCAAATCATACTTGTTATGCAACTCAACTTGCATAAAATCTGTGAATTTCCTACAGTATTTGTCCATTTCATTTTGGTCAAAAGATACTTCAGGTTTAGCATATTCTTCCTCACCATCTTCCACATCATCATCTTCTATTGTATACATAGAAAATATTTGATTGTGATTTTCCCTTTGGTCATCTTCTACTGACTCTTTGGGTGCTTCTCATATATACAATGGTGCTTCAACCTGGTCTTGATCTTTTCTTTCCATCTGCAAAATTTGCAGGGGATGCCTTCTGGATTGAGGGTTAAATCCCCCTCGATTTTGTTGTAATTGTCTTTGGGAGATTTTAATTTCCAATTCCATCTTAACTCTCTTATTTGAAAAAATATTTATCACCTTTGTCATATCCTCAATTCCTTGATCTTGTGATGATTCTTCTTTGGATTTCCCCTTCTCTTAGAATGGTTCTTTCCCTTTTTCCTTTCCAACTGTAGTCATATTAGCTTCAATCTCTAAATAATTTGTCTATATTTTATCTAGAGTAGGGTATCTCCTTTATCTAAGAGTGACACTAAAATCAACTTCAAAAGCCCCAACAAAAGCCACCTTTGCATCAAAAGGACAGGGCTTCATTTCTACAGGCAAACTGTTATACAACTTACTAAATCTTTTGATAAAATATGATATATTCTCATCTAGTTTTCTTTTGATTGCATTGAATTCTATCAGTGAATATCCATGATCCATTTCTCCACCCCGTCTATAAGTGAATCTATTTTCCATTTCTTCCTACATATTAATAGAATCATTTGCAAATCCCTTAAACCAGTTTCTAGACTCTCCATCCAGAGACTAAACAAAAAGCCTCATTACAACATCAAGATGTTCTACATTCATATTTTCAGAAAAATTACAAAACATAGGCAAGCCTTGTTCTGTAGTTATTTCATCTTCTCCAGTAAAAAATTGGAGTAATTTAAGATGAACTTGAGGCATCACATTCATTATTTGTGGAAGGTTAAGTGGAGCATATTTGTTCAACAAAAAGGCTGGTGCTGCCATGTTTTCACGTTGATTGATTGTTCCTTGGTTAGATGCATTCGACGAACCTACTGTAAAAATGAACAAAGTTGGAGGAAAAAATGATATGGGGGTGGGCTGGTGGACAATAGCAGAGGGAACCACAACTAGATTTTGTTGAGATTGAGTAAAAATAATAGAAACAAACTTGAACGAGTGTTCTTCAAACTTTTGTTCTTGAAAATAAAGTGGTGTGGAAGGTGAATTTGATTCCAAGAAAGGAAGTACTTCATAGATATCTTCAAACAAATGATTACTATAACTACTTCTAGGAGCTCACAGTGTAAAAATACGTTTTGAGGAGGTTTTGGGTTTCTAAACCCTTTTCGAAACCAATTTTTTAGGGTCTGACAAAGCAGGAAGCTTCTACTACAAGGTATCTGACCTCGTGTGAAGCATTTTGTGAGCTAGAATTATGAGAATAACAAACAAAACCAAATATTTCCTCCTCACTGAACAACTAGAGGAAATAATATGAAAAACCCAGGTAAAATAAATTCGTCTTTTCATCCCTGGCAAAGGCACTAGAAAAAGTCGTTTCTTAAGATACTATTCCTTTGTTGTGGAATGGAATCGGTGCTTAAGACATTTTTAAAAATGTGTCACAAAAGTAATTACATTAGGTTTTCTTCCTTCAATCCCTTTGGAATCTAATTATTTAAAACCCTTAACAATATTGTATAATGAAAGACTCTACAATGGCATTAATTGCTGATGTCTGAATGGAAAAGAAGATCTGTAGAAGAAACTCAGAATGATTTGTTGTAACACAGAATCTATCACATTGAATTTCAAAATGAATTTATGGAGAGGGAGGAAACTCAAAATAATATGTTGTAAACACATAATATATTACTTTTAAGTTCTAGAGAGAATGTGTGAAGGGAGAGGAGTTGGAGTGAAGGAGTGCAAATTAAGGTTCTTTAACTCTTACTCACAAATTTAATTAAGAGACCAGAAGAAACTTTACTTCACTTCATTCTAGGATGAAGGAACACAAAATGACACAGGAAAAATGAATCACCATCAATAGTTGCAGGAAACTTGATGCTTCTTTCATTAATTTCTCAAAAAAGTAAGTACCAAATATTTAGTCTTCCAGAGATCCAAAACTCGAAACCCTTCTTCTTTCTTTCTATCTTCTTTCTTAAATACATCAAAAACATTTCGTAACTACCAAAACTTCTTGAAACTCTTTCGACTACCTAAAATGTTAAAACTAATTATTACATTCAAATTGAGGACATCAATATAGATTCGACATTAAGAGACAAATAAAACGAATTAAAAATTGAAAGGTTATTCTTTTTGTTGAATTTGATTTGTAGTTGATGCATCTCCCTAAAGTACTGATGTGTCTCTGTGACAGATCAGACATCCTTGCCTTGCCTATTGTCCACATTTAAAAATCTATCTTTTCTGCTTGCTGTCATGTCTTTTGCACTTCTGGTGTGGAATTTTAATAGTTCTGCAATAACATATCCTTTCCTGACTTGACCAAACTGTTGCGTTTCCAACAGTGCCACTATGTTCTCTCTTTTCCTGACTCTACCTATTATTCTCATGTCTGTTGTGTTCCATCTTTTCTTTCCCTTTTCTCTGCATCGGGTCACATACCCAATTCCACTTCCCGCGTTCACGTTTTTCTGTAAAACCAACACAACTACACATAATATTGGACTTTAAATAAATTCAACTTAACCTTTGAATGGAATCGTGTTTGCGTTTCCATCGCATTTCGGCCTTTGGTGTTCACAACATATTTCTTAGCGCCTTTCCTCCTGAGCTTGTGACGTGCGATATGCGATTGCATCACCTCGTAAGACCACAAGGAAAATACCCTCTAGCAGATGTTTTTAAGGAACCCCTTATAAAAATACCCCAGACATCTGTTTCTAGCAGAGGTTACTAGAGGAGGTTGGCGGGTGTAGGTTTTTGCGGATGTTTTCCACCCAGTACATTTATCATCTGAAACCGCACCAGTGCACTCAACAAGAGAAAGCACTAGTGCGCACAAAACATTGGCACACCGGACACCGTGCATGTAATATTCCCAATTAGTCATGAGCTAATTAAAATATTCAATTTTGTTTTATTACTTTGCTTAAAGAACAAAAGAGCAAAGGAGGTCCATAATACTCCTTCAATATGATTAAATCTATGCCAAATGTGAAAAGGATAAATCTTGGCTCTTAAATCAAACACCCTTAGGTGTGAAAGGGGCTGGACATTTTGACTGGGTCACCCTTGATCAAATATATATCGCTTTCATGCAGGAGTGACCATCAATGAGGGGCAACACAGTTTTAGATGGAGGTGCCTTGTGTGAAAGAAGCAATCTCATTGGAAGTGGTTTAGGGTTTTGCAAGTTCTTTTCTTATAAAAGGAAGGGTATGGAAGCATTAGAAGTTTGTTGAGGTTTATCATATTTTTTGAATATATGGTCGATTTAAACATATATATTTCTCTTTCTATTTAGCTGAGATAGAATTTTGTTTAGCATTGGGTGTTCTTGATCGAGAATACCACCTCTTCCCATTTAGTAGCTCTTGGGAAAGTTTGTATTGCATTGTCCACTATCTGGCTTAGGGCCAAGCTTCTTCTTTCAACTACAGTGTAGATCCTATTGAGGGTTTGGTTTTTTTTGCAAGCTGCAGCAAGTGGACACTAGATCTTTCAGATCTAGGCCATTTCAGTGCCCCTTTTCAGTGGTGGAGGTTTCCACTTCATTGGGAGGACAATATTGAAGGCTAGCTTATTTTCATATCTTGGCATCAAGCTAGACATATTTTGATCCCTACAACACAGTTTACTTCCAAATCTGCGTTATTTCTGTAGGTACAGTTGTAGGGTGGTTCAACACACCATTTGGAGAGTGATTTTCTAAGTTTTGGGGATCTACCGTTCACTTTGGAGATATATTGGAGGAGGCTCTTCTATTTCCTATATCAGTTCAGCCACATTTTCTAGATCTATGATTTTCAGTAGATCTATAGTCTTGGATCTTAGATCTACATTTTGTATTTGGTATTTTGCTGAAACACCAAGGGGTTGCTTATACAGTGCATGGATCTGATATAGATCTAAATTTTTATGCACTTATTTTCTCTAGATATGATGTGTAATATATAGCTGTTCAGAGGCAATAAAATAACATTGTAAGGATTTTTCTAGTCTTTATATATGGTTGCAGCACCTCATTTTGAGGGATTTATTTCATTGAAGGATTTCTTTCCTTGTTATGCATCTTATGGGCCATTTATTACACATGTTTTGCTGTTGTAATAACAAATGAAAGGTCTCCAGATTGGCCTCTTTCTATATAAAAGATCATCTACATTATTTTCCTATCTTTCTGCATTATATTGCTGCATTCGCCATTTGGGAATATTACAGTGGTATCAGAGCATCATCTTGGCACATCATATGCATTATAAGAGCCAATAAGTCTTCTGAAGAAGGAGAGTCTCTTATTGACAGAGAGAAGAGGTAACAAAAGAGAAGGCACAGAAATTTTGATTACACAAATGATAATGAAGATAAGGGTAAAGCCCCTTTATTTGGAGGTGAAGATGAAGATAAGGATTTCCATAAGATCCTTCTTAGAGCCATGCAAGACCTTTCTATAGAGATCAAAGAGATGAGAATGGAAATAATCAAGGAATATCCTAAATAATTTCATCATGGAGAAGGCTCTGGCATGTCTCATCACTAGAATGATCAACCATTGCATCAACCAGAAGTTTCCCAATTCTCTACCATGCCTACATTTTTTGCTATGGGAAATGAAGGGTTTGAAGACTATTTTGAAGAATATGAGTCTCAAAATCAGAGATTCAAAGATCACTTGATTTTCCTAGAGTTTTTTCAAATAAAGGACAATAGAAGACCAAGGCATCGTCATAGAGGTGGTGCATTCATTCAGAATCATGATCGACACCACACTATGGGAAGATTATTTTTACCCAATTTTGATGGGTCATTCAAGTGTTCTGCCAAATCTTGGGTAGAAAAACTTGACATCTACTTTTAGTTGAACAAGGTTGTAGAAATGGAAACCATTAAAATTGTAGTGCTGCACCTTGAAGGTGAGGCACATGACTGGTGGTTCCATGGCTTGTCCACATTGGTTCATGCCAATGTGACTGCTTATTTAGAGTTGACTAGAAGGCTGGTGGAAAGATTTGATAGAAGAGATCCAGAAGCACCATTCAAGAGCCTTTCAAAGTTGAGATAATAAGGTAATGCAGAAATTACATCTCTGAATTTTTAAGACTTTCTGTAATGGTTCCTGATTTTTCTGGAGCAAGAAGGGTGCACATGTTCATTGATGGGTTATATGACCCTCTTCGTGGGTTGGTTAAGTCTACCAAGCCCACTACCCTATATGATACTATTGAAAGGGCCAGATACCTTCAATATGCCTTGCCAAAAGCCAAGGAAACTTTTTAGCATAAGCCCTCATTTCCATCCAAGGGAAAAGAAGGAAAGGTTGCTCCTTCTAAGGAGAGTCAAAATAAAAAACCTCTTGATGATTCTGTCCAGAGAAATATAAGAAGAAGAAATATTTTATCCACTTTCCAAGAAGCATGGGAACCTGGACATAAATGTGCAGCTCCAAAATCAAATTACATAGAGGTCTTATCATATGATGAGGAGGAAGAAGAAGATGAACCAGGGAGAGGTCACAACATTGACACTGCAGGAGGAGAGCCATCACCATCAGGAGATGGGAATGGAGCAATTTCTCCTATTTGAGGGGCTCTTGCATCTTTGAGAGGAGTACCTAACTACTTGAACTTAAGAGTTCAAGGTTCTATCTTGAATTAGAGGGTTTATGTATTGGTTGATAATGGGGCTACTCACAATTTCATTGATGCCCAATTAGTGCAAAGGAGGGAAATACCCATTGATGCTTTTGAGGGGTTCTCTGTTTTGGTCCCAAGAGATAGAACAATGCAATGCATGCATTATTTCCTATCCTTATCAGTCACCATGGGGACATATACATTGATTGATCATTTCTTTGTGGTTGACATACTTGACACCAATGTGATATTGGGTGTTCAATGGTTGATTGCTTTAGGGAAAGTCACCATTGATTGGGAGGCTCTGCAAATGGAATGGGTAGATAAAAAGAGTGGTCAGACTGAAATGATCAAAGGCATGCATATCCCTCATGTTATCACCCTAGTAATTCTTAGGTCGTGGGATTTTGGTTTATAGTTAAAGAAAACCAAGGGTAACCAAGAACCTCTTTTAGAATTCAGGATCTAGCCTTCCTGAGTTCCGGAGAGAGATCTCTCCTTAAGAATTAGTTATTTTTTGTAATTGAATTTAGGCTAGCTATGAGTGGAAAATTTGGTTTAATTTTTGGAATGTTTGTAGGAATAAAGGACTACAAGGGAAAAAATATAAATATCTACCTAACCATTGGGAAATGGAGTCAAATCTATAGCAAACAAGACTAGAAAACTAAGGCCAAAAGAACAAATATACTAAGGGAAAGATAGATGATCTTCAGAGGGTTTAAAAAGGATATTTTGATGAAGTGGTGTGATCTGGACTAAGGGAAATTGAGGTCAAACGAGACTAAAGAGAAATTAAGAATTCTAAAGTCTAGAAATCAACAGAAAACATAAATATGAAAACTAGTAAAAATAGAGAGATTTTTACACTGATTCTGTAATACCTTTCCTAAATATTCATTTAAGATGGAAAATAACATAAGATGTATGAATGAAACTTAAAAAAATAAACAATGAAAACTGGAAGATACAATACTCATCTGATCAGCACGAGGATCATTAGTTATGATGTTTATTTGCTTCAGTTTCCAGCCTTCTGCTTGAACTTAACTCACATAAAATCCCAATGTTTCAACAAAAACGTCTATAGTAGTCTTGATAATATTATTCCACACTGAATACTTCAAAAGATGAAGTATTTATACAAATAAATTTCTTACAAAATATCTCAAAAGTTTGAGAGAATATCTCAAGAAAAAATAGGTATTATTACATAAGAAGAGGGACAGCTGCAAAACAGATGGGCAAGCTGTTCTCTTTTACAAGAAAAATAGAATAGTTTATCTACTTAAACTGATTTTTTGTTTAGCTGGAATTATTGCTTGCACTTGGGGAATTATCTTGTGGAATATGACTTGTAGTGCACTTTTCCTCTTTTACATTCTACTATGATACTCTTTAACTCTATTTTCTCACTGTTTTACTACTGTAATTGAAAAATAATCAACAGTAATATTTGTTTTACTGATACTCTTTTACCACTGATACACTTTAACCCTGATTTTCATCTTGATATATTTTAACTACAAAATTTCATAGTAAATTAGTGAGTTCTTGCCATTGCTCTGCACTAGGAATTTTCATGTTCTTTAGCTTTTTGTAACTTTCATCTACATCAGTAGGGGACCCTTGGGGTAAAGGTTTATTGATTTGTTCTTTGGCATATGCCCTGATTTTGTTGTCATAATCTTTTTGTGGCATTAAATTCTCATTCAGTGCATGAATATCTGGTAAACTTACTTGTGACAGTACTGTGTATTTGGCCTCAAATCTGGTGATAGCCAAGTTCATATCTTTGCACCTATCCTCCAAATTATTCATCATGTTTCTCTTATTCATGACCTTTTTTATTTGGAGTATACTTCTAGTTCTGTCCTGAATTTTTAACTCTTCAAATTTCTCTCTGTGTTTACTATTCAAAAATGCAATAAGCCTCAAGGCTTGAGCAGGCTTATCAGCCAGTTCTTCTTTGGTCTTTTTTATTTCTATCTGTGCTCCTTTAAGTAACTCTTTCTGTTCATAAATTATCTGGATTGAGGGCCATTGCAAATGTATGCCCTGAATGATGTTATTTCACAGATAATTCTTAATGTGGGTCAATTTTGGGAGGCTTAGCATCTGGAGGCTTGCTAGAGGCAGGCTTCTGAGATTTAGGATTTCTAGTTTTAGGGGTGACCTGTTTCTTCTAGTTTTAAATGAACGGAGAAAGATTATATAGTTTGTTAAGTTCTCTTGAGAAACATATGGTCAATTAAGTGGATTTGGGAAGAATTTGAAATCTGGTCGAGGGTTTATGAGGAAAAAGAGGCTTTGTACAATGCAGAAGGTCTTCTATATCAAATTCAGCAGTGAAAATGATCTTGGAACATATTAAAACACTAAAATTGGAAACAGTGGATTCTGCAGAAATTTTAACAGGGTTTCACCTGTATTTTGAAGGTTTTTAGACTTTCTCAGAAGGGGTAATTCAACTTTCTATAGTAAAAGGTAGTTCAATTAGCTTACTTTCCTTGGAATTTGAGGACTTTTACAGTTTGGAATGGTGAAAAATACTTGTGAAAGGTATGATTTGCAGTTGCAAAGAGTTATTTGCCTACAACAATCTTCAATTCTGTTGAATTTGGCTGGCAGAGGTTGTGGAGATTCTCGGGAAAAACTTTTCAGAGTAAAAATGATTTACAGGTTCAGAGGATACTCAAAAATGGCATCGGGAGGCTCTGCAAAGGGTTCTCAGTGGTTTGAAAGGTTAATGTGTGAAATGTTTATGAAAATAGTGAAAAAACTAAGGCCAAGCCTTAATTCAAATCATGATAGATCATATTAGTTGCAGGCTTAGTGGCGGGAGCGGTTTGTGTGCTTGAAGGAGAAACCAGAAATGTTTTTCGCATCATTTTTTAGCAGTAAGTGGTTTTTGGCTTAAGCGATGCAATCCAATACATTTCGGACACGTAGCGGGTGGCAGTTTCTCAAAACAACTTTTTTCGCAAAATATTTTTGGAACTTTGGTTCATCACTTTGAAAATGTGAAATGAGACATGCGCCATCGGATCTGGCGGAGTGGAGCGAACGGTCAGGATTGTTTCGAAAGCTGTGGGGTAAATGCAGTGGGGCCGGGGCTTTGAGTTCTGGCTGTAGATCTGACAAGGGGAGATCAATGGTTTAAGTTTGATCCGATAGGAAATGATGGGGGTAGGGAATGATTAATCGGATTTGTTTCTTACCATTATATTAGGGATTCTTTGAGGTTGGATGGCTTATAATGAACGCGATGGGAAAGATAAGGGGGTGAAGTTTGTTCTCAACATTAAATAAGAATCGTTGAATAAAATGGGATGAGAAGATTGAATGGTCGATACTGAATCCAATGGTGCTGAGGGATTTGTTAAGTTTAATGTATAAACGGATTTTATACATGGATTAAAGTGGTTGGGAGGGATGAAAAAGGACTTTAGCCAAGGTTAAAGACTGCAGTAATGGGATATATATATCAGGGAAGTAGAAAAGGTTAAGTTTTTAACCTTGGGTTAGATAATTGGGAAGGGAATATAAACAAGGGAATAGGTTTATTATGAAGTTTAGTTTAAATTAAACTTCGGGTTTTATATTTTTTGTTTTAAACACATAAACATGTTTAATCATTGTTGATATATTTTTATTATATAGTTAACTAAATCGAGTTGATTTAATAACCATAGAGGGCGGGATATTTACATAAGGTTATTTTTAGCCAAAGGGGGTATAATGTGGGTTTTTATTTAAACATGTGGGAATAAATAACTTTGGCTAAAGTTATATTAATGGGTTTTTGGGGCTATTTAATAAAGGGAATTATATTAATAGGAGAGGGTTATTTTCTAGGGAATTAATAAATAAGTTAGAATTAATATGACAAAGGGGATAGTGGAAACTCGAAATACATAAATATAACTAAGAAAAATGAAGTTTAAAGGAAAATTTGCATTATAATAATTTCATCACTTCAACTTAGGATAAAATGTAATTTTGAGGGTTTTATGCTTTCAAATGATGTGGGAAGTTAATCAAACGAGGATTAGAATATATCTTAAGTAAAAATGAAGTTTTTACTTACGATTTTTAGGGAAATGAATGCATGAATGGAAAATGATGTGATTTTAGGGATTAATACAGACATTTAACATTTTCAACTAATCAGCCATAGAGCCTTGGGTTTGGTCCCAACAGAAGTCAAGGAAATGCCTTGAGCCTTTCTGACTGATAGTTTAGAATGATAAATGGCTATGGGGAAAGTAATTTAGTTATTTGCAGCCCTGGTGAATAATATTTACAACGATGCTTCTCACTTTATTCTACCTACCCAAATTTAACTGCTAACATATTTTCTTCCATTTTGATTAGGTGCATTTGAGCTAGCAACCTTTACAACATTTATTCTTTTTGAAAGCAATAAAACTATCTAATTCTACACTTATTTCATCCAGGAATCCAGATTAAATTGTTGGATTCACTTATTCTCTACCTAACTATTGAATTGTCATGATTAAACTGTATGACAATTCTTTATTCTCTATCTACGACAAGTGTAACTGAAACATGACAAGTGAAGATTAAAATTTTCAACTCATCACAGATTATGGCATTTATTGACACTCTGCCATAATCAACTGCAAAAAGTAGTGGCACTTATACTTGCACACTTTCATTTTTTATTCATCTTTTTCTTTGGGGTATCTTATTTTTTCTGAGTCCTTTGATTTTTCTTTTAGGAATTTTTACCCTCTTCTTAATTTTTTGATTTTTTTAATTTTTTACTAAATATGGGAATACAACTTGTAGAAGGCAAAGTATGTACATATTTCCAAGATTACCAACAGTCAAGTCAAAATTATGAATCCTATATTTATAGGTTGCTAACATCGGCTTCAATAGGGGATGGCATTTCCTGGTGAAATGTCAAGAACCTTGAGATCAGTAGCCTTCATCTTTGACCTTTGATGATCTTAGTAAGTGTTTTATGTCTTCTGCAAACTGAATTATGATCTGAAACTAAAACAACACACAACAATTTTCAAACCAACTTGTAGATCTTAAACATCTTTAGGACCTCATTCTTGGCTTTAAATCTTAACGAAAAAATAGCTCAAAATTAAAGACTAAAAAAAATGCTCAAAATTATAAGCTTATTGGCACTCATCTACCTACTTTAATCTACTAAAAATCTTATTAAATCAGGTAATAAAAAAATGCCAATGAAGCCAATCAAGTAACTGTAAAAATAAATGGATAACTTGATTGCTTGTGATCAAAATTGGAAGTATATTATGATCATGTGCTTTTATAATAAATGATATGATGTGTAAAGGCCACTTTTGATGTATTTTATTCTTATAGAGAAAACATGTTTGCAGATTTGGGCTAAAAATATTATCCATATAATCTGATATAGGATCAATAAAAGCATGATGTATGTTATTTACTTCTAGGCCTTCAATGACTAATTGTTCAGTTGAATTATGAATATTAGACCATGAAACTATTTCTTTAGTCTTGTGTTTGGAAGAATAATCATCTTCATTATGCAATTCAAAAGGTATTCTAATTTCTTCTTGCTTTGGAGAAGGAATATTTTCAAAGAAACTTCTAGGATTTTGGAAATTGCATGATTGAATTTGAGAATGAAAAAGTTTGATTTCAGTTTCATAATTTTCAGAAATTATATCAAGAAGCCATTTTTTAACTTGAGGATAACATTTTCTTGATTTAAAAATAAGAAAGAGAACTTTTAGAAAATCCTCATCAAATTGAAAATCTAATATCTCATCCTTCAAACTAGCTGGTGTTTGTTCTATGAAGTTATCTTGAATTTGAAGAACATAATTATCATCATACTATCATACTTATGCAAATCTTCAGAAGAAGGAATGTCATCAATTATAAAGATTGGATCAATAGATTTCTCTTCCAACAATCTTAATATATCTTGATTAGATTGGTTGCATTATATTTGAAAGTTATTATTTTGATCAATAGCAGTGCTATCAAGCAATGGGCCTTTTTGGGAAGGTATAATAACATGAGTATCAACTTTTTATTTTGTCTCTTCATGGATTAAAACTTTAGTACATTCATCAACATTAGAAGAAGTAGAAACAATTTCTTCATTATGTAAATATTTTGAGGATGGTTGCATGTTTAAAATCAAATTGATTTCTTCTTCGGTGAGGGCGGGTGGGAATCTCTAAATTCTTAGATTGAAAGGACAATTGTTTTTTCTCTTATCTAAAAATTGATCATGATGTTGAATATTTTCTTTAACTCCTTTCAAAATATTAAATGAAACATAATTTGTTAATACAGAGGGGCTTTGTGGATCTTGATTCATCTCCTGATCTATTTCATCTTTGTTTAACTCCTCCTGATTATTGTGACATTTAAGTTGAGAATGAAAGTTCTGGACTTCCTCTAATAAATCTTCAGGATGTCAATTTTCAAAGTCTTCATCAATATTCTTAAGGTAATGTATGAGATCTTCTTCTTGATCACAACAATTTTCAGCTAATCATAAAGATGGAAAATCTTCTTTGTAATGCTCATAAAATACCTTATGAAAATCTTTTAGAGAAAACAAACTTGCAAGTTTGAGAGCTTCGTACCATTCCCTTGCTTTTCCTTCTAAGGTTGCCATGAATATTTTCATGAGGAAATCCTCATGCCAATCACCCTTCAATATTGATGAGTGTATATGAAATTTAATGAGATGTAGTAAAGGATCATCAATATTCTCATCTCGAAACATGGGCAGATTTTTACCCTAATTTACCTTTGGTAGTTTGTGTGGAAATCCATGTATGTGATCTCTGCTCATGGGAGCATATATTTGTTTTATTCTTGGGCCATCTTGGATATTAGTCGTAATGAAAAGCCACTGTATTTGTACAAACAAGTTAGATCCTTATATAAAATACAATACATATTGAAAAACTTTCCTAACGAGAAAGAACATAATGTGTTGGATTAAGATCCAAGTTGAAAGCCTGATCTTTACATATTGTTATTCCAGGCTCATTCCTCCAGTGGAGTCATGATTGTCAAATTTATTTGGAGTCTCCAGGTGGATGATTTTAACCTTTGTGTGTCTAATCACTGTCCACAATTGTAGATTAGATCTGAACCTATAAAATATTCATGAAGAAAAAGGTTAGTCTTCCCAAGTATGGTTGCCAATATGTTATCACCCTAGTAATTCTTAGGTCATGGGATTTTGGTTTACAGTTAAAGAAAAATAGGGGTAACCAGGAACCTCTTTTAGAATTCAGGATCTAGCCTTCCCGAGTTCCGGAGAGGGATCTCTCCTTAAGATTTATTTTTGTTTTGTAATGGGCTTTAGGCTAGCTATGAGTGGAAAATTTGGTTTAATTTTTGGAATGTTGGTAGGAATAAAATACTACAAGGGAAACCATAGAAATATCTACCTAACCATTGGGAAATGGAGTCAAATCTATAGCAAACAAGACTAGAAAACTAAGGCCAAAAGAACAAATATACTAAGGGCAAGATAAATGATCTTCAAAGGGTTTAAAAAGGCTATTTTGATGAAGTGGTATGATCTACACTAAGGGAAATTAATAATCCTTAGATCATAGCTAAGGAATATGGAAATTGAGGTCAAATGAGACTAAAGAGCAATTAAAAATTGTAAATTCTGGAAATCAGCAAAAAACATAAATATGAAAAGTAGTAAAAACAGAGAGCTTTCTACACTGATTCTGTAATACCTTTCCTAGTTATTAATTTAAGATGGAAAATAACATAAGATGTATGAATGAAACTTAAAGAAATAAACAATGAAAACTGGAAGATACAATACTCATCTGATCAGCACGAGGATCATTAGTTATGATGTCTATTTGCTTCAGTTTTCAGCCTGCTGCTTCAACTTAACTCACATAAAATCCCAATGTTTCAACAAAAAAGCATTGATAATTTTATTCGACACTAAATACTTCGAAAGATGAAGTATTTATATAAATAAATTTCTTAAAAAATATCTCAAAATTTTGAGAGAATATCTAAAGAAAAAATAGGAATTATTACATAAGAAAAGGGATAGTTGCAAAACAGATGGTCAAGCTGTCTTCTTTTACAAGAAAAATAGAACAACTTATCTACTTAAACTAATTTTCTGTTTAGTTGGAAGTATTGCTGGCACTTGGGGCATTATCTTGTGGAAGATGACTTGTAGTGCACTTTTCCTCTTTTACATTCTGCTCCGATACTCTTTAACTCTATTTTCTCATTGTTTTACTCCTGTAATTGAAAAATAATCAACAGTAATATTTGTTTTACTGATACTCTTTTACCACTGATACACTTTAACCATTGATTTTCATCTTCATATATTTTAACTGCAAACCTTCATAGTAAATCAGTGAATTCTTGCCATTGCTCTGCGCTAGGAATTTTCATTTTCTTTAGCTTTCTGTAACTTTCATTTGCATCAGTAGGGGACCCTTGAGGTAAAGGTTTATTGATCTGCTCTTTGGCATATGCTTTGATTTTTTTGTCATAATATTTTTGTGGCATTAACTTCTCATTCAGTGCATGAATATCTGGTAAACCTTCTTGTGACAGTACTGTGTATTTGGCCTCAAATATAGTGATAGCCAAGTTCATATCTTTGCACCTATCCTCCAAATTATTCATCATGTTTCTTTTATTCAGGACCATTTTGATTTGGAGTATACTTTTAGTTCTGTCCTAAATTTTTAACTCTTCAAGTTCCTCTCTGTGTTTACTATTCAAAAGTGTGATAAGCCTCAAGGCTTGAGAAGGCTTATCAACTAGTTCTTCTTTGGTCTTCTGTATTTCTATCTGTGCTCCTTTAAGTAACTCTTTTTGTTCATAAATTATCTGGATTGAGGGCCATTGCAAATGTATGCCCTGAATGATGTTATTTCACAGATAATTCTTAATTTAAGTCAATTTTGGGAGGTTTAGGATTTGGAGGCTTGCTGGAGGCAGGCCTCTGAGATTTAGGACTTCTAGTTTTAGGGGTGACCTGTTTCTTGGTCATTTTAAATGAACAGAGAAGGATTATATAGTTTGCTAACTTCTCTTGACAAACATAAGGTCAATTAATTGGATTTGGGAAGAATTTGAAATCTGGTCAAGGGTTTATGAGGAAAAAGAGGCTTTGTACAGTGCAGAAGGTCTTCTAGATCAAATTCAATAGTGAAAATGATCTTGGAACATATTAAAACCTTAAAAATGGAAATAGTGGATTCTGGAGAAATTTTAACAGGGTTTCGCCTGTATTTTGAAGGTTTTTAGACTTTCTCAGAAGGGGTAATTCAACTTTGTATAGTAAAAGGTAGTTCAATTAGCTTAGTTTCCTTGAAATTTGAGGATTTTTACAGTTTGGAATGGCGAAAAATACTTGTGAAAGGTATGATTTGCGGTTGCAAAGAGTTACTGGTCTGCAACAATCTTCAATTCTATTGAATTTGGCTAGCAGAGTTTTTGGAGATTCTCGGGAACAACTTTTCAGAGTAAAAATGATTTACAAGTTCAGAGGATACTCGAAAATGGCATCGGGAGGCTCTGTAAAGGGTTCTAAGTGGTTTTAAAGGTTAATGTGCAAAATTTTTATGAAGATAGTGAAAAAACTAAGGCCAAGCCTTAAGTCAAATCATGATAAATCATATTAGTTGCAGGCTTAGTGGCGGGAGCGGTTTCTGCGCTTGAGGGGGAAACGAGAAATGTTTTTTCGCATAATTTTTTAGAAGTAAGTGGTTTTTGGCCTAAGCGATGCGATCTAATACATTTCGGACATGTAGCAGGCGACAGTTTCTCAAAACAACTTTTTTCACAAAATATTTTTTGAACTTTGGTCGATCACTTTGAAAATGCGAAACGAAACGTGCACTGTCAGATTTCGCGGAGTGGAGCGAATGGCCGGGATTTTTTCGAAAGCTGCGGGGTAAATGCAGTGGGGCCGAGGCTTTGAATTCTGGCCGTAGATCTGACAAGGGGAGATCAACGGTTTAAATTTGATTCGATAGGAAATGGTGGGGGCAGGGAACGATTATGGGATTTGTTTCTGACCGTTAGATTAGGGATGCTTGGAGATCGAATGGCTTATAATCAATGCAATGGGAAAGATAAGGGGTTGAAGTTTTTTCTTCGTGTTCAATAAGAATCGTCGGATCAAATTGGATGAGAAGATCGAATGGTCAATGTTGAATCCAATGGTGCTGAGGGATTTGTTAAGTTTAATGTATAAACAGATTTTATACATGGATTAAAGTGGTTGAGAGAGGTGAAAAAGGATTTTACCCAAGGTTAAAGACTGCAGTAATGGGATATATATCGGGGAAGTAGAAAAGGTTAAGGTTTTAAACTTGGGTTAGATAATCGGGATGGGAATATAAACAAGGGAATAGGTTTATTATGAAGTTTAGTTTAAATTAAACTTCGGGTTTTATATTTTTCGTTTTAAACACATATAAACATGCTTAATCATTTTTGATATATTTTTATTATATAGTTAACTAAATCAAGTTGATTTAATAACCATAGAGGGTGGGATGTTTACATAAGGTTATTTTTAGCCAAAGGGGGTATAATGTGGGTTTTTATTTAGATATGTGGGGATAAATAACTTTGGCTAAAGTTATATTAATGTGTTTTTGGGGCTATTTAATAAAGGGAATTATATTAATAGGAGAGGGTTATTTTCTAAGGAATTAATAAATAAGTTAAAATTAATATGACAAAGGGGATAGTGGAAACTCGAAATACATAAATATAACTAAGAAAAGTGAAGTTTAAAGGCAAATTTGCATTATAATAATTTCATCACTTCAACTTAGGATAAAATGTGATTTTGAGGGTTTTGTGCTTTCAAATGATGTGGGAAGTTAATCAAATGAGGATTAGAATATCTTTTAACTAAAAATGAGGTTTTTCTTATGATTTTCAGGGAAGTGAACACATGAATGAAAAATGATGTGATTTTAGGGATTAATATAGACATTTAACATTTTCAACTAATCATCCATAGAGCCTTGGGTTCGGTCCCAACAGAAGTCAAGGAAATGCCTTGAGCCTTTCTGACTGATAGTTTAGAATGATAAATGGCTATGGGGAAAGGAAGTTAGTTATTTGCAGCCCTGGTGAATAATATTTTCAATGATGCTTCTTAATTTCTTTTACCTACCGAATTTTAACTGCTATCATTTTTTCTTCCATTTTGATTAGGTGCATTTGAGCTAACAACCTTTACAACATTTATTCTTTCTAAAAGCAATAAAACTATCGAATTCTACAATTATTTCATCCAGGAATCCAGATTAAACTGTTGGATTCACTTATTCTCTACCTAACTACTGAATTGTCATGATTAAACTGTATGAAAATTCTTTATTCTCTATCTACAAGAAGTGAAATTGGAACATGACAAGTCAAGATTAAATTTTTCAACTCATCACAAATTATGGCATTTATTGAAACTATGCCATAATCAACTCCAAAAATTAGTGGCACTTATACTTGCACACTTTCATGTTTTATTCATCTTTTTCTTTGGGGTATCTTATTGTTTCTAAGTCCTTTGATTTTTCTTTTAGGACTTTTTACCCTCTTTTCGATTTTTCCATTTTTTTTATTTTTTACTAAATATAGGAATACAACTTGCAGAAGGCAAAGTATGTACATATTTACAAGATTACCAACAGTCAAGTCAGAATTATGAATCTTATATTTATAGGTTTCTAACACCTCACATACAACTTCCACAAATAAAATAGAGATTGATTTGCACAGTGGAAGAAAGGACCTTACAGCCCCATCTATTATTCTCATGAGATTGCTGCATGGGACACTATTATCTAGTGGAAAAACACCTGGGAGGCTACCTGATTCACATTTGCTGAGATATATCTCGCAACATGATGCCCCAAGCATAGATATAGGAGGGATGGGAGCATTGGAAGACAATGATATAGTGTTGGGAGTCTTGGGTAGACTCAAGGAGGAGGGAGACATTCTCCCAATATCATCATTACCCACTCTCATTTAAGATTATGCGCTGTGGGAGGAGAAGCATGGAAGGGATGACCTTCCAACATGTACCTTTGGCATGTGAGATGTCAAGGAGGAGAGCAGCCATATGATAGACATTTCTGTTGATAGATCATCAACGCTGTTACTATGGGATATTGATCCATATTGGAAATAACAACTATTGGTGGATTAATCCAAGGATCTTCACACTTGCATGATACTTGATGACCAACTACATGAAGAGGGCTATTCAGTCCAAGAAGGAGTCATCTATTATCATGGTAGGATATTCTTGTATAGAGCCTCCAAGCTCAAAGAGAAGTTACTAAAAAGAGCCTATGAGGAGTTCTTTTTAGCCACACATATTCCATGAGATTCTACAACATCATTATGAGAAGATACACGGAAGGGCTTTGAACGAGAACTATATCAGCATTTTCAGAGATGCATGAACCATGTGGAGTTGGTACAACAACATAGCTCTGTAAAGGAGTTAATTTAGCCATTTCTTTCTTCTTGTGAGAAGATGGATAGATCTATGCACCACTCCATTTGTTTAAGGAGGAACTTTGGTGAAAGACGTGTGTGTACCTACTATTTTATTTGATGAACATATGCATTCTTTTACTATGTTTATGCATGCCATAGCTCCAAGGAGAAGAAATATACCATACAAACTTCATGGCCAACTTTGGGCCACAAAAATTTCTGAACATGGCCAAACCTTTGGAGGACAAAGGGAGATTTTGCTTCATGATGGGTGCATTCCTAAGGCACCAAATATATCTCACACTTTTAGACATAGTGAGATTACTTGGACAGAAATTAAGTGGTGGGGAAACCACTTACCACATCATGATTTAGTGCAGTTAGGAGATGCATTGCGCTGGTTCCACATGTCGGACTATGGCCCACCTCCATATGCACAAATTTTTGTTTGTATGTATGTAGTTTTGATCCCATACATTGATGATGTACTTGTACTTTTTATGGGAATGTATGGAGGGAGGATGGGAGGTATGTATGTACCCTATGGGATGGAGATTCTCCATGTATCTTATGCTACATGTTTTAGGGAGAACATTGGGAAAACCATGTTTTTTTCATTTGATCTATTGTCTCCTTATGGGATGGATTATTAACATCTCATGAGAACTTTGGAGGAGAAATTCATGGAGGGATGGATTGGTGAACCCTTGGCATATGGAGGAAGCTTATCACATATTGTTGTCACCAATGGAGGAGGAGAAGAATTGCAGCACCCACCTTATTAATTGCTTGAGGACAAGCAACATTTGGGAAGGGAGGACTATAATATTCCCAATTAGTCATGAGATAATTGGAATATTCAATTTTTTTTATTCATTTATTTAAAGAATAAAATATAAAAGGAGTTCCATAATACTCCTTAAATATGAATAAATCATTTCCAAATGTGAAAAGGATAAATCTTGGCTCTTAAATAAAGCATCCTTAGGTGTGAAAGGGGCTGGACATTTTGACTGGGTCAACCTTGACCAAATCTACAGCGTTGTCATGGAGGAGTGGGAGCCATCAATGAGGGACAGAGCAGTTTTAGATGGAGGTGCCTTGTGTGAAAGAAGTAATCTCATTGGAAGTGGTTTAGGGTTTTGCAAGATCTTGTCTTATAAAAGGAAGGGGATGGCAGCATTAGAATTTTGTTGAGGTTTATCCTAATTTCTGAATATATGGACAGTTTAGACATATATCTTTCTCTTGCTGTTTAGCTGAAATTGAATGTTGTTTAGCATTGGGTGTTCCTGATTGGGAATACCACCTCTTCCAATTGAGTAGCTCTTGGGAGAGTTTGTATCGCATTGTCCACTATCTGGCTTAGGGCGAAGATTCTTATTTAAACTATAGCATAGATCATGTTGACGGTTTGGTTGTTTTTGAAAACTCCAACAAGTGGAGACTAGATATTTCAGATCTAGGCCATTTCAGTGTTCCTTTTTAGTGGAGGAGGTTTCCACTGCATTGGGAGGAGAATATTGAAGGCTTTGGAGCTTATTTTTAGATCTTGGCATCAAGACAACCATACTTTGATCCTAAAGTGAATTTTAGTTCCAGATATGCATTATTTCTATAGGTGCAGTTGCAGGTTGGTTCAACACACCATTTGGAGAGTTATTTTGTAAGTTTTGGGGATCTTCCCTTCACTTTGGAGATATATTGGAGGAGGCTATTATATTGCCTATATCACTTGAGCCACACTTTCCAAATCTATAATTTTTAGTAGATCTATAGTCTTGGATCTTAGATCTACATTTTTTACTTGGTGTTTTGCTGAAATCCCCAAGGGGGTTCTATAGAGGAGCTTATATAGTGCATGGATCTAATATAAATCTAAATTTTTATGCACTTATTTTCTCTAGATCTGATGTGTAATATAAAATTATGCAGAGCTAATAAAATAATTCTATAATACTTTTTCCAGACTTTATATCTAGTTGCAGCACCTAATTTTGAGGGATTTCTTTCATTGGAGGCTTCCTTTCCTTGTTATGCATCTTATGGGCCATTTCTTACACATTTTTTGTTGCTGTAATAACAAATGAAAGGTATCCATATTGGCCTCTTGCTATATAAAATATTATCTGCCTTATTTTCCTATCTTTCTACATTGTATTGTTGCATTCCCCATTTGGGTAAATTACAATGCGCCCTGCACACACCTATCTGGTGCGTTGTATTACTATAGAGCACCGGTGGTTTACAACTCTTCTTCACTGGTGCATCATAAAACACCGCACCAAAATAAAGCCGCCTGGTTTGGTATTAATAAACTGCACTGGTGCCCCTATAAAATCCCGCGCATCAGAACAGGGTTAAGTAAAAAACAATTACGGCCAAAAAAACGCATTTTTCACTTTTCTCAGTGGTCCAGAGCTCTCAATCACCAATGAAATTTATCCTTGTCTAAGCCACCCTAACATTGGTGCTCCCTTTGCGCCCATTGCATGCATTGCTGCTATGCATTACCCACCGATATCCAGCTTGCATTTTTCAAAATGATAGGAAAATTTTCTTTTGCAAATTCTACAGCCAATATGCCTCCTCGACGACCAAATGTATAGGTATTTTTCTTATTTTTTGATAATTAAGCATTTTAGCAGATTAGAAATTCAAATAGCCTTAAAATTAGCCATTTAAAAGAAAAAAAAAATTGTCACGCGGTGCGCTCACGCCATTCGGATTACACCGTAAGTGGTGTTTCCTGTAAAATTTACAAGCCGCACTGCAACCGGTACAAAGTATCCACACCGTTTCTAGGGTGGTACCGAAAGGCACACCACGTTATTTTAAAATTTAAAAAAAAAGTGCAGTGTGGTCACTTAGCCATCTGCACCATTGACCATGTGGAATAGCAGCAACGTAGTACATTGGCAGAAATATCTGCCCCGGTGTTTGTCAGCACACCACATTCGGTATTTCGACAAGGTCAATGGTGCGGCTTGGTAAGAGACCGTACCATTGACTATGTTATTAGTTAGGAGGTCGGTACGCTGACACAACTATATGCACTGGGGCATAGATTTTAGTTAGTGCACCACACTCCTAACAATGTACATAGTCAACAGTGCTCTGAAAAATTTTAGGTGCACTACCTACGGTGCTTTGAATGTCATCTAAGGCACCACCCCTAGTGCATGATAAAAAAAAGATGCACTAGAACCAGTGCATGACTATTTTTTGTGGCGCACTAACTGTTTCTTTTTCCCAAAAAAATATATATATATGTATATTCCTAAATACATGTATCATTTAATAAAAAAAATTATTTGATATGTCAATCATTCAAAGAGAAGAGGGGGAGCAACAACAACAACACGCAGAGCAGTATGACATGGTTCGCCTATGGGAGGCAGGAGAGAGGGAGAGAGATGCATACCCTCACCTTATTATAGTAGGTACCAAACGGTTCCTAAGGCAGGTAGGCCTCCTCAAGTTTTATGAGGAGGCTACTTTCCTAAAGGGCTATGGTGAGTTTTGAGACATCTTATCCATAGGTGGAATGCACACCGACAGCCTTTCCAGGTTGGTCCTAACCAATGGTACACAGCCACTGAGGAGGATATATATTTCATTACAGGGCTATCAAGGAGAGGGGTGGATTTTCCCTCATTCCCAGAGGTTCGAGTTGGCTGTGTAGCAGGGAGTTAGTTACTGTAATCCCATAGATACATTGGAGAAAATGTACTATCTCCTTCAGATTTTCAGGTCATTGGAGGTCAGTTATGTATTGGTGCATTTTCTTGTCAGGAGGTGCAGTGCCTCTCAATTCTCATTTCGACCATTTCACATGAAACCAGTGACGGGTAATGCATTAGTTTCTCACTTCTATATTATGTTCATACTTTAGCACAGGAGCCATGACTTGTCAGGTGGTCTGCCATTTTTTTGTTGCAGTTTTGTACAGCCTTAGATATATGTTGTGCTCATGCACAAGGGAGGGTTAACTTCCCTTTTTGTTTAGATATTCCAGAGATGAGGATTAATTTTGTTGGGCAAACCTGTAGCCTAATGTTCGAGGCATGGATGCACATTTTGGGGCAGATGATGCCCAAGAGGGGTGAGACTGTGTTTCCAATGAGGATATCGCATGATGTACTGGAGTTGGTATCCAATGTTGACGAGTTGCATCCTTTCGTTATGTTCCCATGTCCTTATGTTGGATTGGATTGGCGAGGGTGTGCCAACATCCTCTTCATAGATGATGAGCCACCAGATGATAGAGTTAATATTACTGTTTTAATTAAATTTATTCTAACATTTTCTTTAACTTTTTTTTATTCAATTGTGTAATGAAATTGTCTAATTATTGTTGTGTACTTGTATATATTTTGCAGACATTGGGTATTTTGATAGCAAGGACATGCTGGCACCATCACATGATCCAGGTGTGGATCCTGATGATGATAAAGGAATGCAAAATGTCGAGGATCATCAGGAGGCTGGTGCAGAGAGAGCTACTCCTATTGGTGCGCTGGTACCACCTTTTGCAAGGTGTGGTCGACTTGATACTAGATATAGGATGGAGTTGGGTGACCAACTCACTGCACTGATTATTGAGGCAGGAAATAGGCCCACTCATATAAGAGACATACAGGCCGATGGTCGGCTATTACAGATGTAGAAAGGCATGTCGTGTGACATGTATAGGTTGATGCAGCATGTCATAGGAGCTACGAACTTAGTTATGCAGCTGAGGAGGATCGTTTAACGTTATAGGCATGGTTGAGACACAACACGTGATTGACAGTATGCGAGCAGTGACTCTGTTAGGTCCCTGTAATTTTCAGATTGGAAATACCAAATAGAGAAGGGTAACATCAAACCAACTTTGGTGTCGTAGGACCTAGCCTTCCTAGACTCAGAGAGGGCTCTCTCTATATTTGTATAAAAGGTATGACTTGTATATTTTTAGGATGTTGATTTTTGGCTAGTTAAATTGATAGGCTTTGTTTATTTTTTTTTGTTTGGTTGGGTTGCTTGTCAAGAAGAACAGATAGTGTAAGAGGAATTCAATACATTGGGATGTGGGGTCTGTGAAAGGCTTGAAAAGTACAATAATGAATGAAGGGTTTTTCATAGGGAAATTTAACAAAGACAAATGGGTCTTCATAGCTTATGTGAATGAAATTAACATTAAATTTGTGAACATAGTAGGTTTAAAGGGAAATTGAGAATCCTTTAACAAATACTATAACAAGAAGGGCCTTCAAGGTCACTATGCTTAAGAAATAACCAAAGGATAAGGCACACCATAAACCTCTCTCGTGAAACTTCACCAGGTAAACTTTAAAACCAACAATTCAGTAAACCCTAGAGAGCAGGGAACTCCTAAATTCTCTAGTTATTCACCTTCAGAGAAAGAAAACATGTAAGATAACACATTAGTAATGATTAAAGAGTAGGGAACTCCTAAATTCCTCAATAAAACTATAAAATACCTTCAAAGTGACTATTCAATATGGACTAAATCTTAGGGCAAACCATAAACGTCTTCAGCCAAATCTTAATTAGTAAACTTCAAAGAAAAGGCCTTAAAAATAATGTTTTAAGGTACACCAAAGGATAGGGCATACCATAAAATTCTTTGGCTTGACTCTATTAAACCATTATTAAGACAACGAGCTAAGTGGAACTAGAGAGAAATCAATAATTATCCAATTGGATCCAGTAGAGGAAAAAATCTAAGAAATAGAAGTCAAATAGACTTAAGGTGCCTCTAGCAGCATATCTTAACCTAAATTTTCTGCTCTATTGCATGAGAAAAGATGAAACAATATGAAAAAAGAAGGAACAAATTTACTAAATTAGAGAAACATCACCATTAACCATGTTCATGAATCCTATGAATGTGCTTGCTTCATCAACATTCAATCCAAAATAGTCACAAAGCTCCAAAGCCAATTTCTTCACAACTCCAAGTCTATGTATATTGAGCTCAACAATCAACCAACAACCTTATGAAGCCTCCATGCCATATTTATCTATTAAGCGAGGAGGTAAACCATATATAGGGTTTTAAAATTTCATTTATTACACATTTAAGAAATTTTTGACCTTTCTGAGCAGGAAAATCCCAAGGTACAAGGGCGCAGCGCCAAAACTGAAAAAATCACCTATTGTGCAACTACGTTTTGGAAGCCTTCCCGGTGTCCAAATGATCTCCATGATAGCTCATTGGAAATCCTGTCCTATCTAGTTTCTAGATATGCCTTTAGTTTCCATATTGGTGCCCATTTTCCTAGTAAAAAATCCATTCTCCCAATACTGCTAAGGGTGCAGCGCTAGTGCTGAAAAGAGGGCAAAAAGGTGTTTGTTTGGTGGTTTTTGGCCCTTTTGAGAGACCAGTTTTGCTCCAAATGACATGAAATGTTTTGTGGATGATGTATTTAAAATTAGGATCATGAATATGTATTCCATTTATCATTTGAGTTCCACAAAAAAGAGTGCCCTTTTTTCAGCTAGCCAAACAATCAAAAACCAAAATTTGCACTGAAGTGCCAAAATTTGGAACTTACCTTATTCATCATGTTTGGGATGCTTGGAGGGATAAATTAGCAAGGATATCTAGTTTTTTCTTCTCCTTTGCCTCATTTTATGCTTAAAATTTTTGCAAGGGCTCTTTTGAGCTTGGCCCTTGCAATTATGTTCCTCATGGCATAATGTCTTTCCATCTTCTTCTGTAGGTCAATGTCTCTTTTTGCCTTCTAAATTTGACCCTATAGGTACACATTAGCTCTCTCTAGCTAAGATTCTCTATCATAGCTGATTTCCATGGAAATAAGCTCACTTGGAGTGAGTTGCTCTACCAACTCTATCTCTTTCTCTTTTTCCCCGGCTAAGGCCTTCTTCAACCCAATTGTCCTTGGCCTCTTCCTAGGAAGTTGTTATTCCTCTCCCTCACTATCATCAAAAGTGCCCAAGCTCTCATCTAGAATAGCATTTGCCTTTCTGACCTCTTTATAAGCTTCGATTACTCTAACCTCACTCATGGCCTTCCTTGTTTCCAACTGCTGGATCTCTAGCTCAAGGAAGTTGATCACATTCCTGGCCCTACCAAGATCAATTTATAGCTCACTAGTCCTGGCATCCTTGATTTTGAGCAGCATGTTTTTGACCCACTCCTCCTCATCATCCTCAAGGTCAATAAGTTGAAACTCTTGTTCAGTTTCATGTGTATCTTCCTCTTCAACAATGACCTACTCTGCAACCTTTTCCTTACCCTTGTTAAGTTTCTTTGTTAATGTAGAAGGCGTAGCCCCTTGCATCTCAAGTGCAGCAAACACATACTTGTAGCAGCTCTGGTAGGTCAAACGAAAAGGCTCTATGTCAATCATTTCAGTGTCATCTTTCTTACTATCCTCATCATTTTTTGATGTTGTGGTATCATGAGATGAGGGTGAAGGGCTATGGGAAGGTGATGAAGGAGGATCATCATGAGGTGAAGGAATGTGGGTGAGTGGAGATGTGTGAACAAGAGGAAGTGATGGAGAAGTAGGAATGGGAGGATGAGATGACAAAGGTATATCTTGGTGATGATGGCCTTTTGGAGTAGTGAAAACCTCATTGGCAATAAAGGTCTCCCATGGAATGAAATTCTGCTGTAGTTGGTGCATAACCACCATCTTGATAAGTGAGTGATGAAACAAGCTTTGCATTTGTTGAGGATAATCTCTCTTTTTCGCTATGTAGGTAATTTTATCAATGCTTCAGTAAACGCAATATGGTATATGCAGCATCCTAACTCTGGTGAAATGCATAAGAATATGGATGTGGTAGCATTATAGGCGGGAAAACCTTCCCTCACATGTGAAATACTTCATGGTTATCCTCATGATGGGTGCATATCTATCAAGAAGATGAGAAAATGGAAAAATGGACTTCTGGTGGTCTTTATACCTAGGTTTTAGATATGGTTCAAAGAAACTCATGTCTAGGTTTGCTTTCTTGGACCACATTTCTCCCACACTTGGTATTCCTGTAGCATTGGCAATAACACTTGTAGAAAATTAAAAGGTGACCCCGGCAAGATTAAATTTTTTGTCATGAAAATTGATAATGAAAATTCTTGTTAGCTAAGGGTGGTTTTGCACTTGTTGCACCTTCTCACAAAAATCAAAGCAGCCTACATGTTTGAAACATGAAACAGTAAGGGGAGATCCCATGAGTTCCCTAGTATTGAGGGGCTCAAATCTGTTTATCTTTCCTCCTTTATGATCATGCCTCCTTGGAATTTGTGCCTCCATACCATTGTAATTGTCCTCTCCCTCACACATGTTGAAAACTTTGTTTTTGAAAACCCTAGGGCTGATGTGAAAGGAGATGAAAGTAGGGTAATGAAATGGTAGGTTTGAAAATGAGGGGAATGAGTGAATAAAGGGAATGGATGTTGTGATAATAAAGATATATGGAAGCCCTTAAGCAATGTAACTTCCCTTGTTTTGACTAATACTCTTTATAGGAAGATGAAGCCCATGGTAAAACAATGATTTCAAGGTTGAAACTTAGGATTTGATTAGAGTTTCATTCCATTGATTAAAAGATCATTAGGGGAATTTTGAGGTATAAAATGGGCCTCCTAAGAAAAATGTAAAACCAAAATAAACTTTATAAGAACTAATAGGATTGAAGATGATGATGTCAACCATGGGTGATGATTCACCATTTTTTAAGTAAAAGGGTAAAAATATTAAAAAATAATAAAATAATAAAACTACTTTTTCAATTATTATTTTCAACTTGCCTCCTAAAGGTTTTACTCAAATTTCGAGTGGGAATACTCGTTGAATGCAAAATTTAATTCCTCGTCCAAGGAGTAACCATGTTGCATAATTTTGATGGACCTTTGTTTCGGGATATAATACTCTAAAGGTTTTTGGGTCAGAAACCTTCACAGATCACGTGCATACCATTCAAGAAGGACTCACCTAGCCTATCTTTTATACTGAAAACTAGATATAATAAGTTGCGGAACTTACCCAAAAGTCCCAAATTTGATGTAAATCCTAGAGGGTGCAAACCCCCAGCAACCCTTTGTGCTTCATAACCTGAAAATCAAGAAGAAAGAACAGGAAACTCTAGTTGTACAACATATATAGTTCCTAGATGTTAGTGTAAATCATGCATAATATCATAAAAAAAATACTAAATATTCAATTAATGATCATTACACATATATAAAGAGATATAAACACGTGAATATCAGGAACAAGATGGTTCTTCTTATTATAAATGGCACATACTATAATAGAAACGTGGAGAGATCACCTGAATCCTTCCACATCCTTCGAGCATACCGTCCTTTGGATCTGTCCAGCCCTAGCCTTGCAAGAATTCTTCCAAGTTTTGTGCACACTAGATGTCATATAGGATGATGGTCATCTCAAGGAAACAAGGGTTTCCTGAATATTCCTATGAAGTGCAGGAGGAACGGGAATATCAGTCTTTAAATAGGGCTCCAAGAGAGTATAATATATATATTTTTCTCCCTCCCTTAGGCCATGCACATGAGGGGCTTTTATACTCCCTCAAATTAGTTTCTGCAGTTGGAAACAATTAGGCCACAGATCGGGGTGGTTGAATTACGAGAATAACCATCAACCCTGCCTCGAAAATAGGAAAAAAGGGTATATGCAGATATCTATGAATGGACTCGCGTATATACGTGGAAAAGTCTAGGCAGAGTCGCATATGGGTTTTAAGACACTGTTTTTTGTGAAGATGGTCAAGTCTGAGGGGAAAGGGTGCCCAAGGCCAAAGTGTCAATCATCAAGCACATGAAGGTGGAAAATGATGCTATAATAGATGTTGCCTAATATATGAGGTTAGAAGGGGTACATGGTGGCCAACATATATTATGTGCGTAGAAAGAACCTTGCGAGTCGAGAGAGGACTTCACCAGATTTCAGCCTGTCCAAAAATCAATGGAGGAGATCATAGAGATAGCTCATGTCTGAAGTGGGCATACCCATGTTCAGTGACATAAAAGTATGCCCACATATGAAGTACAGAGTAGATAAAAAATATATACAAGTATAGTTGAACTGTAAAGTACATAGTGAATCATTTGATCACTGCTTGGAAGTACAAATCAAAATCAAGTCCAAGTATCATATATAGAAGACTGATCAATGATGCTGCAATACATATCTGATCACACAAGTAAGAACTGAATCTCCAGGTACCAAATCATAAGCGATGGAACACATGGTACGATCACGCAACTCGGGAGCCAACATATAAGATGTTGTTGTACTGAAACTGTAACAAATAAGGGTGGACGACGTTAGTGGCAGAAAACTGGATGAGCTGTCAAAGTGAACCAAATCATGTTGATGCAAACTCGAAGTCTTCACCGATCACCATTGTACAATTCTACACAATGGGAATAAATGAGCTGAAGTCGACCATGTGATAAATCGTTTGATTACCGGTCATTAATGTATACCATTAAAAAATGCGATACAACCCACCAATAATGATAATGAGTGTCAAGGTGCCCGAGTACAATCTAGCAAGTGTGAATGAATGAGTTGAAGTCAAGCACCTGTAAGAATCTACCAATCAGGAGGAAATAATGTATCCTCACTGTCGACAATGAAGAGTCTGCCACTGATGATTGAAAACCATAAGGTACTGACAAAAAGACTCTAGAACTTATTCCCAGAGCAATAAGTCATAGTCGATGGGAAAATATTTGCTGGAAGGAAGGCATTAAGGAATCCCACATCAGTCCAGCATGAGTGTAACCCACAGCCCAAGATTTGGAAGGAATCATATGAAGTAGAGTGAAGGAACCAATCCGAAGTACGTTTCTGACATGCACAAGATGAAGCTAGCGCATGGTAGAAACCATCTGAATCAACCAATAATGAGAGCTGACAAAGAGGCAAGATATCCACCGATAGGGTCAAATGGAAATCAAGGTACTGCATGAATCCCAAGTGTGATAATTTAAGATGACGTCGAACACAAGGGAAACCACTCAATCAAAGACCCATAATGATGATCAAATGCTGAGCACAAAGTCACCTATCAATGATGTAAATAGGGCCAAGGTGTGGCTCTAGGTTTTCTCTCAGAGCAATATGTCGTAGTTGATAAGAGACAAACCCACCGACAAGAAGTCAAATGGGTACCTTATCAAACCAGCACGAGCATAGGACCAAAAATCTGATGTGATAGAATAATATACTGACAAGATTGGGAAGTTCGACTGAAAAATAAGTCAAGAGACACTGCAGAAAGGCCAACTTAGGTTTAACTTCCCTTGAAAAAAAAATGACTCATGTTGAATATGGTAGCAAATGATAACTCTGTATAAGTTTGTTATGTAGGAGGAAAAAACAAAATCTCCATATGATTGGAAGAGATAACTAATCAGGGGAGAACTGACTTATGAAACAAGGTTATGGCTTCTCCTATATCAAAACTAAAACCATCCCAAAATGAAGGAAACACATAACTCTGTGTGCTTTGTTCAAGGGCAACAAAAACTGACACTGTAACTACCATCAAATATGAAGTAATATCCCATTCCCGCTCTTTTTGATATATTTGATTTTTTTTTTCTTTTTGCACATAGTAAGCCTAAAAAGGAATAAAAGAATGCTATAGTACAATGGATAGAGAGTATCAGGAAACATATGCACTAGTTCCTCGGATAGGAAAAATCCTATGCTCAATGCAAGGTGGCTGAAACTGGTAAGTGATACTCAAAGGAGCGTTCCATCCATGGATAAAAAGGTGTCAAGTCACGATAGCTAAGTGCTTTCATGGTAAACTTGTACAAAGAGTCATGGTCAAAATATGGCTTAAACATCGAGTCCAAATGAAGTCGGCTAAAGGTCAAGATAAACAGGTAGCCAATATGCAATGCAGTGATACAACTTGACAACACAAGGGAGCCTCTAGTGTAATATCCAGAAAAATCATAGTGAAGAAGAAGAAGAATGAAGCTTCAATACATAAGTCATGGCGGGACTAAAAAGGACTCGCGAGCCTACTTAAAGTGCAGCATGGGCGACAAGTGCTAGCAATGAACTAACTAGGAAGCCCATGTAAAGGAAGGCTCTACCATAAAGTCATTAATAAATATTGGTGAGTGAAATGGGTTAAGTACTCATGACATGATGGGATCGACCCTATGGCAAGTGATGAAAAATGGAAGCTAGCATGCAGAATGCAATGGAAAGTGGATTTTCTAACCTATATGCTAGTTTGAAATCATATACCTGCCATGGCAAGTCAGCAGTCATGGATTTAAAAAACTGGAAAAAATCTCAACTTCAGTAAATGTACCTGAAAACACACCTTTCCCAACACTTACAAGCAACACGGTTATACAGCTTGAGACATATTTGAAAAATAAGCATCATGGAATTTTGCGAAAAAATTTCAATTTCTGGGTATAAATACTCATTTTACCTTATATTTGGTTCATTGTAACATTGCAGAAGTGGAAAAAGGAGCTCTGGAAAAAAAACGCCTTTCCTCAAAACAGGAGAAATAAGTCATCAAATTGCGCCGAATCAGCCAAGTAAGCTCTAAATCCATCTTTGCCATCAATTTCGCTCATTTTTAGGATAAAAATTTTGATTTTTGATGGTAGGAAATATTAGTTTTGATTAAATCCTCTACACATATGCAGGTTCGTGTGGACGAACCTGCATATGATACGCGACTTTACACAAAGGAAGTCGCGTATGCGCAGTCCGTGAATGCAAGAGATGAACCTAATGAAAAATTTGATGGCTTTTTTTCAGGATGTCAATCTCTTGGATGGAGTGTGAACATAGTGTCATCGATAATGAAGTGATGGAGAATCAAACTTCACTCGATATACTTCGAAATTGTGATTTGCTCAAGTTTTTTAAAATGCCAAATATGAAAAGTAATGTCCAGTTGCTTCAAATGTTGGTGGATCACTGGGAACCAGAAGCAAACTGCTTCATGATTGATCAAATGCCCATACGTATATAAGTGGAAGACATTTATTTCATTACCAGACTCTCTTGGAGAGGAGATCTGGTAGATTTACACGGAAATCCTTTGGGAGGGCTTACAGTGGAAGACTATGTCAACGTCTATTGCTTAGAGGGGTAATAAGAAGTAGGAACTCAGATTGCGATAAAATATTAAAGAACTGCATATGAAAATTCTCCTCTTCACCATTGGGAGGGTAGCAGGATCTACTTCCTTACACCAGGCTTCGAGGATGTAGATGAGCATTGCAGTCGAATGTTTGATTCACCTCTTTGATTGGTATACAACACAACTGACTAACATGAAGAAACGTTTAACCTCTATCTGGAAAGAAAAACGCAAAGAATTTTGGGTGTGGAACCATCTTATTGACATTCTTCTTTGAGAGGATTCCAGGGCTTCGACCCAAAGTGATCTCATCCATCAACAGCCCCAGAGATCCAAGAATAGCCCAGTGGACTGACTTGATGAAGATATTGGGGGAAGTGAAGTTCCCTGAACCACTTGGGATGACGAGTTCTTCCAATCGTGGGAGGAACAAGTTATCGCCGTGGAGGATTATCCCTATGCTGGGATGGATTTTCGTGGTGATCCAGACTTACTCCTTCCACCCGGTGCAGCATGGCGTGCAATTGGTGAGACTGCAATTTTTTATTATATGATTTTTGGTTGATTTTTTCAATATATGCAACAATGAAAAGAATTGTTTTTTATTAGATTCAAATGACTTACAAAATTATTTTATGACCATGATACAAATATGGGACAGAGCAATTAACAGAAGATATAAAGGCATAAGTACCTGAAGGTGACAGATGGAGGTGAAGACCTTGTGAGACCTTGTTGATGGGAAAACACAGAAATTAATATAAGTGCATTCTGTCTACGATGAAATTACCTACAGAAGCTATCCATGACAGGTGATGAATACCAGACTGGTGAGTTAATGCATTGTAACAACTACTACATCATTCTATAGAACAGATATTGGTGAGGACCATAGGGGATATATATATATATATATATATATGTATATATATATCTATATATCTATATATATATATATATATATATATATATATATATATATATATATATATATATATATATATATATTATGAGATAAATTTGTAATATTTTTTATACTGAACATGATCAAGTGTAAGCCCTAATTTTGTAGGACATATGGGTCCACATTTTTTGTATAATTTTTTGAACATTCTGACTATGTATATATATACAATGATTGATATGATGTGATGAATCAAATGTATGAAAATGTATGATGAATTTGATGACTTGATTAAAGTATTGGATGATGAATATGCCAATAATTGCTTGATTGGCCAATAAGTCTTCCATCCAATTGTCAGCTCGAGAAATATGAATAAATGTTATCAATTGAAATGATCTTTGTGAAAAACGTACCCCCAAAAACAATCAGAGAAAAAAGGGATCCTGAACCCGATATGTATTGTTCAATTGTGATACCACCAGCTGGGAGTCCAAGAAAAGTGCCAACGAGTCAACACCAAAAGATATTGCCTTCGAGAGTAGATAAATTACTACAGTGTATTCTATTACATTGTTTGAAGTAGGACCAATGCTGACACCTCTTGAAACTAACAACTGACCGGACGGATAATGAAGTACCTAAGCTACATAAGCCAAGTTCTGGGTGTGTCTACTAGCACCATTGACAAAACCAAAATGACTCATGACATCCAACACAACCTCCCAAAGTAGATAAAAAACATCACCATCACATCAAAGACCAAAAACTCATATATGTACAAAAACAAAAATATATACAAAAATCGAGATGCTAGGTCGAGTCCTAGGCATAATACCTTTTCCGATAGAGCCCAGTTCTAGGCTCCGCCAACTCATTTCCCTCAAAATCAACCAAGGAATAAGCTCCTTTCTTGAGGACCTTTTTAACGATGAAGGGGCCATACCACATGGACTTAAATTTACCTACCCCTAGGGCATCCTTCTCTTGGGAATAAACCAAGACAAGGTCTCCTTCGAAGAAAACCCTAGGTTTGACCGCTTTATCTTACTAAACTTTTACCCACTTCTTATGTGCCTCATTCATCGTGGTGTCATCTCGACGCTGCTCATTAAGATGTTCCAGATGAAGGAGATGTTCTTCGAGACTAGAGGTGTCAGGAAGAATTTCTACAACTAAATTAAGAGAAGGAATTTCACACTCGATGGGAAATATGGATTCCAACACATAAGTTAGTTGAAACGAAGTAAAACTAGTTGCAGTTTTCACTGACATCCGGTATGCCCAAAGTACAGGATACAACATAATGTGCCAATTGGATCGAGCTTTATCAGTTGTCTATTTAAGAATTTTCTTCAAGGATTTGTTCACGGCTTCCACTTTCCCATTGGCCTAAGGATAACATGGAGATGAATTCTCCTGCTAGAAACCTAATTTTAGAGCCAATTCATCCATCATGCTATTCTGAAAGTGACTGCCATGATTAGTGAGAATATCTTTTGGAATATGAAAATGAAAAATGGCCTGATTGAAGAAAAAAAGAGTTGTTGGCTCACTGTCATTCCAAAAAGTGGGCATAGCCTCGACCCACTTCGTGAAGTAGTCTACTGCTACAATAATGTACTTATGACCTTTGGCTAAAGGTGGGTTACAAGTAGTATAATCAATACCCCAATTTGTAAAGGTACCAACAGTGATGACAGGGAAGAGTGAAGCTAGATGAGTGTGCATCTTTCGAGTATACACTTGACATGGATGAAACCGTTTGATTGACTCCATGAAATCTTTGAAAATTGAAGTCCAAAATTATTCTACACGCAAGATTTTTTGGGTTGTAGAAAGCCTAGATAAATGACCACCACAAGCTCCACTGTGGCAATCATTTAACACAACCTCAACTTCTTTGAGAGTTAAGCATCATCTAAGGATTGAATCAACCCCACGATGGTATAAATTGTCACCAATGATTAAGTAGTTTTTAGCTAGGTGACATAACTTACGGCACTCATCTTTCAAAAAATTCGAGGGAAACTTTGCAGTCTAGAGATAAATTGTGAGATCCCCGTACCAAGGATCATGTGAAGAAATGAGAAAAATATGTTCATCCGAAAAGGATTCATCATAAACTATCTCTTCTCTATAGAGCAACTTAGAAATTAATTCCGCAAAAACTAATGATTTCTTGGACTTGGTAGACATAAACTCCAAATAAAATTCCTGCAAAATCACAATTCATCTATTTTATTTTCCCCCAATCACTCACTTGCTGAGAGCAAACTAAAATGGATTGACTGCTTCCAAAACATAAGTTTTCCAAAGAAGAATATAATGTATGAGCTGACGTACAACTTGAACGGCTACTAAAGTAAGCTTCTCTATTGGAGAATACCAGAGTTTAGGTCCTACCAAGCCTCGACTAAGGTAGTATATAACATGCTCTGAAAGAGCATCATCTTCCTGACCCAGAACCATACCAATGGTAGATTCTGCTGCTATGAAATACAGGAGGAAATCCCTGCTATAATCAGGTGGACTCAGTATAGGAGCAGGGGTCAATACTTTTTTAAAAGCATCAAATGAGCATTGAGCAAATTCATCCCATAAAAATGAAACTCCCTTCTTCAATAATATCATAAATCCTTTTGTAATCTCAACATAATTTACAATAAATCTCTGCAAAAAATTAGCTTTTCCTTGTAGACTTTGAAGTTGATGAATAGAGGACGAGGGAGGCAACATAAGTACTGCCTCAACCTTGAAGGGATCTACCCGAATCCCTTCTGTAAACACAATAAATCCCAACAACCGACTAGATGTGACCACGAAAACACACTTGTTCAGATTCAACCGAATCTTGTAATATCGACATCTTTCAAATACTTGATGGAGGTGAGAAGGATGATCGATTCTCTTGCAAGAATGAGAAGCTAAATCATCCAAGTATGCCTCGATAGGCATATGACATGGCCCGCTGAAAAGTAGCTTCAGCATTTTTAAGGCCAAAAGACATCTTCTTGTAAGTAAAGGTACCCCAAGGACAAATAAATCCAATCTTATGCTGATCTTTAGGAAGTATAGTAATTTGATTATATCCAGAAAAATCATCCATGAAGGAGAAAATATCATTGCCCCACACACTCATCGATAATCTGATCTATCAATGGTGTGGGGTAATTATCTTTAGGACATGCTTTATTTAGGTCTTTCAAATCAATGCAAACTTGAATTGTTCCTTATTTCTTGTCCACCAGGATTGGATTCAAAACCCACTCTGTCAAATGGATAGGGAAAATGAATCCCACCTTGAGCAGCTTCTCCACCTCAACTTTGATAGCTTTCGCCTTCCTAGGGTTGACTGGATGAATCTTTTGCTTGACAGGCTTATCATTTTCGTA
The DNA here is from genome assembly GCA_034641835.2 of Pinus albicaulis. NCBI lineage: Eukaryota > Viridiplantae > Streptophyta > Pinopsida > Pinales > Pinaceae > Pinus > Pinus albicaulis. The sequence goes on from CM076581.1 coordinate 1,390,334,677, forward strand.
TAACTTGATCTCATGTTGGAAAATATATGGATCTATACTAGGAATTTCCTCATAAGACCAAGTGAACACATCTCTAAACTCTCGAAAGAGATCGGTATAAATTTGAATCTCTTCGAGGGAACATTCAGCTCCGATGAAAACATTCTTTATAGTGTTGGGATTTCTAGAAATGTTCACTGGGACAGTAGGATAAATCACAGCCATGTTCCCTTTAGAAAATAGTTGTGCTAGTGCTAAAGGGTTCAGGAACAAGTGAACAGGACCAGAAAACTGAGGACTAGGAAAACTTGATTCAACATTGCTCAAATCTGGTAAAAAGTAAGACCGATGATGCAAATCATCCCACGGTCTGCCTATACCAGTCATAGCTTCAAGGATAGCTTCTTCAGATGGAAGATTGGTATCAAGGAAATCCTGGGTGGAAGAATAACTAATAGTAGAATCTGGGGCTACATCTCCATCCAATTCCTCTAATGAAAGAAAAAATAGAGTGGATTCTGCAAAGTCAACAATAGAGCTATAAGCAATCTCAGCTGCAAATATATGAAATGCCATCCCACCTACTTGACCTTCCACTGATGTGGAGGCAGGGGAAGGTAAGGTCCAAGGGTCTGAAAAACAATGAGTTCTAAACAACTCTTCTCAAATAGGAGCCTTGTAGGATGAAATTGCATTTATATGAATTGAAGGAGGCAGAAAATAAAAAGTACCCATCAAAGAAGAATACATTCCAACCCCTAGATTCTCAACAGGTTGTTTGGTATTATCCACCAAAGGAATAGTTGAGTCAGTAGATGCATTCGGGTCTATAGGAGAACAATCCAGTTGGTCAACTATGACAATCCTCCCTTCACGAGGGAAACAAATAATGTGAAATACTAAGGATGCAATAGCATCCATCTCATAAATCCAATTTCGCCCCAACAGAAGGTTATAGTCTAAGCTTGCATCGAGTATCTCAACCTCAATGTTAACAGTTTTTCCCCCAACATAGATGGGAAAAGTCGGGATAATACAATACGGCCTGTGAGAATGACCATCAAATGCAATCAGAAGAGTGGCTGAAGGAATAGCTGTGGGAGATCTGATCCCTTTCCACCATGCGAGAGACATCAAAAACATGGAAGCACCCTCGTCTATGACCGTTCGAAATATATTGAATTTTCTATAAAGCGATATAATATGGAAAGCCATATGATGAGGTGGCCTATTTTTAAAATTAGATATATCAAATGCAATCATAAGAGATTTCTTTGGATCAACAGCCCTAATAGAAGTTAGGAGAGCACTTCGCTGAGCTGGACAAGACTGGAGCACCTCGAGAGCAGACATGCTAGAAGGACTCTGTGCCAGATGTTCCACAATAGAGTATTTTTAGGCAGCCTTGGCATTTTGATTAATCATCGTATGCTTTGTAGATGCCTTTGGCATCCGACGTATAGACTCAACAGTGGGCCTTGTAATATGAAGTGGCTCAGCACTATCAGGGCACCCTTGGCTTTCGAAGAATCGACTTTGCCATAATCACGAGATCTCATAGATATATCTGTGTGAGCACTCATCATATATATGTTTGATGTGTTTTCCCCTTCCTGGGTGCCCACAGAGGGAGCCCCAGTATTTTGATTCATGCCAACAATTAATTTCTACCCTTGGGGAAAAGGGTTTGTTAACACAGCCTAGGAAATGGAAGAACCTTGTTGAGCTAACAAGTGATGCGCATCCTGAATTTTAGGGCCAAGGTGAGTAATATGATCTCCAGTGCGTAACTTCCATGTAAACTTCACTTTATTTTTATCCTTTTGACCCTCACCAACATGCTCATTAGATTTATTTGCATTCCCTTTTCCATATTTTCCCTTCTTGTTATTATTTTGTCCCTTCTTCTTCCCTTTGGATTGTTGATTTCCTTTGGGGTTAGAAGTTTGGACAACATTTATTGAAAAAGACTGGGAAGGAGTTCACACTGAAGGCACAACCTGACTAGAAGAAGAAGATTGTATGGAAAATTGTTGCAATTGACTAAGCAAGTTATCTGCACCGCTATTGTTCGAACCAATAAGTCCATCACCATGAGGACCAGGTTTAGTTTTTGATAAGTCCAATTTGGAGTTAGGAGCATCAGGAAAATTTTTATTGAGGACTCCAGACTGAGAATAAATCAGTTCTAATTGTTGAGCCCTAAAAATAGCCTTCTCTTCGGAAAATACCCTTGATAGGGATACATCCTTAGAAATATTTGGCTGCAAGGATTTCAAAAACCATTCTAGAAGGAATTCATTAGGAATATAGGGTTTAATGAGACTCTTCATTCTTCGCCATTCATGAATATGATCAGAAATGTCAGTTGCCTTGTCCTGCTTCAAATTAGCCAGGAGTTTAGTCACAGCGTCGTAAAGGACATGCAACTGAAAATGATTTACAAACGTGGTAGTGCCCAGTTAACTCAATATACCACTTGCCTGAATTTCCAGTTAAGGTCCGCTGAAATAACCTCAACCTAATCGAATCATTAATCATGGAGTTTTATGAACACCATAAATGGAAAGTGGTGATATGATCTATCAGATCCTCTCCATTCTTCCCTTTAGACTTTGGGATGTCTGAGGGTATTTTGGTGGGGACAGGAGGCCACCCCGGACTATATTAGATAGGGTCGTTAGTCAATTCCGATAAATCCGGGAAGTTCAACATTTCCAGAAATGGTAACCGAGGAGGAGCCTGGGAATTCCATTCCCCATAGGATGGATTCCCCACATTCTGAAAAGAATAACATGGATTTGATGAGGAACCAGGTTGCCAGATATTGTTCGTAGAAAATGTTGGGCCGTAGGAAAATCCTTGTGACCCAGTATTAGGAGAAGGACTCCCTACCAACATGGAGTTACTATAAACTGGACCATTTCCCCCCACTAAGCTAGTGAATGAAGAAGAAACCCCTGGTAGGGGTTCTAAGCATTTGAAAAAGGATAAAAATCCTTATAAGCACTCGACGAAGGGACATGAAGATTCCCTTGGCTACTAGGGAGAAACTGATTCCCGACTCCTAATTCTATAAAAATAGGGTTCCAACTTGTAAAGGTAGTAGAACTTTGACCTCCAGACCATGGATTGAAACATTGGGTGTGGGAAGTGAAAGGAAAAGATCCTAAGGAAGGGGTTGAATTAGGGATGTGCCCACTTCCAAAGGGGAACCCTTGAAAAGAAGTTGATCCACTAGCCATAGAGGATATGGGTGTAGATACAGCTTTCGCAGCAAAAAAGGAAAAGAAGGAATCCCACTAGTGGGCATTTCGGAAAAAAAGGGACCAGATTGGGAAGCATGCACTTGAGTGTGACGAAAGCCAAACATAACAGTACTAGAAGAAATTGTATATATAGCAATAGTGCCTCCTCCTAACAAAAGAAAGAGTCTGCATACTTGCAGCACTCACAGCCGAAGCTGTGTTCCCAGTCGTGGCCATCGAAATGTGAGAATATGATTGATAAGGTCTCTCTGGTCTCTGAGACTCAGGTCCGATGTACTCAATGATAAATGGATAACTAGTAGGAAAAGGAGATGGAATAGACTCAGTAAGCTGAGGGACTTCCTCTACTTCTACTTCTTCTGTCGGAAATAAAACCCTCGAGATGAGTGAAGCGCTCCTCTCAGCACTGACACCAATACCAGAACTAGCTACAGAAACAACTAGCCCTAATAGAGGATCTCTCTCCATTGTGTCAGAAAGCACCGAGTGAAAGTCATGCTCCAAATTACTCCTACGCCTTCTTGAAGAAGGCTCGACACTCGCGCGAGACAACCCATGGAGCCTCCTCGATTGACGAGGCGATCGGTCAACCACTTTAAGAGATTTATTACACTCAAAAAATATATGAAGCTAAGCAATCTAGGATCAAAGTGCACACTCTACAAAGTCCCTAAGATACAGCCGGGCAAGCAGCTCTTAGGTATTTTCGCTCCGGGTGATGAGGACCAAACACCAAAATACAAGGAAGAGAAAAATAGGACCTCCTGAAAGTAGTCTGGGGTAATTAAGACCCAAGCCTACTAGCGAAGGTAATAGAAATAGTTATGCTAACCTCATAACAACAGAATTTTCCAGTGCAAGTCCCCAAGCTTCGCAAGGGCACCGTCCAGAAGCACTGATGGAAGTGATGCAACGTTTGCCTCAAGTACCATGGGTACCCCCCCCCCCCTCCCGTAATCACCTGTGTGGTCCCTAGGATAGGTAACTATGGGCACCAATCTTTATCGACAGCTGGGCGGAACAGTGTTGGGTCAAGATTCAACAAATAGGAGATGGGGTATCTCTCTTCTCTGCCTGCATTTTCCCTCGCACTTGACTCTCTGGAGGGGAGCTTTCTCAGTCCACTTAACAGTGTTGGATTTCACTCATTAATAAACTTCTATGTTTCAAAATTTGAGAGGCCCTGGAGATTTAACTCTCCACTCACCTAATCTAAGGCCCTATAACCTAGCTAGTTGGTGTATGACAATAATACAAAAAAATGCTAGTCGATTTTATTTATAGCACTTATTTTAATTGGCTGTTATTTTATGTCAAGGGCATGTGGAACTGAAACTGATGGTGTTTGTATGACATAGAAGAAACCAATGAAAACCAAACTACATGCAAATGCACTGATTTCCTTTCGATGAAGAGTGATTTCTATACAAGTTCTACGAGACTGCACTTTGTTTTCTTTTCGGATGCTCACACTTCACACAACTCAATATTTACGAAAAAGACTAAAAGTGCTTATGTGCACCTAATGCAAACTACCAATGACATGCAAATCCTAAGATGCTAAATATGAAAAAGCAAAGAGAAGTCTATAAAAAACACCAAGTTTCAATCACTTTTTTGCAGTCAACAGAGCCAGTTCCAAATCAGAAGTCCTATGTATAAAAATGCCAAAACATACTTGAAATAAGGGAAAGAAATCAAAAGAATACTCCCCTCCTAATCAAGTCAAGAACCAAAGAGTAGACACTCAAAAAAGCTTCAAAAGATGAAAATAAATCATTAAAGAAAACAAAAGTAAAAAAAAACAAAAAGTTTTTTGGGCTTTCGAGTTTATAGGAAAAAGATATTTCAAGAAGACCAACGGAACTATCCAGTAACTGAGTCAAGAAAACTTTAATTTTGAGCGAAATCCTCAACAAAATGCCCAGAGCCAACGCTGCTACTCTTGCAGCAGGACTTACATGAGCAAAAGGAAGACAAGAAAATCAACAAGTCAACTTAGCACAATAGCATAAACTTGCAGCATACAAAAACTCCAAAGAATCAATAAGAGACCCTTCAAAAATTGCAACAAAACCAGTCTATGAAATCAAGAAAACAATACACACCAAATAGGCGAAAATCAAAATGCGAAGCAACACATTTAAGGTTAGGAAAGAATAAATGAGTAGAAGCTCTCTGTCCTGAATACTCAGAACAACCAAGAATATTTAGGAAAAGACCTTGGTGCTCAAGCTAGAATTGAAAACACAACAAACAAATATTTCACCAAATGAGTGAGTATTCACACAAATAAGAGAGAAATAGACAAAAAACCACTTTAGATATATTCTGGAGACCTCAAAGACACTGCAGGAATAGGTCACCCTAGGCAGACAAGACCATAAAGGCTCAAAACCAAAACTTTCAAATTTTACCCAGGAATACGCGCTTTTGTAGTTTAGCAACAAGCGTGTATACGTGACTATGACAAACTAAACTCACGTATATGCGGGTCCCTTTGCAAAAAACATCATGTACACGCGACTATGTAGAAGAAAAACTATGTATGGAAAGGTAAATAAATAAAAACAAAAAGGGTCAAGCATGATCAAGAGACCAAGTCTTTAGTCTGACTGGAAAAATATTTACTGAACTGGAAAAAGTGATAGAAACTATTGGGAACCTATAAGACAGATAAAACAACCCAGACGGGAAATCACAAAAATGTGATCCCTAGCGGAGTCACCATTTCTGTTTCGGGATATAATACCCTAAAGGTTTTTGGGTCGGTGAGCTTCATAGATCATGGGTATACCATTCAAGAAGGACTCACCTAACCTATATTTAATACTTTTTTAGGGCCCTATAAATATCGGGTTCATAATTTTGAATTGAATTTGATAGTCTTGTAAATATTTACATACCATGCTTTCTGCAATTTGTTTTCCCATATTTTGAAAAAAACGAAAAAAAATAAAAGCCAAAAAGAGGGTAAAAAAGTCCTAAAGAAAGATGAAAGGACTTAGAAAAAAATATATCCCAAAATAAAAAGAAAAATAAGACCTGAAAGTGAGCATATCCAAATGCCATTACTTTACATTACTGCAAGAATAATGATTATGTGCAGAGTGTCAATAAATGCCATAATCCATGATAAGTTAAACTATTTAATCTTAACTTGTCTTGTTTTCAATTTCATGTTTTAGATAGTGAGTAAAGTATTTTCAGACATTTTAAACCTGACAAATCAGTAGGTAGGTAGAGAATAATGAGGAGCTCAACAATTTAATCTGAACCCTTGGATGAAATAAGGTAGATCTAGATAGTTTTATGTTTTAAAAGAACAAATTTTGTAAGGTTGCAAGCCTAAATGCACCTGCAAAATGAAGAAAAAATGTTAGAATAAGGCTGGGTAGGTAGGAAGAAGTGTAGAAAGCATGTAATAAAGTTTCACTGGGAAAAATCACAAATTTCCCCTCCCCTATAGGTATTCAGTATTCTAGGCTATCATCAAACATGCTTAGAGCATTTCTCTGACTTTTGTTGGGATCGAATGCAAGGCTCGATGACTGGTTAAGTTGAGAATATTGAGTTCTTATGTTAAATCGACACTTATCATTATTAATCCTTCATTCATACATTACAAACCCCTTTTCCTAAGGAAAGACACATTCTTACTTAGCGAAGATTAAAATCCCATATAATTAACTTCATCCCTTCAGAAGCATTCATAAAACCCTCAAAAATACATTCATCCTAAGTATTAGTGAAATAATAAAAGATAAGTTATTCTTTACTTTTACACTTTACTTAGTAATTGTATGTATTTTTGTTTTAAATTACACTACCCTTTCATATTAATTTTAACATATTCTATTAAACCCCTAAAAAATTCCTTATCCTACTTATTAATTCCCTATGTTTAAATATCCCCAAAAACCCACTATTTCTATGTTTTAGACCAAAGTTTACTACCCATGTGCCAAATCAAAAACCCCAAATACAATCCCTTTGGTCTAAAACTATCGGTATGTAAATATCCTGCCCCTATGGTCTTTAAACCATTCAGAAAGGTTTAAAACTATATAATAAACTAAATATTGCACCCTTTGTATTTTTATTCAAACATATTATAAATGTTTTGATTAAAACATATCAACCCCACACCTTTGTATTGGTCAAAACTGTTATCGAATAGACCATTATCCCTCCGCCATCTTAAATGCCAATACATACATAAACACCCCCCTCATACTTTATAACCAAAGTTTATTAAAAATACACTATGGTTTATAATAAATAAATTAAACCTTTCCCGTATGCATATCTTCGCCATATTATATAAGCCTCCCGCTTTATATAATTAACCCATGTCATATATAAACCCCACCCCGATATATGATTAGAACCTTTGCCGTCAGATATATTTCATAAAGGTTAATTATATGTTTTAAACTGCCTGCATGCATATGAAGCCCTGTCCCACCATTTACTTTAGCCGCAACTTTCCAATCAATCCTGACCCTTCGCATCTGATCTTCAGATCTGACAGACGATACTCAATATCGCGTTGAAAAACTAATTGATCAACCACACTCCAAATGCACATGAAATAGGTCTTTTTGTGATTACAGCTCCCCTCCACGTGGTTGTTATTCATTGGATTGCGTGCGTTTTGAATAAAACAACTTAACACTTAAACCTTGCACGATAACCACTATTTGGTTTTGCGTTTAAAATCTAAAACTGCCCTTCATGCTGATGTGACAATTATTCAATGTCAAACTAATATAGCCTAAATATATATAAAACCTTTGAAAATACATTTCATTCCTTATATTCTATGCATTAACCTTAACCTTGCACAAGCCTCCCTGACTGTAAAAACACTATTTGACCGCCATTTCTGCACCCGAAAAGCCTCCCTGCAACCTTTGAAGACTGTTGAGGAGTTGTACATTGCTCCAAAAAATTCACAAAAATTTCCAACTTGTTCTAAAAACCTCTAAACTTCTGTCATAAGCCTATTTGGAAGGAAAAGCCCAAAAAAGAGACTATAATTTTCCTTTTTTTTCCATTAAGCCTCTGTTACCCATTTCAAAAGACTTTTTAGCCAAACTTATTCATTGAAAAAGGCTCAAGAAACCCATATTTCTTGTTCTCTAAATCAGTTAAGGTCTATAAATCATTTGAAGATTGAAATTGAAAGAAAAAAATCCAAGGAAAGAACCATGTTCTACTGATTTTCATTGAAGAACCTCTGTTAAAGTAAAAAATACTTCTGTAAACCATTTAATCTTGCAAAAGTAGCCCAAAAATTCCTAAAAAATAAAGCTAAACCTCCAGAGTCAAAATTCATTCCACAGGTTTTCCCAATTCGTCAAAGCCATAATCCCTCCTTGCAGACCTGGATTTCATTAATGAATTGTTTGATTTTTGCAAGTCATTAAAAAAAGGAGAATTTGGATAAAACAATATAAATACTAGTTAAAGGTCATTTTTACTCCAATAGTTCACAAGGAAATGAGTTTGAATAGGTTTTCCTAGAACAAGAAGAGTTCACACAGTAATCAGAGCAGTAACATTTTGCAGTGAAAATAGAGATAGTTAAAGTGTATCAGATGAAAGTCAGAATGAAGGTTAAGACAAACTTATAGAGCAGTCAAAGGTAAAACAATAAAAGTAAATACAGAGGCAGTAATAGTTAATAGAGATGAAAATACTTTTACCAAAAACAATGAAGTTTATCCAAAATGAAAGTAAAAACAACTAAAAGAACAAAAAAGTTAAAAGATGAAAACAGAGCAACAAGGAACATTTTTGCAGAAATTTCATGTTTAAGTCATTGTTTTGCAGAAACAATTGTGACCAATCCAAGATGAATTTTGAAAAAATGAAGGAGTTTTATATTCTTAAGGTGCTCAAATACAACAACCTCTCTCACTTTTCTAATAGCCATTATGGATTTGGAAATATTAAACAATATTTGAAACCTCTTTTTACAGAAAATTCCTGTTAAGTCATACTTTGGCAAAGGAGATTATGGCCAATCAGAAATGCATATTACAAAACTGAAGGAGGTTTTTGTTCCTCAGAGACTCATATAAAAAAACCTATCTTACGTTTTTCACTGTTATACAGAATGAGAGATACATGCATAGTGTTAAAGCCTAATTTTAAGACTCTGCAAAAACTTTGTTTTACACATCTATTTGCAAAGCCTATTGTGACCAGATGGAGAAGAATTGTAGGGAACTGAGAGAGGTTTATCTCAAAAACATATTTAGCTACAATAACCTCTTTCATGTGTTACATATCTGTTTCGGATTGAGAAATAAAAAGGTATCATTGGACCCCAATTTTGAAAAAATTCTGGAGTAGAATGCACAAAGAAAGGAAATAGTTAGTGACTTGGGTGCCTCATGATCAACTAAGAGTTGAGATCAAATTCAAATTCTCCTCTTTTTCATCATCTATCCATAAAAAATAGTTCCAAATAGATGAATTAGTTTTGAGTGTCCTTTAATTAAGTTCTATTTATGTAAAACCGTTGGAGATATTTGTAAAACAATCTTGATATTTTTTCAAGATATTCTAGTTTAGAATTTGTATAAATACTTCTCTCTTTGAAGTATTTTGGGTAGAATAAAATTGCTGTAATTACTATAGACATTTTTTTGGACATTGGAGGCTCTTGGGTTCTTGAATTCAAAGTAGTAGACTGGACAAGCTCACTGGCATCATAATTCAGGGTCCCTGTGACAAGCTGATGAGTTAAGTACTTCATACTTTTCATTGTCTCCTTTCCTAAGTTTCATGCATTCGTTTTATGTTTGTTCTGTCTGAATTTGTAACTAGGAGTATTACTACAGGATTAGTCAAGTACTCCCTATATTTAACTAGTTTCCATTTTAATGTTTTCTTCTAATTTCCAGTGCAAGGAACCCTTAATTGCTCCTTCTACCATTTAACCTTTACCTTCTACTTCCATTTTTTGAATCAAAGGATCCTTAAGTGCCCTTTATCCCGATCATACAGCCTCACAAAAAATTACTTTCCCAAATCTCTAAGGGTTACTTATCTCGACCCTGAATATATTTGTACCTTTTTGGTCTTCATTTCTAGTGTTGCTAGCTTGATATAGACTCCATAGCCCAATGAACAAGTAGATTTCTCTCTATCTTACCTCCAAGTGGTTGTTTGCCACCAAACCCTTTTAAACCAAAACCAAATTTCACTTTTGTAACTAGCCTAATATTATAAATAAAAAAAAAGTTAAACTTTAAAGAGAGAGCCCTCTCTGAACCGTAGGAAGGCTAGATCCTAGAATTTGAAGTAGGTTTGTGGTTACCTCGATGAGTTCTCTCTTGAACCTGGAGAAATTACTGAGTGATAACATAATGGAAACTCCGCTGGGAAGACTAAAATTTTCTTCATAAATATTTTACAGGTTCAGATCTGATCTATGGTGGTGGACAGTGATCAGACATACAAAGGTTAAAATAATCCACCCGGCGACTCCAAATCAATTTCACAATCAAGACTCCACTGGAGGAATGAACCTAAAAGAACAATATGGAAATATTAGGCTTTTAACTTGGATCTTAATCCAAGACATTATGTTCTTTCTCATTAAGAAATTTTTTCAATTTATATTGTATTTTATAGAAGGATCTAACTTGGTTGTATAGATACAATGGCCTTTATTTATGACTAGCTTACAAGACGGCCCAACAATAAAACACATGTATGCTCCCATGAGCAGATATCACATACCTGGATTTTCACACAAACTACCAAAGGTAAATTGTGATAAAAATTTGCCCATGTTTCAAGATGAGAATATTGATGATCCTTTGTTACATCTCATTAAACTTCATATACACTCATGGTGATTGAAGGGTGATCGGCATGAAGATTGCCTCATGAAGTTATTGATAGCAACATTAGAAGGAACAGAAAGGGAATGGTATGAAGCTCTCAAACCTGCTAGTTTATTTTCTTTAAAGGAATTTCATAAGGTATTTTATGAGCATTACAAATAATATTTTCCTTCTTTATCATTAGCTGAAAATTGTTGTGTTCAAGATGAATATATCATACATTAACTTAACAATATTGATGAAGATTTAGGAAATTGGCATCCTAAATATTTATTAGAAGATGTCCATAAAATTCATTCTCAAGTTAAGTGTCATTATAATCAAGAGGAGTTCATCAAAGATGAGATAGATCAGGAGATGAATGAACATCCAAAAAGTCCCTCTGTAGTAACAAATGATGTTTCATATAATGTTTTGGATGAAGTTAAAGAAAATATTCAACCTCATGATCAAATTTTACATAAGATAAAAAACAATTGTTATTCAAATGTAAGAATTCAAAGATTCCCACCCCCCCTCACCGAAGAAGAAATCAATTTTCTTCTAAACATGCAACCATCCTCAAAATATTTACATAATGAAGGAATTATTTCTACTTATTCTGATGTTGATGTATGTACTAAAGTTTTTATCCATGAAGAAATAGAAGAACATGTTGATGTTGATGTTGTTCTTCCTTCCCAAAAAGGCCCATTGCCTCATAGCACTCCTATTGATCAAAATGATGACCTTCAAATTTAATGCAACTAATCTATTCAAGATATATCAAGATTACTGGAAAATCAATCTGATCATCTAATGTGTATAATTGATGACATTCCTTCTTCTGAAGATTTGCCTAAGTATGATCAGTATGATGATAATTATGTTCTCCAAATTCAAGCTAACTTCACAGAGCAATCACTAGCTAGTTTGTGGGATGAGGAAGTTCAATTTCAGTAGCTAAAATATAGTGATTAGACAATACACATCAAATATGGGAGTGAAGAAGAAAGTTAAGAAATTTTTAAAGAAAGTTCTATACCATTATGCTCTAAAGAATTTCAGTTTTTAAAGGATGAACAACCCCTAGAAATATATCAAGCTTCATTAAAACCCGAATATAAATTGCAACAATCTTTCAAATTTTTTCGTGATCCAATAGTAGATATGTTGGATAATGAATGCATTCAAAGTATTTCTTCATTTATTGACTATGAGCTTCAAGATCAAGATCATAAATTTTTCCTCAAAAAAACATTTTCATCAGTAGAGATATCATCACGAAGCTTATCTGAAAATATGAGATTATCTTAGAATAATCATAGGTTGATTTTGCAAGGAAATAAAGTTAAAAATGACAATTTAGTCTCATGGCATGGAGGTCATCTAGAACATATGTACAGTTATTTAGATCAAATAAACAATGGTGTATATACCTTGGAAGATCCTTTTGAAAAGTTTATAGAGTCAACAAAGGAAATCAAGTATTTCCTTATTGTCTCACTTATTGACAAGTTTCTAATAGGTTGCAGAATTACAGTTTTGACAATCAACAAGCACATGAAACAAAATCTATCAAAGTAAATAATGATTTAATGATTGCATTGGCTATTTCATTTTACCTAACCAGCAGTTGGACAGCTGGTTAGAGTAGGTAGGTAGGATTTCAACTTATTTCAGTTTTCATATTTCAGCCAAGGAAAAGGTCGTAGGATATTGATGATTTAGTAGTTTCATTTGAAGGTTGCAGCACCATTTTTATTAGTCTCAGATCAGATTTCAGTTTGCAGAAAAGGGTGTAAATTATGTCCAAGATTTTCAGTCAAAGATATTTTATAACAAAGCAAATGCATGTTTGGGATTGGCTCAAAGGATTAGGCTACTAGTCAACGGTGTTCTTGACATCTCACCAGGAGATGCCATCCTCATGTGAAGTCGTTGTTCGGGTCCTATAAATATAGGATTCATAAATTTGAATTGAGTATGATAATCTTGTAAATATGTACATATCTTGCTTTCTCCAAGTTGTTTTCCCATATTTTGAAAAAAATGAAAAATAATAAAAGCCAAAAAGAGGGTAAAAGAGTTCCAAAAGAAAGCTCAAAGGACTTAGAAAAAAATATACCCCAAAATAAAAATAAAAAAAATACCTGAAAGTGAGAAAATCCAAATGCCACTACTTTACTTTACTGCAAGAATAATGATTATGTGCAGAGTGTCAATAAATTCCATAATCCATGATAATTTAAACTGTTTAATCTTAACTTTTCATGTTATCAATTTCATGTTTTAGATAGTGAATAAAGATTTGTCAGACAATTTAAACCTGACAAATCAATAGATAGGTAGAGAATAATTAGGAGCTCAATAGTTTAATCTGAGCCCTTGGATGAAATAAGGTAGTTGTAGATAGTTTTATGTTTTAAAAGAATAATGTTTTAAGGTTGCAAGCAAAAATTCACCTGTAAAATGAAGAAAAAATGTTAGAATAAGGTTGGGTAGGTAGGAAGCAATGTAGAAAGCATGTAATAAAGTTCCACCAAGAAAAATAACTAATTTCCCCTCCCCTATAGGTATTCAGTATTCTAGGCTATCAGTCAAACAGGCTCAGAGCATCTCTCTGACTTTTGTTGGGACCAGACCCAAGGCTGAATAACTGGTTAAGTTGAAAATATTGAGTTCTTATGTTAAATCCACATTTATCATTATTAATCCTTCATTCATACATTAAAAACCCCTTTTCCTAAGTAAAGACACATTCTTACTTAGTGAAGATTAAAAGCCCATATAGTTAACTTCATCCCTTCAGAAGCATTCATAAAACCCTCAAAAATACATTCATCCTAAGTATTGGTGAAATAATAAAAGATAAGTTATGCTTTACTTTTACACTTTACTTAGTGATTTTATGCATTTTTGTTTTACATTACACTACCCTTTCATATTAATTTTAACATATTCTATTAAATCCCTAAAAAATACCTTATCCTACTTATTAATTCCCTATGTTTAAATATCCCCAAAAACCCACTATTACTATGTTTTAGACCAAATTTTATTACCCATGTGCTAAATAAAAAACCCTAATTAAAATCCCTTTGGTCTAAAACTATCGGTAAGTAAATATCCTGCCCCTATGGTCTTTAATCCATTCAGAAAGGTTTAAAACTATATAATAAACTAAATACTATGCCCTTTGTATTTTTATTCAGACATATTATAAATGTTTTGATTAAAACATATCAACCCCGCACCTTTGTATTGGTTAAAAACATTATCCTATAGACCATTATCCCTCTGCCATCTTATAGGCCAATAGATATATAAACACCCCCCTCATACTTTATAACCCAAAGTTCATTAAAAATAAACTAAGGTATATTTTAAATAAATTAAACCTTTCCCATATGCATATCTCTGCCATATTATATAAGCCTCTCTCTTGATATAATTAACCCATGCCATATATAAACACCGCCCCGATATATCATTAAAACCTTTTCCCTCAAATATATTTCATAAAGGTTAATTATATGTTTTAAACCGTCTGCATGCATATGAAATCCGGTCCCACCATTTACTTTAGCTGCAGCTTTCCAACCAATCCCGAACCTTCGCATCGGATCTTCAGATATGACAGATGATACTCAATATCGCATTAACAAACTAATAGATCACCAAAACTCCAAATGCACGCAAAATAGGTTGTTTTGGGATTTCACCTCCCCTTCATGTGGTCGTTATTCATTGGATCGTGTGCATTTTGAATAAAAAAGCTTACCACTTAAACCTTGAGTGATAACCACTGTTTGGTTTTGTGTTTAAAATCCAAAACCACCCTTCCCACTGATGTGAAAATTATTCAATGCCGAAGTAATACAATCCAAATGTATAAAAAACCTTCGAAAATACATTTCATTCCTTATCTTTTGTGCATTAACCTTAACCCTTCACGAGCCTCCCTGACTGTAAAAACACTATTTGACTACCATTTCTGTGCTCGAAAAGCCTCCCTGCAACCTTTGAAGACTGTTGAGGAGCCGTACATTCCTGTAAAATTTTCACAGAAGTTTCCAACTTGATCTAAGAACCTCTAAACTTCTTTCATAAGCCTATTTGGAAGGAAAAGCCCAAAAAAGAGACTATAATTTGCCTATTTTTTCCATTAAGCCTCTATTACCCATTTTAAAATACTTTTTAGCCCAAATTATTCATTGAAAAAGGCTCAAGAAACCCCTATTTCTTGTTCTATAAATATGTGAAGGTCTGTAAATCATTTGAAGATTGAAATTCAAAGAAAAAAATCCAAGGAAAGAACCATATTCTACTGATTTTCATCCAAGAACCTCTGTTAAAGTAAAAAATACTTCTGTAAACCATTTAATCTTGTAGAAGTAGCCCAAAAATGCCTAAAAAATAGATTTAAACCTCTAGAGTCAAAATTGATTCCACAAGTTTTCCCAATTCCTCAAAGCCATAATCCCTCCTTGCAGACCTAGATTTCATTAATGAATTGCTTGATTTCTGCAGGTCATTAGAAAAAGGAGAATTTGGATAAAACAATCTAAATACTAGTTAAAGATTAGTTTTACTCCAAGAATTCACAAGGAAATGAGTTTGAATACGTTTTCCTAGAACAAGAAGAGTTCACACAGTAATCAGAGCAGTAACAGTTTGTAGAGAAAACAGAGACAGTTAAAGTGTATCAGATGAAAGTCAAAATGAAGGTTAAAACAAAGTTACAAAGAAGTCAAAGGTAAAATAGTAAAAGTAAATACAGAGGTAGTAATAGATAATAGAGATGAAAATACTTTTACCAAAAACAATGAGGTTTATCCAAAGTAAAAGTAAAAATAGTTAAAAGAGCAAAAAGTTAAAAGATGAAAACATAACAAGAAGGCAATTTTTTGCAGAAATTTCATGTTTAAGTCATTGTTTTGCAGAACATATTGTGACCAATAAAAGATGAATTTTGAAAACCTGAAGGAGGTTTGTATTCTTATGGTGTCCAGCTACAGAAACCTCTCTCACGTTTCTAACAACCATTATGGATTTGGAAATATTAAACAAAATTTCAAAGCTCTTTTTACAGAAAATTCCTGTTAAGTCATAATTTTGCAGAGGATATTATGGCCAATCAGAAATACATATTACAAAACCGAAGGAGGTTTGTGTTACTAAGACACTAATATAGAAAAAAAAATCTCACTTTTTGCACAGTTATTACAGAATGAGAGATACATGCACATCGTTACAGCCTATTTTTCAGACTCTGCAAAACTCTGTATTGCACATGTTTTTGTAGAGCCTATTGTGACCAAATGGAGGAGAATGTTAGGGAACTGAGAGAGGTTTATCTCAAAAACATATTTATATACAATAACCTCTTTCAAGTCTTAGATATATATTTCGGATTGAGAAATAAAAAGGTATCATTGGACCCCAATTTTGCATAATTTATGGAGCATAATGCACAAAGAAAGGAAATATTTAGTGACTTGGGTGCCTCATCATCAAATAAGAGTTGAGATAAAATTAAAATTCTCCTCTTTGTCATCACCTATCCATAAAAAATAGTGCCAAATATATGCATTAGTTTTGAGTGTCCTTTACATAAGTTCTATTTATGTAAAACAGTTGGAGATACTTGTAAAACAATCTTGATATTTTTTCAAGATATACTAGTTTAGAATCTATATAAATACTTCACTCTTTCAAGTATTTTAGGTGAAATAAAATTGATGGAATTACTATATAATTTTTTTTGGACATTGGAGGCTTTTGCGTGTTTGAATTCAAAGTAGCAGACTAGACAAGTTGATTGGCATCATAATTCAAGATCCCTATGATAAGTTGATGAGTGAAGTACTACGTACTTGTCATTGTTTCCTTTTCTAAGTTTCATGCATTCAATTTATGTTAGTTCTTTCTGAATGTGTAACTAGGATTATTACTACAGGATTAGTCAAGTGTTCCCTGTCTTTAAATAGTTTCCATTTTAATGTTTTCTTCTGATTTCTGGTGCAAGGAACCCTTAATTGCTCCTTCTCCCATTTGACCTCTACCTTCTACTTCCATTTTATAGATCAAATTATCCTTAAGTGCCCTTTATCTACATCATACCACCTCACAAAAAACCACTTTCCCAAATCTCTGAGGGTTATCTATCCTTCCCTGAATATATTTTTACCTTTTTGGTCTTGATTTTTAGTGCTGCTAGCTTGATTTAGACTCCATAGCCCAACGGACAAGTAGATTTCTCTCTATCTTACCTCCAAGTGATTTTTTCCCACCAAACCATTTTAAACCAAAACCAAATTGCACTTTCATAACTAGCCTAATATTATAAATCAAAACAAAGTTAAACTTTAAAGAGAGATCCTTCTCTAAACCCTAGGAAGGCTAGATCCTAGAGTTTGAAGTAGGTTTGTGGTTACCTCGGTGAGTTCTCTCTTGAACCTAGAGAAATTACTGAGTGATAACATAATGGCGACTCCGCTGTGGAAGACTAACATTTTCTTCAGAAATATTTTACAGGTTCAAATCTAATATATGATGGTGGACAGTAATCAGACACACAAAGGTTAAAATAATCCACCTTGTGACTCCAAATAAATTTCACAATCAAGACTCCACTGGAGTAATGAACCTGAAAGAATAATATAGAAAGATTAGGCTTTTAACTTGGATCTTAATCTAAGACATTATGTTATTTCTCATTAAGAAAGTTTTTCAATGTATATTGTATTTTATAGAAGGATCTAACTTCGTTGTATAGATACAATGGCCTTTCTTTATGACTATTTTAAAAGATGACCCAAGAATAAAATCCAGGTATGCTCCCATGAGCAGAGATCACATACCTGGATTTCCACACAAACTACGAAAGGTAAATTGGGATAAAAATCTTCCCATGTTTCAAGATGAGAATATTGATGATCCTTTGTTACATCTCATTAAATTTCATATACACTCATGGAGATTGAAGGGTGATTGGCATGAGGATTGCCTCATGAAGCTATTCATGGAAACCTTAAAAGGAAAAGAAAGTGAATGGTATGAAGCTCTCAAACCTGCTAGTTTATTTTCTTTAAAGGATTTTCATAAGGTATTTTATGAGAATTACAAAGAATATTTTCCATCTTTATCATTAGATGAAAATTTTTGTGATCAAGCTGAAGATCTCATACATTACATTAACAATATTGATGAAGATTTAGGAAATTTTCATCCTCAAGATTTATTAGAAGAGGTCCATAACTTTCATTCTCAAGTTAAGTGTCACGATAATAAATAGGATTTAATAAAATATGAGATAGATCAGGAGATGAATCAAGATCCACAAAGCCCCTCTGTAGTAACAAATGATGTTTCATATAATGTTTTGAATAAAGTTAAAGAAAATATTCAACCTCATGATCAACTTTTACATAAGAGAAAAAAAAATGTTATTCAAATGTAAGAATTCAAAGATTCCCACCCCCCCTCACCGAAGAAGAAATCAATTTTATTTTAAACATGCAACCATCCTCAAAATGTTTTCATAATGAAGGAATTAATTCTACTTATTCTAATGTTGATGTATGTACTAAATTTTTTATCCATGAAGAAACAGAAGAACAGGTTGATGTTGATATTGTTCTACCTTCCCAAAAAGGCCATTGCCTGATAACACTCCTATTGATAAAAATGATGACCTTCAAATAGAATATAACTAATCTAATCAAGATATATCAGGATTACTGGAAAATCAATCTATTGATCTAATGTGTATAATTGATGATATTCCTTCTTCTGAATATTTGCCTAAGTATGACCAGTATGATGATAATTATGTTCTCCAAATTCAAGCTAACTTCACAGAGCAATCACTAGCTCGTTTGTGGGATGAGGAAGTTCAATTTCATCAGCTCAAATATAGTGATCAGAAAATACACATCAAATATGGGACTGAAGAAGAAAGTTCAGAAATTTTGAAAGAAAGTTCTATACCATTATTCTCTAAATCATTTTAGTTTTTAAAGGATGAACAACCCCTAGAAATCTATGAAGTTCCATTAAAGCCCATATATAAATTGCAGCAATCTTTCAAAGTTTTTCATGATCCAAAAGCAGATATGTTGGATAATGAATGCATTCAAAGTATTTCTTCATTTATTGACTATGAGCTTCAAGATCAAGATCATAAAATTTTCCTCAAACAAACATTTTCATCAGTAGAAATATCATCACAAAGCTTATCTGGAAATCTGAAATTATCTCAGAACAATCATAGGTTGATTTTTCAAGGAAATAAAGTTAAAAATGACAATTTAGTCTCATGGCATGGAGGTGATCCATATTAGATGTACATTTATTTACATTAATTAAACAATGGTGTATATACCTTGGAAGATCCTTTTGAAAAGTTTCTAGAGTCAACAAAGGAAACCAAGTATTTCCTTATTTTCTCATTTGTTGACAAGTTTCTAATAGGTTGAAGAATTACATTTTTGACAATCAACAAGCACATGCAACAAAATATATCAAAGTACATAATTCTTGAATGGTTGCATTGACTATTTCATTTTACCTAACCAGCAGTTGGACAGCTAATGAGAGTAGGTAGGTAGGATTTCAGCTTATTTCAGTTTTCAGTTTTCAGCCAAGGACAAGGCCCTAAGATATTGATGATTTAGTAGTTTGGTTTGAAGGTTGCAACACCTTTTTTATTAGTCTCAGATTAGATTTAAGTTTGTAGAAAAGGGTGTAAATTTAGTCCAAGAGTTTCAGTCAAAGAGATTTTATAACAAAGCAAATTCATGTTTGGGATTGGCTCAAAGGATCAGGCTACTAGTCAACGGTGTTCTTGACATCTCACTAGGAGATGCCATCCCCATGTGAAGCCGTTGTTAGGGTATTATAAATATAGGATTCATAATTTTGAATTGACTTTGATAATTTTGTATATATGTACATACCTTGCTTTTTGCAATTTTTTTTTCTGATATTTTGAAAAAAATGAAAAAATAGTAAAAGCCAAAAAGAGGGTAAGAAACTCCTAAAAGAAATATCAAGGGATTTAGAAAAACATATACCCCAAAAGAAAAATAAAAATAAGACCTGAAAGTGAGAAAATCCAAATGCCACTACTTTACTTTACTGCAAGAATAATGATTATGTGTAGAGTGTCAATAAATTCCATACTCCATGATAAGCTAAACTATTTAATATTAACTTGTCATGTTTTCAATTTCATGTTTTAGATAGTGAATAAAGATTTTTCAAATAGTTTAAACCTTTGAAATCAGTATATAGGTATAGAATAATGAGGAGCTCAACAGTTTAATCTGAGCCCTTGGATGAAATAAGGTAGATCTAGATATTTTTATGTTTTAAAAGGATAAATGTTTTAAGGTTGCAAGCCTAAATGTACCTCCAAAATGAAGAAAAAATGTTAGAATAAGGTTGGGTAGGCAGGAAGCAGTGTAGAAAACATGTAATAAAGTTTCCCCAAGAAAAATAACTAATTTCCCCTCCCTTATAGGTATTCAGTATTCTAGGCTATTAATTAAATAGGCTCAGAGCATTTCTCTAATTTTTGTTGGGACTGGACCCAAGGCTCGATAACTGGTTAAGTTGAAAATATTGAGTTCTTATGTTAAATCCACATCTATCATTATTAATCCTTCATTCATACATTAAAAACCCCTTTTCCTAAGTAAAGACGCATTCTTACATGGCGAAGATTAAAATCCCTTATAATTAACTTCATCCCTTTAGAAGCATTCATAAAACCCTCAAAAATACCTCTATCCTAAATATTGGTGAAATAATAAAAGATAAGTTATGCTTTACTTTTACACTTAGTGATTTTATGTATTTTTATTTTACATCACACTACTCCTTCATATTAATTTTAACATATTTTATTAAATCCCTAAAAAATACCTTATCCTACTTATTAATTCCCTATGTTTAAATATCCCCAAAAACCCACTATTACTATGTTTATCCTGACCATTCGCATCCGATCTTCAGATCTGACGGATGATACTCAATATCGCGTTGACAAACTAATCAATCACCAAAACTCCAAATGCACGCGAAATAGGTTGTTTTGTGATTTCAGCTCCCCTCCACGTGGATACTATTCGTTGGATCACATGCATTTTTAATAAAACAACTTACCACTTAAACCTTGCACAATAACCACTATTTGGTTTTGTGTTTAAAATCCAAAACCGCCCTTCCCACTGATGTGACAATTATTCAATGCCGAAGTAATACAACCCAAAATTATATACAACCTTTGAAAATAAATTTCATTCCTTATCTTCTGTGCATTAACCTTAACCCTACACGAGCCTCCCTGACTGTAAAAACACTAATTGACTGCCATTTCTGCGCCCGGAAATCCTCCCTGCAACCTTTGAAGATTGTTGAGGAGCTATACATTGTTCCAACGAATTCACAAAAAGTTTCCAACTTGTTCTAAAAACCTCTAAACTTCTTTCATAAGCCTATTTGGAAGGAAAAGCCAAAAAAAGATACTATAATTTTCTTGTTTTTTCCATTAAGCCTCTGTTACCCATTTCAAAAGACTTTTTAGCCCAAATTATTCATCGAAAAAGGCTCAAGAAACCCCTATTTATTGTTCTCTAAATCATTGAAGGTCTATAAATCATCTAAAGATTTAAATTGAAATAAACAAATCCAAGGAAATAACCATATTCTATTGATTTTCATCCAAGAACCTCTGTTAAAGTAAAAAGTACTTATGTAAACCATTTAATATTGTAGAAGTAGCCCAAAAATGCCTAAAAAATAGAGTTAAACCTCCAGAGTCAAAATTCATTCGACAGGTTTTCCCAATTCATAAAAGGCATAATCCCTCCTTGCAGACCTAGATTTCATTAATGAATTGTTTGATTTTTGCAAGTCATTAGAAAAATGAGAATTTGGATAAAACAATCTAAATACTAGTTAAAGATCAATTTTACTAAAAGAATTTACAAGGAAATGATTTTGAATAGGTTTTCCTAGAACAAAAAGAGTTCACACAGTAATTAAAGCAATAACAGTTTGCAGTGAAAACAGAGACAGTTAAAGTGTATCAGATGAAAGTTAGAATGAAGATTAAAAAAAAGTTACAAAGCAGTCAAAGGTAAAACAGTAAATGTAAATACAGAGGCAGTAATAGTTAATAGAGATGAAAATAATTTTACCAAGAACAATGAATTTTATCCAAAGTGAAAGTAAAAATAGTTAAAAGAACAAAAAATTTAAAAGATGAAAACAGAGAAAGAAGGGACATTTTTGCTGAAATTTCATGTTTAAGTCATTGTTTTCCAGAAACTGTTGTGACCAATACAAGATGAATTTTGAAAAACTGAAGGAGGTTTATATTATTAAGTTTTCCAGCTACAAAAACCTCTCTCACATTTCTAACAGCCATTATGGATTTGGAAATATTAAAAAAAATTTCAAAGCTCTTTTTACAGAAAAGTTTTGTTAAGTCATAATATTGCGGAGGTGATTATGGAAAATCTGAAATACATATTACAAAAATGAAGGTGGATTTTGTTCCTAATATATGCATATAAAAAAACCTATCTCACTTTTTGCACAGTTATTACAAAATGAGAGATACATGCACATCGTTACAGCCTATTTTTCAGACTCTGCAAAACTCTATTTTACACATCTTTTTGCAGAGACTATTGCGAACAGATGGAGCAGAATTGTAGGGAATTGAGAGAGGTTTATCTCAAAAACATATTTATATACAATAAAATCTTTCATGTTTTACATATCTATTTCGGATTGAGAAATACAATGGTATCATTGGACCCAAATTTTGTATAATTTCTGGAGTAGAATGCACAAAGAAAGGAAATAGTTAGTGACTCGGCTGCCTCATCATCAACTAAGAGTTGAGATAAAATTAAAATTCTCATCTTTTTCATCACCAATCCATAAAAAATAGTGGCAAATAGATGCATTAGTTTTGAGTGTCCTTTACTTAAGTTCTATTTATGTAAAGTAGTTGGAGATATTTGTAAAACAATCTTGATATTTTTTCAAGATATTCTAGTTTAGAATTTGTATAAATACTTCACTCTTTGAACTATTTTGGGTGGAATAAAATTGTTGGAATTACTATAGACATTGTTTTGGAAATTGAAGGCTATTGTGTATTTGAATTCAAAGTAGCAGACTCGACAAGCTGACTAGCATCATAATTAAGGATCCCTGTGATAAGCTGATGAGTGAAATACTTCCTACTTGTCATTGTTTCCGTTCCTAAGATTCATGCATTCATTTTATGTTTTTTCTATCTGAATGTGTAACTAGGAGTATTACTACAGGATTAATCAAGTGCTCCATATCTTTAACTAGTGGCCATTTTAATGTTTTCTTCTGATTTACAGTGCAAGGAACCCTTAATTTCTCCTTCTCCCATTTGACCTTTGCCTTATACTTCCATTTTCTGGATCAAAGGATCCTTAAGTGCCCTTTATATCGATCATACAACCTCACAAGAAACCACTTTCCCAAAACTCTAAGGGTTATCTATCTTGCCCTGAATATATTTTTACCTTTTCAGTCTTCATTTCTAGTGCTGCTATCTTGATTTAGACTCCATAGCCCAATGGACAAGTAGATTTCTCTCTATATTACCTCCAAGTGATTTTTTCCCACCAAACCTTTTTAAACCAAAACCAAATTTCACTTTCATAACTAGCCTAATATTATAATGTAGAAATTTTAATACCAACCCTGGTTTTCAGTTTCTCCTTATTTCTCCCATAAATTTAAATGCCCATTCCCATAGCCATACATTCAACAAGCTAGAAAAATAAATATTTTCTGAAAACACTAATTCTGGAAATTTTTCAATGCTAAAATGCATAAATAAAAACTCAGAAAAATAAATCAAGCACACATAGAATTTTGACATGCTGATTTTTGGTCAATGTGACCCTAGAAAAACCCCCTACAACTCTTGGGGAAAACCAGTTTGAAAGCTCTTCTTATTTCTAGAAAATGCTTTTGCAGTGAGAGAGAAATACTCAAAAAATTTGAGCAAGTAATAAATAAAACTTATATCGTTTTCTGTGCTTAACCACCACCTCGAAAAATGTGTACACATTAAAAACAAAAAAAACAATAAATGTTGTATAGCCTCCTCAAATTTCGTCCCTAGAATTTCTAGCATTAAATGTTGCTGTACAGACTGCCTTGAAAACTATGTAAACAACAATAAATGTTGTTGTACGGATTTCTTGATTTTCGTGAAGGAAAAAAAGGTAAAGCTTCTGTACGGTTTTCAAGCTCGATTTTTGTGCACAAATATGCCTTGAAAAATGTGCCAAAAAATCAAGAACCTGCTCAAAATATGTGCCAAACCCTGTTGTAAGGCCTCCTTGGAATACGTGTCAAATCTACTATATTGTTTGCCTTGAAACTCGTGCCCAAATATACCTCGAAATTTGTGCCTCTCCTTGCTGTATGGACTTTCGAAAGTGCTACCTCGGTTTTTGTGCCAAGTTATGTCTGTTTGTGCTCAACTTAGTGTTCCTAAATTGAGTTCATTAATTGTCAACCAGGGCTAGTAAACTGCTGAAGTGTGGTTCACTATATGTGCCTAGGTATTTGTTTCTCACTACGTTGTGTTTAGTGTTTTATGATGTTTTTGGTTTTATGGTTTTATGTTTGAAAAGGGAAAGAACTAAGTGCTGGTGAAAAGAAGCTATTGGTTATATTAAAATAGAACAAAGCCTAAACTATGGATGGCAAACGACAAATGCAAAGCTTGATAATTACTTCATTGCAAAGAAGTAAATCACAACATGAGCTTGAACTTATCCAATTCATTCATTAAAGATGTGTTGGAAGAGCTTGAGAAATGGAGAAGTTAAGTGTAAATGAAGTTAAGTGTGTTGGAAGAGCTTGAGAAATGGAGAAGTTAAGTGTAAATGAAGTTCTCCTAAATAAAAAATAAACTCACAAGATTACAAAAAAAATGATTATTTGTAACACAGTAAGGTTTCTATTCTAGATTAACCTATGATGCTGAAGTTACCCTATTCTACAGCTTGACTTATCACTACTAGGCCTTATTCAGAAGTTTAGAGATTTTCTAGAACAATGTTTGGGAAAAAGGCTATAGGTGAATTTGTAAAAGATTTGAAGAATAATCAAAAGCCTTAAATTGATATTACTGACCCCTGTTCATGTGATGATGTATCAATATAAATTTAGAACAAAAGTAAGTTGTAAATAATGAAGGCCGAGAGACTAATTTTGACAACTAGTACTACTTGAAATACAATGGATAACACTAGGCTAGAATGCGGTCTATCAATCTTAAAATACAATGACTACAACTAAACTAGAATGCCATTAATCTTTTCTTGAAACAAAATGAACTGAGACTGAACTAGAGTGCTACTAATTTACTTGAAGTATAGTGAACAGAGTTAAACTAGAATGCCATTATCAAACTTGAAATGTAGTGACAAAGCTGAACTAAATGCAACCAACCTCCGGAGTGTTATAACTAAATTAAGATGCAGCTAGTCTATGGAATTCTACAACCCATCTCGTTCAATATGAATGATATTTTGGAAGAGCTTTTAAAAACAAGTCTGGCTGTATTACTCAATGCAATTGAACATGAACATAAGATTTGAAAGAAAATACAACTAGGATCTAAGATACCACAGCTGTTTCTTATTCATTGTTAATGATGTTTTGGAAGATTTTTTAGGAGTAAGACCGGCTATGAAACTTAGTGCAAACAAGCATAAATCATAAAATTCGAAAGGAAATGCAACTAAAATCTACAACACCACAGCTATGCCTTATTCATCGTGATGATATTTTGGAAGAGTTTATAAGAGTAATTCTAGCTGTGATGATTAGTGTAAACAACTATGAAACATAAACTTCAGGAACTTGCTTAAGCTAGAAATGAAAAACGAGACTAAAATACTTATCTAAACCGTATGAACAAAGCTGCTCAGGTAGCAGGGGCACTCTACCACCGGAGTCGTACGCAAAATCTACTTCAAGATTGACTCAGCGCTTTCAATAAAATGATGATTCTTTCATTAAAAGAGAAATTACTTCAAAACAGAGTGTTTTCGGACTTCTAAAATCTAGCAGTCAAACACAAAATCTAACCTTGTCCCTCGGTTTCCCGAGCCATATTTATAAAAAAATTACATAACTGTCTTTAGATAACCTAGGGATAATTGTATTTCCAAATTAAAATCAAACTAGAACTCTGATGGTGGTCTCGTAATATGATTAAGGACATTTGGACTGTCCTTGTCCTATTAGGAGTCTATCTCTTATTTTGAGTTCCCACGTGCATAACCACCTACAGAATTCCATTCAAACTTCGTGGAGAGCAAAAAATTATGATGGAATGATGTGAAATATGACCATATGTGTTTCTCTCTGAGATGACACCTGGAACCTGCATATACATGAAGACAACTGCAGAATGGACAACTAGCTACATAATGTCTGCATTATGTAGCTAGATCTAGTTCAAAAAGTACTACAATGAAAAAATCATAAAAACATAGCAAGTTAGTCATGATATACATTCTTAAAACAATTTTAATTAATTCTATTGATCATTTGAGCCTGTAATTAATAATGGACAAAGGAAATGGAGTGGAATGTGGTGGAAGAAAGAACATCTTTGGAGCTCAACATACCCCCACTACTAGGTTTTTGCATGTCCTCATGCAACTATTCCATGAACTCTGAGACCTATGCAAGGACATCAATCCCTCTTCTTCTACTTTTCCTGGTAGTAAAAAGCCTTCTAGGCTTCCTTATGACTAACTTGAATCTCAAATTTGTGAGTGCCCTGGTTAACTTTTTATTTTTCTTCTTCAATTTTTCACTGGTCTTGTACAACTTTTGCATTTGTAGAGACAGAGTTGAATTCATATCAGTTTTCATTTTAACCTGCTCTCTCAGAATTTCATTCTAATTTTTGATATGCCTGTTGAGTATTTCTAACTCATATTTATCTCTCCTTAGGATATCAACTGCATATTTAGGTGGACTAGGAGTTCTGTCTCTAATTTCTGAAGCTCTTTTCTCTAATGTCTCAACATAGTTGTAAATTTCTTGTTGTGCTGGGTCTATTTCAGGAGCTCCTTCATCAAAATCCTCCTCAGTAGGTGTTTCTTCATCCTCTATGTTTATAAATCCAGTTTTTCTAACCTTTGTTTTCTTTAGTATCCCTCTAAGTCTGTGGCTCCATCTTGGTTGAGATGGTCCTTCTCCTTTCTCTCTGGAAAATTTTCTTATTATCCTCTCTTTCTTAAGCTGCTTCCTAATTTGAGCCAATTTCTCAGAAATCATTTCTTCACTGCCTTCTTGTATTGTTTTACCAGTTTTAGTTTTGGAGGTTTTCCATCTTCTGCTTCTTTTTGTAGGTTTGTCTTCAGGTGGAGGTTCCTTGGGTTCTTCAAAGTGATTTCTCACTAAGAACTCTTCCCAATTATCTCCCATTTTTCGCAAATGATGTTCAATCAAAATTTTGACTAAACCATGGTGGTATAAGGTTGTTTCTAGAAATTGAACTCTCTTTTGAACACTTGAGGCCATTTTCTTTAAACTATGAAGCAAGAAAAAGGGCAAATTGAGTTCTTCTAAGAAATGCATTATCAACCGAATATGATAAACATAGAAGGTATCATATCTCCCTTCACAAGTGATGAATTTTTGCAAGATAAGCAACATGTTCCTCCATTTTTTATTTAGTGCAGAGCTAGGGATACCCTTTTTAAAAATGGAAACATCCATACCTGGTGACTTGAATATCTGCTTCCATGCCTCGTTATGAATTCTCTATTCTTGAACCACCTTTCTCCTTGTCTGGGAAATTTCGTTGCTTCTACAATGGAGGCTTCTGTAATGATGAATTTAATATATCCTATCTCGACCTCAGCTCCATTGAAGGACTGTGCAAACGTTCTAGTCACCTCTTTGTGAAAACCACTGAATTTTTCAAAGAATTGCAACCACCCTGCTTGTTGTAACATTTCTCTGATTTGAGGATAACCTTCCAAGTACTTAGTTCCAACCGGTTTGGTCCTCACTATGAGACCCATAAATTCTCTTTTCAACCTTCAAATTGTTGCTCCTCTGTTCACGGTGACAATGGCTGTTACAGAGATGTTTTTTCCCCACAGATGTTTCCTCTGTTTTACAGACTGAAATGGTTAAGAGTTGGCTATGGGAAAGAATGATATGGAGTGATTACAGAATGAACATAATGAGGTGAGGATGATGTATACGAGTTGAAATATATCACGAAAGAAAAGACCGCGGAGATTTTTTATAACGAATTCAAAATCATCATTAAATGCTTTGGCCTAGTGACGTGACTAATCTAATCACTTCAGCACTTTAACCGTTTAGATTTTTAAATGATGATCAGATATGGGATTTGAAATGGTGGAATAGAAGGAGTTTTATCCAAAGTTTCTACGGGAGGTTTTTTAGGCATGATCAACAAAATTAATTAAAACAACTTTTTGAATTATTCATAACTTAAGTATACTAAAATTTTTCATGATATGTCATTATAATCAGAACTTTTACCATTGCCTTTC